>CM042172.1:69256100-69278600 GCA_023376005.1 Doryteuthis pealeii | reverse complement strand
AAATATGTAATAATGAAAACAAAAATCAACATATTCATAGGATTTTTGGACCTTCTTTTTTATAATATATATATATATATATATATATATATATATATATATATAGCCAAAGTTAGAAACAATATTTCTACCAGGGCCGCTTTTCGCTCTGCTAGTAAGGACGTACTGCCAATACTCAATCAAAGTTTACTTGTTTATAAATATACGTGTCGTGTGAAGCCACTTATATTGGCCGTACGGTTCAAAGATTGGCTGTCAGAATTAACCAGCACATACCCCGAGTAATACGCGAACACAAACCCATAACATCCGGGTTATCGCAGAGCAGCGAGTCTTCGATTTGCGAACATCTAATCAACATGAGCGCTTGCCGGTCTAGTTATAATGATCACCAATTCTCTATTTTGCACAGGGCTAGGACGAAACACCATTTACAGGTCCTTGAGGCCGTAATTATAAATTTTTTTCGTCTACCTTGTGCAAACAAATCAGACCTAGGCACTCGCTTATTTTATTGGGTGAGTGTCTGGGCCTGGTGTCACATAATGGGGAACTTAAAAGAAGAAAGTAAAAATTTTTTTTCTTTCCCTAAATCCCCCTCATATATATACCCATATGTATTACAATTTGACTTTTAGTCGTCTCCGGCTGTATAAACCTTGATGAGCAACCGGACGAAAGGGCCCTTGTTTTTATCAAATAAAACAATTTTTTTTTTCTCTTTCCTTCGTATCCACCTATATAGGTGATCATAATGATTACCCTTAAAGTATTATTTAAATTTGCCTGTACCAGAAATTTATTTATATAATATATATATATATATATATATATATATATATATATTGCAGTATTGAGGCTTTTTGTTTGTGAACTGGATTGACATTCTTCTCCGACCCAAACAACTACGGAGTGAATGAGCTCTGATGATGATTTTTGTAAAATCGAAATATTGATCAGTATCAGCTATGATTATATTATAAATATAATATATTAATAATATTAATAATAATATAATAAATATAATATAATAATAATAATATTATAAATTGTTTTCTCTTTAACAGCATTGTGTGATGTTTTCATTCCACCTTTTCATACTCATATATATATATATATATAATATATATATATATATATAAAGGACTCTCCCATCGATTATCGACGTATGAGGGTTCACACACACAATGAACACCCACACAGTGAATTGTTTATAGTGGTGAAGGCTTGTGTTGGACCATCCACACTTTTTGGCACAGTCGATAGGAAAGAATTGGTGCATCAAGGGTTGCCACAAACCCAATCAACGACCGACCTCAGGAATATTGTATTCAGAGTTATCCCTCTCATAGACTGGTTACCTACCCAAGACTGAAGGGCCCAGCCTGCCCTACTATTTAACTCATAGCTGGAGGGAGAATATATGGATTCATACTTTTCCCAAGGTATTAGCGCTATGTGAAATGCCAACAGCTTCGTCTAGGAATCGAACTCGAATCGACGAGTCCATTTTCCACGACTCTAACCACTATCCCACGCGCCTCCACGATATATATATATATATATATATATATATATATATATATAAGAAATGGATATAAAGTAACCTACTCGAGTTTCATCATCTGATCGTCAGGGTTACATCCGCTGATTAATCGAGTTTTTCGATTAATATCATTGATACCAGTATGTCTGTTGGGTTAGGTGGTATGAAGGGGAGCTTGGGGTGAGGAGTGTGAGGGTTGAGGTGGGTGGTGAGGGGTGGTTGGATTGGGTAGGGGAAAGATTAAGAGATAAGTAAAGATAAGATTGGATAGTTAGATAAAGTTTAATAGTAGAATAATAATAATTTAAAGTTATATTTTTTTAATGAGAAAAAAAGTGGGAAGAAAGTAATAGAAAAAATAAATAAAGGAAAGAAAGGAAGAAATTGACAGAATAGATGATATAGTTGATGGAAAGTAATGTAGAAAAAAGAATAATGACATTTTACTTTTCAATTTCTAAATCTAAATAATATAATCAAAAAAATTGAAACTGTTCTATTATTAATTTGCTTTGGCGTTTATATTGAAAATGCATTTCTCTTTTAAGAGATTACATATTAATATATTCAGCCCTTTATGTAACATACTTATCTCAATTCTCCTTCGATGAAGATGTATTGCAATATCTCTATTTAATGTTGATGGTATTAGAGGTTACAAGAATAAGAAAGAAGAAACAAGAAAAGAAAGATAAGAATTAATTTAATAACAAACTAAACCCAACCAAGAATCGATACTTTATTTCTTTGTTCTTTATTTATAAATGGAGAAAGAAACGAAATGACAAGAAAGAAAGAAAATAAAAAATAAGAAAGGAAAGTTAATAGGATAAGAAAGATAAAGAAAAATATCATACGACAGAAATAAGAAATGCTAAAGAAGTGTTGTACTTGTAAACAAACAAAAACAAAAGTGAGATTTGTATTTTGTAGTTTCTTTAAATACATTTTTCATATTCTTCTATTGTACTTTCTTTCTTCTTTCTTTCTTCCCTTTTTCTTTCTGTGATCTTCAAAGTTTCTATTAGGCAATGTAATAGAAAGACTTTTTCTTTTTCTTTATCCAAAATATAAGTTATGAAGCTAAAAGGAGACAGATATATCTATTAAGAAACAATTTCTTTAATAGTTTTTATCATGCTACCATTAAGAAAAAGAAAGAAAGAAAGAAAAAGCTTGATAATTACCAGTATAAATATCACTTTCTTGGTTGTTTGTTTCTGTTAACTAGAAAGATTTTACATTACAACTATTCTTAAAGATAAACTAATTTTTCATAATAGAATTAATAATTCGGATAATAAGGAAGAATAATATTTTCTTTCAAGAATAAGATTCTTCAGACTATTATATAGAAGACTGGCCTGAGAACGTGATAGAGTATGTTGCTTTAACTAATTGACCATATTGTTAACTGTTTATTTTCTAAATATCTTTAGTTTTCTAATTCTTTACGTTCCTTTTTGGCTTTTCTTATCTTTCTTTCATTTTCTTTCTTTCTTCATTTATGTAATTCTCCTTTTTGTATGTTTGTTTGGTTTAGTTTCTTTGCTTTCTATTTTCTTTTCGTTCTATTTTCTTCTTTCTTTCTTTTTTCTTTCTTTATTTTTCTTTCTTTCTTTCTTTCTTTCTTTCTCATTATAATAAAGTATATATAAATAGGGAACCTTTCTTGTGTTTGTTTTTCTTTATTTTTCTTTCTTTCTTTTTCTTTCTTTCTTTCTTTCTCTTTAGTATTTTCTCCTATCTTGTGTTGTTTCCTTTTTCTTTTCTTTCTTCTTCTTTCTTTATTTATTTATTTTCTTCTTTTCTTTTCTTTCTTCACTTTTTCTTTCTTTCTTTCTTATCTTTATTTATTTTTTCTTTCTTTCTTTTTCTTCTTTCTTTTCTTCTCATTTATGTATTTCTCCTTTCTTGATTTTTGTGTTTGTTTGTTTTTTTTCTTCTTTTCTTCTTTTTTTTTTCTTTTCTTTCTTCTTTCTTTTCCTTTCTTTCTTTTTCTTTCTTTTTTCTTTCTTTTTTCTTTCTTTCTTTTCTTTTCTTTCTTTCTTCCATTTATTTATTTCTCCTTCATCTGTATTCTTTCTTTTCTTTACTTTCTTTCTTGTTCTTTCTTTCTTTCTGAATGTTCTTTTCAGGTGTCTTTTCTTCTTTCATCAAGATTTATTTATTTATTTTTACCTCATAGACTGCTTCTTTCTTTCTTTTTTTCCTTTCTTTCTTCTTTTCTTCCATTATATTCTCCTTCATATTTATTTATTTATTTTCTTCCTTTTTTCATTCTTCTTTTCTTTCTTTTCTTTATTCTTTTCTCTCTTCTTTTTACTTCTTTTTTTCTTTCTTTTCTTTCTTATTCTTTCTTTCTGACCTATATACTGTTTTTCTTTTCTTTCTTTCTTTCTTTCTTTTCTTTCTTTCCTTTCTTCTTATTCATGTATTCGCTCCCTCAATTGAATAATATCTGTGTCATTCTTGTTGTTTCTCGCTTTGTGTCCCTCGAAATCAGCTCAGTCGGTTGTAGAGCGTCGGGCTAGGAACCACAACGGTTTCTTAGGTTCGATACTCAGACCCTCGCCAAACTCAGCGTATGAATAGCACGGGGGCTGTGCTGTAAAGTGAGGAGCTGATGGTTAGTGTGGTTGCTCCCACCTCAGGCACCACCAAAAACAATCTCCTTTTTTCTAACGCTAGTGAAAAGGGGATAGAACTCCCTCGCTGATGGCTGATATCAACTTTAAGCCGTCCGCAGGAATTTTATTCATGTTTGAATTGAAAAAACTTTCTTTTTCATTTGTGCTTTTTTTTCTTCCTCGTCCGATTATTTATTTATCATTTTCCTTCTTTACTGCCTTCCTTTCGTCAATATTTCTCTTCTTTCTTCGTTCTGTGAGGAACAAAAGGAACAAAACTCAGACAAAAGTGTGTAGGATATATTTCGCTAAGCTTGAGCCCGGCCATCATCAGTCGTTTTAATGGAATTACCAGCGTCTATCATAAGTTGTTTTTATGGAGGGTAGGGGGATGGAGTAGTGATAGGAGAGAAAGTCAAGTCACTAACGGCTTAACCCACCAACTTGACCTCCTTTCCTATCCACCTTTTTTACTCCCACCACACCACCCCTTCTAAAACACTTGTATTGATTACCTGATAATTCATTAAAACGACTCGATGATGCCAGAGCTCAAAGCTCTAGCAGAATATATCCTACATATTTTGTACTGAGCTTTTGTTCTTTTTTGTCCTCACATCTCCACCACATTCCTGGTCGGATTCTTCCATCCTCTTCTCACACAACACCACACACACACACTACACACACATGTATATATATATATAATATATATATATTTAATATAAGTATATATATATATTATTTAATATTTTCCTTGCTTGAAGGCAGTACAATGCGTTATATCGTATAAAATTGGAATAAAATAATGAAAAATCAGACAAGCAAACTCGGCCAAATATCGCCCCCTACGTAAGAACATCGTAACAGCAGCTGTTTCACTTTTAATTAGTCTCCATCAGCGATGTTAATCAACGATTTCCCTCCGACAGAAAAATCGGAATATATGTATATAATATATATATATTAATATATATATATAATAGAGAGAGAGAGAGAGGAGAGAGAGAGAGAGAGAGAGAGAGGAAAATCGAATATCGTTGGAGCGCACATATCCAGGGGTTAAGACCATGAAAAAATAAATACAAAGTGCTCAATACAATGTAGAGCACAATTTATTTAAGAAAAGGATATGAAGTAACCTACTCGAGTTTCATCATCTGAATCGTCAGGGTTACATCCGCTGAATTAATCGAGTTTCGATTAATATCAGTTGATACCACGTATGTCTGTTGAAACGGGTCTTATTGTTATTATATTCTTATATTGTATAACAATAAGACCCGTATTCAANTCGCAGTCTATATCTACTCAGAGCTAAGATGAAAACTCGGCTACACTAAAAGTAAACTAAATAACTAATTTTGAAGTGGACCATTACGCCCACGAACCCAATATATAATAGGGTTATCATAGAGCGAAACCAGAACCATTTTTAAAATAATGAAGATATAATCAGTAATAAAAACTTCAACTACACATACTATATTACCTACTAAGCACATTGTGACCAATAGAGAATAGAAATTAGTATTATAGTTAAAGAATTATTTAATATATAAAATGATAAAACCTTATGTCAAAGTAATTATATATCTTTATATTATAAATAGAAGATTTGTGAAGTTAATTTTTCTGTCTGATAATACTCATGAAACAATATTATACGTAAGTTTACAAAAATAGTTACACTAGTTCTATTACCTATATGTTTATTTACGGGAAGTACCTTACCAAGTGTCTTAAACCTATTCGGACAATTACCTATTTTGTATATAAATTTATAAAAGCCTCCACAGAGTTATGCTAAATAAAAAGCATTGAGATTGATTCAAGATTATCAATTATATATGACAGCGGAGCTACAGACCAGAGAGCTTGAGACAGTACCATTGGAACATTTATCATAGCTAATATAAACATGGCACAATTGTATTAAATATATATGTAATAGCTAACAAAATAGCGAGTTTAATCAGATGTGTAGATGGGAAGGCGCATCAATTGGGTGCATAATGATAATAAAAGATCTAATTACGATTGTAATAAACCGCTGCTGTACGTATAGATGGTATTGAACAGTGTAGATCAAAATTGTTTGGCTTTTATCATTTCTAATTCGAATATTTGAGTTCAAAATAGTCTTAATAGAAATATCACTTAATAACCAGAAGTAAAGTAACACTATGTAAATGTCTTATTCTTATTAACTTCCTATTTTTTTTAAACTAAAAGAGTTAAAATTAGAGAAGATTTAGCAAATGAAAGACGGGATTGAGGGAAGAGTAAGTTTCAGTTGTTCTATTTTTTAAATTATACACCGTCAGTTTCAAATCTTTTTATCTGCATTCTTATTTAGTTTCATTAGCATTTCTAATTTAATGTGATATTTTATTACATTAAAACTTAAATACTTGCACCCGGAGGGTGCATATATTTGTCAGTATTTTTTGATGGACATTACACAGAAAAATATAAAAGTTATTATGACGACAGATCTTTAAAAAACGAAGTATACGTCAAAAAACTCACCACCTATATCCACTAGGCCATGTATCCAATAGAGAAATAGAAATGCAAGTTTAGTTTCAAAATTAAATGAAAACCCTACCATGTAAACTAAGTATATTTTTAAGGGACATTACAGGAACACTATAAAAGTTATCAAGGGGACAGATCTTAAAAAAAAAAAGAATACGCAGAAAAAAGACAATCAAAAACTTCACCCAAATTTCAAATCATAATGAAGGCGATGCTGTCGATGTGAAAGTAAAAAAAAAGGAATTAGGTTTTCTCTATTCTGTCGACCGGATGGTAAGGTGAATCAAATCGGTCACATCCGGGTCTTGTTCCAACTAGATTAGTTGGGTGTTGGGATTGGAAATAGGGAGCACAGTAGCGGAGATGGGACTGGGGGTCAATATCAGTTGTAATTGGAGAAAGTTCATGAGGCAACATAAAACTTATTAGCCATAATCCAAAAGTGAGATGTCATTTCCTTCTTTTATCTTTTTTCTTTTTCTTTTTTTGCTAATTTCTTTTTTTCTTTCAGTCCTTTTTCGTTCTTTTCTTTTTTGTTCGTTTCTTTTATCATTCATGTTTTCTTTCTTTTTTTTCTTTAAGGCTAATTTCCTTTTTTCTTTCTTTCAGTCTTTTTTCGTTCTTTTCTTTTTTTCGTTCTTTTCTTTTTCATTCATGTTTTTCTTTCTTTTTTTTTTCTTTAAGGCTAATTTCCTTTTTTCTTTCTTTCAGTCTTTTTTCGTTCTTTCTTTTTTTCGTTCTTTTCTTTTTTCATTCCATGTTTTCTTTCTTTTTTTTCTTAAAGGCTAATTTCCTTTTTCTTCCTTCAGTCTTTTTTTCGTTCTTTTTCTTTTTTCGTTCTTTTCTTTTTCGTTCTTTTTCTTTTTTCGTTCGTTTCTTTTTTCATTCATGTTTTTCTTTCTTTTTTTTTTCTTTAAGGCTAATTTCCTTTTTTCTTTCTTTCAGTCTTTTTTCGTTCTTTTCTTTTTTCGTTCTTTCTTTCTTTTTTCGTTCATTTCTTTTTTCCATTCAGTTTTTCTTTCTTTTTTCTTTAAGGCTAATTTCCTTTTTTCTTTCCTTCAGTCTTTTCGTTTTTCTTTTTTCGTTCTTTTCTTTTTTCGTTCATTTTCTTTTTCATTCAGTTTTTCTTTCTTTTTTTTCTTTAAGGCTAATTCCTTTTTTCTTTCCTTCAGTCTTTTTCGTTCTTTTCTTTTTTCATCATGTTTTTCTTTCTTTCTTTTTTTCTTTAAGGCTAATTTCCTTTTTTCTTTCTTTCAGTCTTTAATCGTTCTTTTCTTTTTTTTGTTCTTTTCTTTTTTGGTACGTTTCTTTTTTCTTTAGTTTTTTTTTTTCTTTCCTCCTTTTGATATATTTACACTTACCAATTCTTTTTTCTTTCTTTTTTTCTTTCTTTCATTCTTTCTTTCTTTCTTATTTCCTTCTTTCTTAGTAATCTTATATTTGCTTCTTTATATTTCTTTTAAACCTACCAATTAATCTTCTTCGTTCCTTCTTTACTTCTTTCATTCTTTCCTTCTTTTCTTCGTTACTTCTTTCCTTCCTTCCTTCCTTCCTTCCTTCCTTTCTTTCTTTCCAATTAATCTTCATTTCGAATCAATCTTCTTCCATTTGGTTATTTCTTTTATTCATTCTTTCTTTCTTTCTTTCTTTCTTTCTTTCTTTCTTTCTTTCTTTCATTCATTTAGTCTACCAATTAATCTTCTTTCTTTCCTTTTTCTTTCATTCATTAATTCTTCCTTCTTTCTTTCTTTCTTTCTTTCTTCTTTCTTTCCTTCTTTCTTCTTTTAATATTTGATTATTACTTTCTGTATTTAATTACCTCTTTTCTTTTTATCGTCCCTATTTTGCCCCCCCCCTCTCTCTCTCTCCCTCTCTCCTCTCTCTCTCTCTCTTATTTCTCCAACCTGTTTATTCCTCTACCTCTTGCTCTCCTTATTTTCAGCCTTGCTCTTCTACAAATCATCCCCTCCCTCTTCCATTATTTTGTGTCTTTTCACACAGCATAAGCTAACGCTCTCGGCTCACAAAGCGGCGAAAACCTATTTATAGTCGGATGTAGATCGTTTGTACTCACAATGAAGCCAGCAATAACATTGGAAGAGGGAAAATATCGTTTGGTAATCAAATCTCGCGTGACTACGATGATATAAATGAATTCGGAAGGGGACAGCATTAGTGAGCTCTCTCTGTGTGCACGGATTTCTATATTGTCTTCCTAATTGAACGATGTCCGTCATTTCTGGGGCTACTGATCAGGGATGGGCATGGGGGAGGGATTTCTCACTTCACCTTCTGTTGACGGTTCTCGTTATGTTCTTAGCTCTTTTTAAAGACATTTTATTATATCACCCCATGCGAGTTTTTCACACCGGCTTTAATTGGTGGTTTTCCACTGTCTCCGTGACAGCAAGTATCCTCAGGTCTCCAGTACTCTTCTGAGTATTATAGCTGATCTTAACAATGTTGTTGTCTGAATGGTCTAGATTCTTCCCCTGGTTTCCAATTCCACCTGTCTTCTTTTTCCAAACCGTTCGGAACCGTTCAAATACTACCAACTACAATTGGTATCGCTGTCACCTCCGTGTTCTACGGGTTTTTTTTTGTTCTCTGGCAAGATCTAAGTGTTTGTCTATCTTTTACTTTTTCTAGAATTTCACTTTTTGTTATACTGGAACAATCGCATCAACTAGATATCATGTTCCAATACCACTAACTACAATTGGTATCACTGTCATTTTTTTTTAGTTCTCTGGCAAGATCCAAGTATTTGTCTATATTTTCCTTTTTTTTTTTTGACTTTCACACTGTGGTCTACTGGAAGTTGTTCAATACCCACGTGGGACATTTTTCATTTGCCTACAACAACAAGATGTGACATCTTCGTTCACTACAAGAAAAGTTGAATAACAAGCTAAACACAAAATCCTTGTCCGTCATTTAAAATATATACAGGGTGTTCGGGATAAATTTGACTGTTTCATAAGGAAAAAGAAAAAGTGCTTGGTAACTATAAAATTTAATGGATTGTAAAGAATTTCGACAGGTACAGACATTACACTACTGTCAACAAGTTTCACTCAACATAACAGCAATTAGCGTCGATCACAGCCTCAATCCTGCTCTGGAACCTGGATGGAGCAGGCTTATGTTACAGTTTCCCTGGGAAGACTCTCAAAAACTACCTTAATTCTGTCGATTAACTGGGCTTTTGTAGTACTGGCACGGCGATAGGTGTCTTTCTAAACAGGGCCCCATACATAATAATCCATAGGGTTAAGATCAAGGGAGTTCGGAGGCCAAACATTGGGACTGGTGTAGTCGTAAAAATTCGCCGACAACCATTTTTTACTTTTCCCAGATGTGTGGTTGGAGGGCCGAATCTTGCTGCCATACATATGGTCTACCATTGTCTACCCTTGTTATTTTGGACTTGACTACAGTGTTTACCAACTCCACGTTGGCATCTGAATTCAACCTGACTCCCTCTCTGAAAAAAAGCGAAGGCATCACATGACCATCAGAGGATACACATCCGAAAACTATCACAGTTTGAGGAAATGTAGTCTGCATAACACGAGTGTCCTTTTGACTGTATTAAAACCATATGTTATTCTGCGTGTTGTGCTTTTGATTTATATATATATATATATATATAATATATATATATATATATATATATAAGGGGATAAATATGGAAATAAATCCGACAATATTAAGAAATTTAAAAAACAAGGGTTCCAAAAATAAGATGAATTTATTTATCGACGTTTCTTAAACCTTCATCAGGATTTATTATGGGGTGAAGAAATTGTTGATGTTTTGTAGATGACAGGAGATAAAAATCTTTATAATTTTTGTTTGTTCTGTAACTGTATTTGTTCAGCGTAATATATATATTATATATATATATATATATATATATATATATATATATATTAGATAGACCTTCATTAGGTCTTTCGTTGGTTTAACTAATAATATATTTCGGTAATAATTTATTTATTTCAATAATAATTCATCTTTTCCTTAAACCAACGAACCCCCTGATGAAGGTCTATCTTAACGGACCGAAACACTTC
The DNA here is from genome assembly GCA_023376005.1 of Doryteuthis pealeii. Classification (NCBI taxonomy): domain Eukaryota; kingdom Metazoa; phylum Mollusca; class Cephalopoda; order Myopsida; family Loliginidae; genus Doryteuthis; species Doryteuthis pealeii. The sequence continues at coordinate 69,267,804 of CM042172.1, read as the reverse complement.
AATGTTGGCGTAATAAACATCAATCATTTATGAGACTTGTGTTTTTTTTTCAATTTTTTAATATTACATATATATATATATATATATATATATATATATATATATATATATATATATATATTATATGTGTGTGTGTGTGTGTGTGTGTGTGTGTGTGTGTGTGTGTGTGTGTGTGTGTGTAAAATGAGAATTGAAGTGAATCCGACAGTATGTTGAAAAAAGAAAGAAAGGAAAGAAAGTATAGAATAGATAAGATAGGATATTTTAATCAATTTTACTTACACGTGTTTCGGTCAGGAGTTTATCCGTGTGTACATTATTCAATCTATTACACATTTTCGAACATTTACAAACTTCTACGCTTTCCAACGAATTTTATTCTAAAAATTAAGGATTCACTCTGAGGAAGGTCGATACTTCTTTGTGTGCGGAACATTTCTAGATTTTTTCTATTATTATCATTTCATTTCATTTTATTATTTAAAAATAATAATAGTTTGAATAATGTACACATGGATAAATTCCTGACCGAAACACGTGTAAGTAAAATTGATTAAAATATCCTATTTTATCCATTCCATACTTTCTTTCTTTATTTCTCTTTTCAACACACACACACACACACACACACACACACATATATATATAATATATATATATATATATATATTATATATATATATATATAAATCTTATTATAATGTAGATTGTGGGTTTGTCTGTCTGTAACCGAAACTATATTACTATACAAGTAACAATTCCCTTCGTTATTTACATCATATTCTCCATGATTTTATTTTTATTTAAACCTCAATTATTAATAAAATTGTTATACCTTATTAATACTGTTGACCATATCTACATTCTAATAACATGTAATTGTATTTATATATACAACAAAATAGCGGATTACAGTGTGAATGGGAAGGCTAATTTGCATTTTGATCTTAAAAATTTGATTTTAATAAATATATGCTTAGTATTATTGATTTCTTATTGTTTGGTTTTATCTTACTAAATATAAGCAAAAATCTCGTTGATAAATCTTAAAAGAAATCGATTAACAAGAAGAAATAACTGTAATGTTATTCTTTACTTCCTATCTTAACTAAATAGTTAAATTAGAAAAATTTAACAAAGACAGACGGGCGTAATGTAAAATGATGGAAGAGTTAGTTTCAAAGTTGTTCTATTTTTCAATCAGACCCACTCTGTTCAAAATCTTTTTATCTGCACTCTTAATATTAGATACTGGCACCCGGAGGGTGCATTTATTAGCTAGTATATATAAAGTAGAAGAGTTAAAGAAAACTGTGACAATAATGCAGTCCAGGCAAAAATAATAATGACATTGTTTTTATTAGGTTTCCTGACAGACAGACTGCTATATTATCTCTGGGGAAGTAATCTAGAGTAAGTATAATGAAAAACAAATAAAGTAATTGAGACAAGAAGAAGAAGAAGAAGAAGAAGAAGAAGAAGAAGAAGAAGAAGAAGAAGAAGAAGAAGAAATGGGTGACTTAAGGATTTTTCTTTTAATAAGATATATAGAACTAGGGTCGTATTGGCGAATTGATATTGACGTTATTCCTTCCTAATGTAATGAGTGGTAAAGAAAGAGAAAAAAAACGTCGGTGTAGGTATCCAGTGACGGCCATTCTTTAATCTCCGTATTTAGAGTCGGTCTCATTTTGCCTGATTGCCATGTCAACCGTGGTCAGTATGGCGGCATCACGACGTCGAAACACATTTCGCTGACAAATATATATATAATATATATATATATATATATATATATATATATATTCGTTTTTAAAAGCGAATGTTATAAAATATTCCGACTGCAGTTTCTTGCCGTAGCAATTCTTGCGGGAATTCCCTGAAGAATTGCTACGGCAAGAAACTGCAGTCGGATGAAAAAGTGGAAGTAAATCCGACAATATGTAATATAGAAAAAATTGAAAAAAAAAAGTTTCATTGACAAATTATGTTTAACTAGTAGTGGCTACCCGGCATCGCCTGGGTAGAAGGTTTTTTTTATAAAGTTAGCCCGCAGATCCATTATTACTGAATCGTGAGTTGAATCCTCGTGGGATGCCCCATTTAAATCCCTACGTTTAAAAAAAAAAAAAAAAAAACTTGCATTGATCCAGCTACTCTGAAAAGAAATGTTAATGTCTCCTATTTAAAATATTAAATGAAAAGAAAAATCCATGCTTTTATCATTTAAATTTATCTTTTAATTATCTTCACAAATATAAATCAAATCTCTATTATTTTTGCTCAAAAACCAAGCTCTGGTGATATTTAATGTGTATATATATTTACTTTCTCGTTAATTGTTTTAATTTTGAAGTTTCTTCTTAATTGCTCATCAGGGCAAGAATCTTGCTTTTATCTATGTATTTTATATGTATATCTTATATATATGTTGAAAAGAGAAATATCGTTATTATTTCATTTCATTTTGTTATCTAAAAATAATAATAGATTGAATAATGTACACAATGATAAACTCCTGACCCAAACACGTGTAAGTAAAATTAATTAAAATATCCTATTTTATCCATTCTATACTTTCTTTCCTTTATTTCTCTTTCCAACATACCGTCGGATTCACTTCCATTTTCATGTTACACACGCACACACAGACACACAGACACACACACATACACACACACACACACACATATATATATATATATATATATATATATATATATATATATATATATATAATATAGGATGAATAGAGAATAAATGAGAAAAGTATTGGCATGAAAAGGTGCTCGATGCTAATACAGCAGAACAGATTTATAATCTATAGTAATGGTATTATGGATGATTTAAACTCATAACTTTAAGTTTCATGCTTACACAATCTTCAGATGAGTCAAAAATCAGAAAACATTTTTGACTCATCTGAAGATTGCGTAAGCATGAAACTTATGAGTTATGAGTTTAAATCATCCATAATACCATTACTATTGATTATATATATATATATATATATATATATATATATATATATAATATATATACGTGTGTGTGTGTGTCTGTGTGTGCGTGTGTGCATGTGTGTGTTTATCTACCAGATAATATGTATTCTTTTATTTAGAAAATAATAACACACAGAAATGATACTCAATATTCTTAGTTCAAATTACTTCATATACACAAATAGCTATTTACTAAGCTTAGCTTGAATGCGGCTCAAGGCCGGGGGTATGGGGTACCCAGTGAGAATCGAATTCACTAACAATGGTTTGCGAATCTAGCTTGCTAACCTTTACACCACTTCATATACATAAATAGACTCAAGAACAATTTCGAATTATAAATATAAAAGCAAGCCGGGGGAGGGGGATGGCGCATGTCCATGCTATGATGAACCAGGGTCAAGTGATGACTTCATTCATTGCCACTGTAGTTGACCGATATATTAGTGATCATTAATTACCCTTCTCCGTCTCCTGAACTTGACTGTGCAGAGAATCTAACCTGTAATCTTCTCGGTGCTTATGTAAGGGACTCAGCCGGTTGACGTGTCAATACAGCGCGGTCTCATTTGGCGGGTAATGGACGTTTTATTTGCTCGACAGCCAATGAAGTCGGAAGGAAAGAAAACTTGGCGGTCAGGCGAAAAGGAAGCAAGATATGATAAGTGTGAAATATCCAAACAGAGCAGAAAAATCGAGAAAAAAAATCGGGTAAGTTACGTTATTTTAAAAAAAATACCTTCTGTTGATTCAGCCACTTTGGAAAAAAAAATGTAAATCCTGATTATCTGGTGTTGCTTATCCGCCGAATTCATATTTCTTATGAGTGTCGTCACCTTAGCTAAATAATGGACCTTTCCGTTTTTATTATTAACAAAAATATATATATATATACAGCACGGTCTTATTTGGTGGGCAATGGACGCTTTATTTGCTCGACAGCCAAGGAAGTCGGAAGGAAAGAAAAATTGGCGGTCAGGCGAAAAGAAAGCAATGCGCAGACGAGGAAGACTGACAAATATATAAGCGTGAAATATCCAAACAGAGCAGAAAAAATCGAAAAAAAAAAATCGGGTAAGTTACGTTATTTCAAAAGATATATATATATACAGGCACCTCTTTGTTTAAGTGGAACAAAATTAAAGCCTTTTTGATTATCCTTTATTTTTTCGAACGTGAATGTATTGCCACAGGTTAATGGATTAATATAATATATTAACAAAATTGATATAATGCTTATTCGGTTTAATAATGTTCAATACAAATGAAATCAAACCAAATTTAAGAAAAAAGGTTACAAAAGAACAACGTTACTACAACCACGCCTGAAAAAGGTAACATTAATCAATAAATAAATAATGAATAATAAAAAAATAAATGGACGCTTTATTTGCTCGACAGCCAAGGAAGTCAGAAGGAAAGAAAACTTATTGGTCAGGCGAAAAGGAAGCAATGCACAGACGAAGATTGAGAAATATATTAGCGTGAAATATCCAAACAAAGCAGAAAAAAATAAAAAATAAAATAAAATTCGTGTAAGTTACGTTAATTTAAAAGAATATATATACAGGAAAAAATTTTTTTAAAGTTTCATTAACAAATTATGTTTAACTAGTAGTGGCTACCGGCGTCGCCTGGGTAGAAGAGTTTTTTTAATAAAGTTAGCCTGCAAATCCATTATTACTGAATCATGAGTTGAATCCTCGTCGGATGCCCCATTTAAATTCCTATGTAAAAAAAAAGACCTTGCATTGATCCAGCTATTCTGAAAAGAAATGTTAATGTCTACGATCTGAAATATTAAATGGAAAAAATCCATACTTTTATCATTTAAATTTTATTTTTTAATTATCTTCACGAATATATATCAAATATCTATTATCTTTGCTAAAAATTAAGCCCTTGAGATATTTAATGTGTATGTATATTTACTTTGTCGTTAATTGCTTTATTTTCGAAGTTTTCTCTGGATATACATATACACTCAACCACTCTTTATATATATATATATATATATATATATATATATATATATATATATATATATATATATATATAGATAGATAGATAGATAGATAGATAGATAAGCCTAGTCTGAAGTGTTTCTTTTTCCCCCACATATTTGAAGATCCACAAAAGCAGCCACCCGCCAAAAACTTTTCTTTTCATTAATAATCTATGATATTACTATGATGATAATGAATATGTGCAAAGATCTCACTGATAAATCTTACTAGAAATCCATTAACAAGAAGGCATAAGTAACGCCCTTTGTTTAAGTGGAACAAAATTAAAACCTTTTTGATTATCCTATATTTTTTCGAACATGAATGTATTGCCACAGGTTAATGGATTAATATAATATATTAACAAAATTGATATAATGCTTATTCGGTTTAATAATGTTCAATACAAATGAAATCAAAAGAACAGCGTTACTACAACAACGCCTGAAAAAGGTAAAATTTATTATTTATTATACAAAATTTAAAACAACTAACCTCATTACTCGCAACAACTCCTCTCCTCAGACAAGTCGGCTTAATGAGATCAATCTAGTATACAAATGTAAATATCCCTTAGGAGATTGCAGTCTCCCACAAAATGAAAAAAGAAAGAAAATACCTACATCGGTTTTACCTCAACGACTTCATCACACCGTTTAACTCTCCATTTAACAGGTAATAGTTCTATTTCACATAATCTAAAATTACATTCATGCCCCCACTCTAATTACTGAAATATTCTAACGGAAAATACACACATTCTGCACAAAGAAAAGAATAAACAAAAACTCCAAATACTAGAAGCTTTATACATAAAACAATACAAACCATCCTTAAACAAAATTAATTTCCAATGCAGTACTCATATTTTAAGATGCCTATAATTCTTTTCCTATCAATTCTCCTCCTTCCAACCTCCACATCTATCAATATACTTTGAAAAAAACCCCCAAAAAACTGGAACACATCACCTTAGATGATGGCACTTCGAAATGCAGAAAGTACTCGGGATATGAACTTCGGTGGACTAATCCACGAATTCCATCCAAATATAAGAAAAGTTGGACAGAAAGGTTGATAACGTCACCAATAAAATCGTTAAACAGGAGACCAGCCTTTTTTTTTTAATTCCACATCTCAGTCGGTAGAGCGTTCGGCTAGAAACCACAAGGTTCCTAGTTCGATACCGGTCCTCACCAACTCAGCGTATGAGTAGCACAGGAATCTGTGCGGTAAAGCAAGGAGCTGACGGTAGGTGTGATGCTCCACCTTAGACGCTAAAATAATCTCTTGGTCTAGCGCAAGTGAAAAGGGTATAGACTCCCTCGCTGATTGGCTGATACCGACTTTAGGCCGCCCCGACGACTTTACTTTACTTATATATATATATATTTACAGCTGGATCTTTTTTCTAGGAAATCCATAGATCCATAATGATGGGTCCTTGCATCCCTGGACAGACAGATATTCATACGGAGACGCCACAAGTTAAGTATAAGATTGAAATAGTGTTTATAAAGACGTTTTTTGTACTTTGAAATCGGTACAGTCTTTTAATGCAAGATATTTCATCTCATTCCTGATTTTCATGAATACGTTTTTACATATTCCACTTGTATTTTTATTTTCATTTTTGAGGTATTTATGAAAATTGACAAAGATATATTGAATTATTTTTTTACCGCAACTGATTAGGATTTTATTGATTTAATGTAAATCTGACTGATATGATTGAAAAATAGTGGTCATTTATATATTTTTTATTCATTTAGTTACTTATTTATGGAAACGTGTGGTATAAGGGATAAAGTCATGGGAAATGGACTCGTCACCCCGAGTTCAAATCCTGGATGTGATTATTGCATTTCACTTAGCGCTAATACCCTTGGTAAAGGTATAAATCCTACTCTACCTCCAGCTATGGATAAATAGTAGGTCAGACTGGACTCTTTGACCTTGGTTAGGCAACCGGTCTAGGAGAAGGAAAAACCTATGGAACTCAGCTTAAGAAATTGACCTTGTGTCACATCCTGCTCATGCGGAGGGGTTGATAAATATATTTTTTTTTTACTTCAATTTCCTAACCTTATTTGTTTCTTTTTGCATTCTTTCTTTCTTTCTTTCTTTCTTTCTTTCTTTCTTTCTTTCTTCCTCTCCTCGCTTCTTTCTCTCTTTTTCTTTCCCTTTTTCCACACCGTCCAACGTCTTTATTTCTTTATTAATATATACTTGATAGGGTGGGAAAGGTATACATCCTACTCTCCCTCCAGCTATGGATAAATAGTAGGGCAGACTGGGCACTTTAATCTTAGTTAGGCAACCGGTCTAGGAGAAGGAAACTTCTGAATTCAAACCTGTTGAACTCCGCTTAAGAAATTGACCTTGTGTTACATCCTGCTCGTGCGGAGTGGTTAGTAAATATATATTTGTGTGAGGACGATATTTTTTGTATGGGTGTCTGTAAGTGATTAAAAATATTATTTCGTCGAGTTAGGGTTATCAGCGTAGGAAGTTGACACTGAGACGCGCGTTCAAATCATGGACAATGCTTTTGCCTTTTATATAGCAGTAATGCACATTGGAAAGGCATAAATCCAACTATTCCCTTTCCAGCTATGAGTAAATAATAGTCACCTGGTCTCTTGTCAAGGCAATTGGTATAACAGAGGGAAAGCTCAACATTCAAACCCGTTAAACCCCGCTTAAAATTTAACCTTGTGTCGTATACTACTCACGGAGTCAGTCTGTGGGTTGAATTTTACGGTATGTAGACCCATTCATTGAAATTTTCGTTTGCTTGTCGGTCCGATCTTTGTTGATTTGAAGACCTCGTTATTATTGTTATTTCAAATACTCCGTTTAGGTGAAAATATATACACAATATTTTATATGTACGTTTGAGTTCTCAATTTTGGTTGAATCCTATCAATGAAACACTTGATAACATCCATATATATATATATATATATATATATATATATATATATATATATATATATATATAAACAAAAACTCCAAATTCTAGAAGCTTTATACATAAAACAATACAAACTATCCTTAACAAAATTAATTTCCAATGCAGTACACATTTTAATAATAATAAATAGAATACATGAGTACATGAACAAACCCCTGACCGAAACACGTGTTAGTAACACATATTAAATCTATTTTATCCATTCAACATTTTCTTTACATTATTTATTTTTCCTTTCAACATATATATATATATATATATGTGTGTGTGTGTGTGTGTGTGTGTGTGTGTGTCCAATAAGTACATAAAACACACACACATGTATATATATATATATATATATATAAGTGTAGTGGTTAGAATGTCCACCTGTCAGCCTGACAGGTAGGGTTCGAATCACGCACAAAGCACTGCCCTGTCTATAGTCTGCTGATGAGGCCTAATGGGCTGAAATGTACATACAGAGATGACTTTTTCTCGATTTATTTACGCTTCATATTTAAACCGATATGCACGCCTAATTCATTTAGTTATAATTAATTAATTAACAAAATTAGGTATGACTTTAATTAAGCACATAATCTCCCACAAATTGTCGGCCTTCGCCATTTTCAAACGCACTGTTTGACTACTTCATATATATGTGTGTGTGTGTGTTCTTCTACGTCGTTCCCGTTAATATCTTAAATGGAGGAAGCCCCAAATTATCTACTTTCAAAATGTCAGTAAATTTCTGTTCTGGAAAAAAAAGCAAAAATCCCCTTTAAATATAAACACCTTTGCTTACCCAGTGTAACCAATCAACAGAGAGCCTTGACTCTCTTCTTCATTTTCTTTTAACGTTGATGCTCGCCTGTATGACAGCAAAATCTTCAATTATTTCTCACAAGCAAGAGTAGTTGAGCCTCTGTGGGGACGGATGTCTGGATTGGAACACAACTGCTGTTTTCTTTCTTTTTTTTTCCTCAAAATAAACATGTCGACAGATTGGTGCTACACAATCGCTCGTTTTTGTTATAATCTATCTTGTGTTATTTCAAGCTCAGTAAATATCTATGCACATGCATGTGCAAATAAGTGAAAGAAATACAAACCTGGCTAAGATGGGCCCCGTGTTTTGTATATGACACGATTTTGATTTAAACGGACATTGTCACCTTTGTTAACTGCTTCGTTTCATATCAGCCATGTGCAATTTAAACTCGTGAGTTGACAATGGAAGAAAAGTGTCATAGATTTACACAAATACAGACACATGGATACCCTCCACACATATATATATATAATATATATATATATCTTATTATAATGGAGATTGTGTGTTTATATGTCTGTAACCGAAACTATATACTACTCAAGTCACAATTCCCTTAGGTATTGACATCACATTCTCAATTATCTTATTTTTATTTAAACCTCAATTATTAATAAAATTGTTTTAAATTATTAATACTGTTAACCATATCTGCATACTAACAACATGCAATTATATTTATATATACAACAAAATAGCGGTTTACAATGTGAACGGGAAAGCTAATTTGCATATTGATATAAAACAATTGATTTTAATAAATATGTGCTTAGTATTATTGATTTCTAACTGTTTGGTTTTATTTTAATGCATATAAGCAAACATTTCTTCAATGAATCTTAAATAAATCCATTAACAAGAAAAAATAACTGGCATTTTATTCTTCACTTCCTCTTTTAACTAAATACTTAAATTAGAAAAAATAACAATGAAAGACGAGAGTGATGGAAGAATAAATTTCAGTTGTTCTATTTTTCGATTATACTCCCTCTGTTTCAAATCTTTTTTTTTATCTGCATTTCCCATTTAGTTTCATTAGCCTTTCTAATTTAATACAATATTTTATTACATTAAAACTTAAATACTTGCACCCGGAGGGTGCATATATTTGCTAGTATATGTAATATAAAGATTTTTTGAAGGCAATTTACAATGCAATATGTGTTGAATTTATTTAACTTTTTTTTTTTTTCAAAACAAATATTTTCGGAAGTAAAATTCCATCTTCAGAGTTATTGAAAGTACTAGGTGATTTTTTTATAGTACTTATCCCACGGCGATATTGTAATCATCTGTTGTTTAAGAAGTTGATGAACGCCGTATATTTGAAAATTTTTTCCGTGATGTTAAATCGGCTAATTCCGTGATGTTAACTCGGCTGCTCCCGCGCGTGGAAAATGTTCGAAATTCTTTTAATTTTTACTATATAAATATATTGCATTGTAAATTGCCTTCAAAATCTTTATATTACACGTACACACAATGCTTCAAAGATACTATAAAGAAACAAACTTTATATATATATATATATATATATATATATATATATATATATATATGTGTGGTGTGTGTGTGTGTGTGTGTGTGTAATATATAAAAGGGGTGACTAACCGGTAAAACTATTGGGTTGGTCTCAATATTTAATTGGTACAAGTATTACTTGGATACGTCAGCGTTGTAACAAATATAAAGTGTTCAATAATTAAGAAGAAATAACCTACTCGAGTTTCACCATGAGGTTCTTCAGGGTTAAATTCACCGTATTAATCCAGATAAGATTCTTCTTTCTACTGGGATCTCTGATGTATTTGTTACGCTATAGACACACATGAGAGGTGGTAGCCCTTGGCACTTGACCTTAAAATGTATACTCTATCTCCCATATTTAGTACTATCTACTTATGAATATAATACACTATATCATCAACATATATATATATATATATATATATATATATATATGTGTGTGTGTGTGTGTGTGTGTGTGTGTGTGTGTGTGTGTGTGTGAACTTTAAATAAGTGTGTAAGAACTTTAAATAAAAATAAAAGTGCTCGATTTTATTATAGAAAATAATAAGAAAAAGCCTATATACTTTATTATAGAAATAATAGAATATAGAATCATGGACACGATATATCTTAAATTTTCATGTGTTTAACAAAGTCTCCAGGTGGAGGTGTAGTAAAAAGTGGCTAGTCAAGCGCTTGTATAGCATAGGGTTTATTCACGTAGTGAAATATTCGTTCTCAAGACATTATCTCGACATATATATATATATATATATATATATATATATATATATATATATATATATATATTTGGAGGATATGTGCTTAATTGATGTCATACCTAATTTTGAAAATTAATTAGTTAATAATTAATGAATTTAGGCGGGCAAATATGTTCAAATGTAAGGCTAAACAAGTCGAGAAAATGTTTAGCTTTACATTTGAACATATATGCCCGCCTAAATTCATTAATTATTAACTAATTAATTTTCAAAATTAGGTATGACTTCAATTAAGCACATATCCTCCAAAAATTGTTGGCTTAAAGCCATATAAAAAATAAACACATGTGTTTGTTTACTTACCCTCATATATATATATATAATATATATATATATATATATATATATATATCTGATGATGCTTTTTTATGAATCGAAATATTGTTCAATATTAGCTATGAAAATATAAAATATATTCATTTTAACAATATTGTGTGTTTTCATACCTTTTATCTATATCTATATCTATATCTATATCTATATCTATATATATATAATATATATATATATATATATATATATATATATGTGTGTGTGTGTGTGTTTGTGTGTGTGTGTGTTTGAGTGTCTGTGTGTGAGCAGACGTACCAAACATGAAAGTCCGCATATATACACGC
>CM042172.1:69211100-69251100 GCA_023376005.1 Doryteuthis pealeii | reverse complement strand
GCAGAAAACTGAAAAAGTTATGGAATATGAAAGTGAAAGTGATACCAATTGTAGTTGGTGCACTTGGGACGGTCCCAAAAGGTTTGGAAAGTTTGGAAATCAGAGGAAGGGTTGAAACCATTCAGAACACTGCACTGCTGCAATCTGCCAGAATACTCAGAAGAGTCCTGGAGACCTGAGGAGACTTGCTGTCACTCAGACTCCAGTGAAGGACCATCAGCTAATGCTGATATGAAAACTCAAAAGGAGTAAATAATAATAATCAGGAGATCGGACCTAGTGTTGATTTTTAAAAAAGAGAACGTGCCAACTGGTGGACTTTGTGGTTCGAGCAGATCACAGGGTAAAGCCGAAGGAAAACGAAAAGATGGATAATACCTGGACCTTGCCAGAAGATTGAAAACAACTGTGAAAGATGAGAATGAAAGTGACACAAATTTTGGTTGGAAATCAGAGGAAGAATTGAGACCATCCAGACTACTCGCACCGCTGTAATTGGCTAGAATACTGAAAAGAGTTCTGGAGACCGAGGAGACCTGTTCTCACCTCAGCCTCCAGTGACATACTATCTGTTGAATTATTTTAGATATAAGCATGAGGCAAACGGTCACTCCTAAATATAGACCCGTGACTACCACGGTGACCACCGAAGGCATTTCTATTTGTCCAATCACTGGCACTGCTGCTGCTGTTATGCTGTATTAATAGACCCCATTCTGAGATTATGTCATTGACATTTGGATTCTCTCGACGAGGATTACAAGGAATACGTTACATGGATTCTTAGTTGGCTTGCTTATTATTTATACATCTGGAACGAAGGATGGCTGCAGATATTTAACACTATCAGCTAACGCTGACGTGCAAACTCAAAAGGAGTGAAAATAATAATAATAATAATAAAATAATAATAATATATATAATATAGAAGAAACATCAAGGATCAGCAAAGGCAGAGTGTGTGGTGACAGAGATGAGACCATTAACCATATAATTAAGCGAATTTATGGAGGTGCGCGGTCTAATGGTTAGAGTCGTAGGGCGAAGCTGTTGGAATTTCACATGGCGCTAATACCCTTGGGAAAGGTATGAATCCAATTCTCCCTCCAGCTATGGGTAAATAGCATGGGTATGTTACCAGTCTAAGAGAAGGAAAACTCGGAATTCAAACCTGCTAAACTCTGCTTAAGAAATTGACCTTGTGTCGCATCTTGCTCGCGCGGAGGGTTTGGTGAATATATATGGCGGCGCGTGGTCTAATGGTTAGAGTCATAGAAAATGGACTCGTCGATCCGAGTTCAATTCCTGGACAAAGCTGTTTGAATTTCACATAGCGCTAATACTCTTGGGAAAGGTATGAATCCAATTCTCCCTCCAGCTATGGATAAATAGCAGGGCAGACTGGGTTCTATAACCTTGGCTAGGTAACCAGTCTAGGAGAAGGAAAACTCTGAATTCAAACCTGCTAAACTCCGCTTGAGAGATTGACCTTGTGTCGCATCCTGGTCGTGCGGAGGGGTTGGTAAATATATATATTAAGCAAATGTTGCAATCTTTCCCAACGAAAATGCAAAGCTGGGTACAATGGGTTTGGGAAGACGATCCACTGGGAATTATGCAAAAAACTAAATTTGGCCATACAATAAAATGCTATATGCATAAACCAGAAACTGTTCTTAAAACTGAAATGCATAAAATTCTCTGGAACTATGCGATACTTATCCCAACCAGAAAAGCAGGCATAAGATTGGTTAACAGAAAAAGAGACCTAGTCAACTGGTAGATTTTACAGTTCCTGGAGATCACAGGCTGAAGATGAAGGAAAACGAAAAGATAGACAAATACCTGCATAGTGAATAGAAAAGGCTGTGGAATATGATGGTGAAAGTGATACCAATTGTAGTTGGAGTACTTGGAACGAACCCCAAAAGCTTAAAAGCAAGACTAGAGGAACTGGAAATCAGTTTCCGTAGAGTGTAGTTGTTGTCCCAACGCCACATGAATTCTTTGTTTTACACATTCCTCTTCTGGGAGAAAATTCTTAACTTAAAACGTTTGCACAAAAATTTGCTAGATTTGCAGAATGTGACACAAAAAAGGAACTATTATAATTACATATATATATATATATATATATATATATATATATATATATATATATATGTGTGTGTGTGTGTGTGTGTGTGTGTGTGTGTATATATTATATATTATATTATTATATATATATATTATTATTACATGTATATATATATTATTATTATTACATGTATATATATATTATTATTATTATTATTATTATTATTACATGTATATATATATATATATATATATTATTATTATTATTACATGTATATATATATATATATATATATATATATATATATATATATATATAATGTTCATGCATTGCGAACTGACAAATTAACTAATAACGACGTATCAGGATACAGATGTATTGTTTCATGATTATGCACACACACACACACACACACACACACACACACACACATATATATATATATATATATATATATATATATATATATATATATAGTATGAACAAAAGTAATAAGACAATCAGGAATATTTCTTGTATGTTGTTTATTCTCAACTAGTTTCAACCTTAGGTCATCGTCAGGAGAACATTTCTTTTTTGAAGAAATTGTTTATAGATTATTAGAAAGGGAGCATTATAAAAGAACTATAAAAGTTGAAGTGTTTTTGAGGGTTTGACATACTATTAAAATCCGGTAGACGAGTGTGTTAGTAGTAGCATGTCCATTTGTTCCGGGAAGAACCTCTATGAGGTGGGTTATTTTTTTAATGTTCTTATATATGTGAAGAGGGTTCATATATATATATATATATATATATATATATATATATATATATTATATTGTTCGTGGAAGTAAACATATATAATATATATATATATTATATATAATATATATATATATATAGGTGTTTGTGTGTTCCAGAGTGTGTGTGTGTATTTGAAAGAGTGTGTGTGTGCGTGTGTGTGAGTGAGCTTGTGTAATATATGAAGCTGAATTTCATCGAAAGAAATCTTCGTAATTTTCTGATATCTTCTCCCCTTGGCCACTGACAGCTGTAGCGGGACTGGTGTTTTTAAACTATTAAGTACATAGGTTTGTTTATGTACTTTACTGTCACAGAGACACACAACACACACAACCACACACACACACACACACACACACACACATGTATCTATCTATCTATCTATTTATGTATATATATATTATATATATATACTTGTTCATGAAGTATATATATATATATATATATATATATATATATATATATATATATATATATATACTTGTTCATGGAAGTAAACATATATATATATATGGATGTATGTGTGTGCCAGAGAGTGTATGTGTATTTGAAAGAGAGAATGTGTGTGTGTGTGTGTGTGTGTGTGTGTGTGTGTGTGTGAGCTTGTGTAATATATGAAGCTGAATTTCATCGAAAGTAATCTTCGTAATTTCCTGGTATCTGACCTGATAGAATTCAGAGGCCGTGCTTCGCTCTATGAACACGTCAAGTAAATTAAACATATTTGCCTTTAATTCATTCCTCACTTGACTTGAGAGAGAAGTAATATCGCCTCTTTCTAAGGCGCAGTTCGCTTTCTTACCTTTTTTTTTTGTGTGTTGTTTTATTTCTTTTCTTTGAAATATTTCTGTTTACTTAGTTTTATTTTAGAGTTTTTTGGTGGTCGTAATGTATACACATGTCTACAGAGAAAATATCCGTTTAATCTTTCAATCTCACCCACCCTCTCACTCTCTCTCTCTATCTCTCTTGCTCTCTGTCTGCCACTCTCTCTTTCTCTCTCTCTCTCTCGCACTCACATTCTCACGTTCTCACTCTCTGTCTCTCTCTGTTTCTTCTCTCTGTCTGTCTGTCTCACACATATACACACACACACACAGACACACACACTCTCTCTCTCTCTTTATATCCCCCTCTCTCTCTACACTCTCTCTTTTCTCCCTCTCACTCACGTTCTCACGTTATCACTCTCTATCTGTCTCTGTTTCTCCTTCTGTCTGTCTGTCTGTCTCTTTCTCTCTCTTTCTCTCTCTCTCTCTCTCTCTCTCTCTCTATATATATATATTATATATATATATATATATATATATATATATATATATATATTGCAAGATTAAATCTCTGTCATTATCTCTCACACTTAGTTTCTCACGTCCTCACTGCCTATCTGTCTTTTTTTCTTTCTTCTTTCTGTCTGTCTTATCCGTCTGTCTCTCTGTCTCTCTCTCCTTTCTCTCTTTCTCTCTCTCTCTCTCTCCTCTCTCTCTCTCTCTCTCTCTCTCTCTCTCTCTCTCTCTCTCTCTCTCTCTCTCTCTATATATATATATTATATATATAATATATATATATATGATTAAAAGAAACACTATGGAAAAATCAGATTGACATGTTTCGCTAAAGAGATAACGTCATCATAATGAATTTATTAAATAAATCTACAATTGACACGAGAAATAAGTCGGTCAACTCTCTCTCTCTCTCTCTCTCCCTCTCTCTCTCTCTCTCTCTCTCTCTCTCTTCTCTCCCTCTCTCTCTCTCTATATATATATATATATGTATATATATATATGTATATGTATATGTATATATATATAATGTATGTATATATATATATATATATAATATATATGTGTGTGTGTGTGTGTGTGTTGTGTGTGTGTGTGTGTGTGTGTGTTGAAAGGAAAGTAAATGAAGGAAAGAAAATTTTTAATGGATAAAATAGATTTACTAACACGCGTTTCGGCTAGGCGATTGTTCATGTACACATGTATTCAATTCATTATTATTTTAGATATAAAATAAAATAATAGAAAATTATAAAATTTGTAAGCATCCAAATAACGGCCGTCATTTCTTTGCCCATATTGAAACCTGTGAAAAGTTCCACAAATTAATAGATTTTTAATTATTGAACCATTTTCTATTAAAAATTAAAATCAACTAATTTCTCTTACTATAAATATATCAAACTGTATTCACGAATTTTATGCCCAATAAGTCGACAGGTACATGCGAAAACAGATACAATATCTTTATTTTCTTGATAAAGGAAGGTCATGCTTCAGAAATATTGAATGAAATAAAATGAAACTTTAAACTTAACATCCAACCTAGTTTTTCATTTATCCCCCCCCCCATGCTTCACACTAATTCCCCCAATAATATACATCATAGACATTTATATATATATACAGCATACATATACATATATAATATATTTACACTGAGAACTAGACTCACTATATACATATATATATTCAATGTGTTCGGCATAAATTTGACGGTTTCATGAGGAAAAAGAAAAAGTGCTTGGTAATTACAAAATATGATGAGTTGTAAAGAAATTCCACAGGCACGGAAATTACATTACTGTCAACAAGTTTAACTCAAAATAACCGCCATTAGCATCGATCACAACTATACACCCGCCTTCGCCCTACGTAACACCGGAATTTACTAGTATATTATAGTAAAAGTGGTATTACCATAAGTTTTCTGCAATTACACACACACACACACACACACACACACACACATATATATATTATATATATATATTATATATATATATATATAAATATAATCAATAGTAATGATATTATGGATGATTTGGACTCATAACTTAAAGTTTCATGCTTATGCAATCATCAGATGAGTCAATTGGTTGAGATCTTAAAAACCAGTAGTCTTTTAGCGTTTATATAAACGTGAAGCGTCTTCACGCGATGGGATGATATAATGCTAAAAATTTTTTTTTTTTAAAACTGTGGCTTGTTTAACGTTTATGTGACGTGGATCGTGTTCACGTGATGTAATGTTATGACGTTAAATTTGTATTTAAAAAAATGATAATAAAACAAACTTGCTTTGGTTTTAATGCACGCGGTGTTCAGATGAATTTTTTAAAAATATGAATATAGTTAAAAATTAATCGTAAAATGAATGAATGGATGAAATAAAAATGAATGAAATGAACATTCCTTTCCAAGGAACCCTTCTCTTAAAACACTTTTTGAGAGTGGGGTCCCTGATAGAAAGTTTTCTCATCTATTATTAGACTCCTTTGAATCATCAAGTTAATATAATTATTCTATAAGTTATTAGAGAAGATAAAATCCGTCTCTTACCTTATATATATATATATATATATATATATATATATATATATAGAGAGAGAGAGAGAGAGAAGAGAAGAAAGAGAGGGAGGGTGAGAGAGTGAGAGAGAGTGAGAGAGAGATTCGTGTAGCGTGGACATGTAGTCAACGACGCTTGGTAACAGACAGTTTCTCGCCTATGCCATTTTCAAATGATTTATGAAAATCACAGTCGAGAAACTGTCAGTTAACAATCTTAATTACATATGCTTTATCAATGATATTGAGCACCATTTACTTTTTAATTTAGCATACTTTATTATCAACACACACACACACACACACACACACACACACACACACACACACACACACACACACACACACACACACACACATATATATATATATTGGTTGCATATAATAATATAATATTCATATACTCACTGAACACACATATATATATATATATATATATATATATATATATATATATATATATATGTGTGTGTGTGTGTGTGTGTGTGTGTGTGTGTGTGTGTGTGTTGAAAGGATAAATACATAATGGAAAGAAAATGTTGAATGGATAAAATTCATTTGAGTTGCCAACAGGTGTTTCGGCAGGAGTTTGTTCATTTACTCATGTTCATTTTACACATTCTATTTATTATTATTTTAAATATAAAATAATAATAATAATAATAATAATAATAATAATAATAATAATAATAATAACACAAGAAAGAGCAAAGACAAATTACTTATGTCGGCCAACAATAGTAGAAGTGACAGATGGATAAACAGAAAAACAACAATGACTAGAAAACAAAAATGGGAAGAAAAACAATTATATTGACACTTCAAACGACAAATCGAAGAAGTTGCACATGGAAAGACTTGGACATGGTTAAGAAAAGGAAACCTCAAAAGAGAAACAGAATCATTAATAATTGCTGCTCAAAATAATGGCATAAGGACAAACTATATAAAAGTGAAAATTTATAAGACCCAACAAAATAGTGAATGTAGACTTTGTGGTAATAGAGATGAGACTGTAAACCATATACTCTGCGAATGTAGCAAACTAGCACGACGAGAATACAAAACTAGACACGACTGGGTTGGGAAGGTGATCCACTAGGAATTATGCAAGAAATTAAATTTTGACCACACAACAAAATGGTATATGCATAAACCAGAATCTGTTCTTGAGAACGAAACGCATAAAATTCTCTGGGACTTTGAAATAAAAAAGGGATCACCTTATCCCAGCAAGAAGACCAGACCTAGTGTTGATTAACAAAAAAGAAAGAACTTGTCAACTGGTGGATTTTGCAGTGCCAGCAGATCACAGGGTAAAGCTAAAGAAAAATGAAAAAATGGACATATATCTGAACCTTGCCAGAGAACTGAAAAAGTTATGGAATATGAAAGTGAAAGTGATACCAATTGTGGTTGGTGCACTTGGAACAGTCCCAAAAGGATTAGAAAAGGGTTTGGAAAGTTTGGATATCAGAGGAAGGATTGAAACCATTCAGAACACTGCACTGCTGCAATCTGCCAGAATACTCAGAAGAGTCCTGGAGACCTGAGGAGACTTGCTGTCACTCAGACTCCAGTGAAATACCATTAGCTAACACTGGTGTGAAAACTCAAAAGGAGTGAATAATAATAATAATAATAATAATAATAATAATAATAATAATAATAATAATAGAAAATTATTTAATCATACAAAGAAAAACGGCCTTCATCAGAGTAAAATGTTTGATATTTGGTGTTAAAACGGTCAAATTACAGAGAATTTAGAAGGGTTCGAAAAAAATGTATATATATATATATATATATATATATATATGTGTGTGTGTGTGTGTGTGTGTGTGTGTGTGCATTTCATATAGCGATATGATATTCATATACTATGAGCACACACAAAAAGTCAGACTACATATATATATATACGTTTGTATATATATATATATATATATATATATATATATGTGTGTGTGTGTGTGTGTGTGTGTGTGTGTGTCCTCCTCAGTATATATATATATATATATATATATACATATATGTATAAGATATATACAAGTCTTTCCATAAATATATACATATATGTGTGTATGCGCGCTTGTTTGTGCGTGGCGTGTGCTTGTGTGTGTGAGTGTGTGTACACATCTATAATTATATTGTCAAGGATCATTTTACTAATTAAGTAAGCATGATATTAAAAAACTATTTAACCGCTTTGATCTGTCTAACTCAATTTCCATTCTTACTTTTTTTTCTAAAAATCAGTTGACACAAAAGACATAACCGTTTTGATATGATCCCAAGCCAAAAGGCTCAGACAAATAATCGTTCCTTTATAGTTTTAAATATCAGTGTATACAAAACGAATCATTTATTTCTATACTAATGCTTGGAGGTACGTAGTGTAATGGTTAGAGACTTAGGATATGGACTCGTAGATCTGAGTTCAAATCCTGGGCAAGGCTGTTTACATTTCACATAGTGAAAAGTACGAATCCTCTTATTCCACCTTCAGTTATGGGTTAATAGTAGGGCAGACTGGATTCTTTAAATTTGAACGAGGCTGTTTGCATTTCACATACCTCGGAAAATGTATGAATTAAACAACACTCCATTCATCTAGCCGCCCTGTCGGCTTGTACGTTAGAATGCACCGATTGCACCTCTGCAGAGGGGTAAGACTCACCCAATGGGGCCACCTGTTGGCCGTGGGTGGCGACCCGTGATTCTTACAGATAGAACCCAGGTGGTTGAGTAGTCTATGACTTGGAATGCTCCACTTTGGTCCTTACTTAGGCTAGACGGGCGGTCGGGGAGTCTCTAACAGGTACTACCACTCCGGATCAGAGTGGACCAAGGAACAAATGGTGATGAAGGAGTGCTCCACATTCCCCAAACATCCAAAACTGGAACCTCACCATCAGATAGAGTTTAACGTCATTCCCAGGACATGTAGACCCTCAGCCACCGCCTTCTAGCACACATATGATAAAAAGAGTAAGAGCTTGCTGTAAGGGCAATAGGGTTGGGGCAATCAATGTGACGAGCCGAGTGATCCGAGTGGGCCTCTCCGACTACCCGTCTAGCTTAAGTTTAGGGTGTACCTGAAAGTAATGACCATAATGGGGTACTCAACACTCCCCAAAGCGCCATGATTCGAACCTCACCACTATATGCAGTTTAAACCCTTACCCAGAACAACTTCCTCGTACAATAAGGGCAGTAATTTGAGTGGAAAGTGACCCTCCAGTGCCGAGGTCAAACTACCAAACGGTAAATTGACTATGAAATGATGGCACTAAATTCATAGGATTTTATGTCCGAAAGTCGGGAAAAGTTACAATTTTGAATAGTGGCCTAGTGCAAAACTGTGCCAAGTCTTAATCTCTATCGAAAAGTTTACCGATAGGAATATTCTCTCACACAGGTTAACCGGGATGAAAAATCGATTAATATATATATATATATTATTATAATGGAGATTGTGGGTTTGTCTATCTGTAACCGAAACTATATTACTTTACAAGTCACAATTCCGTTTGTTATTTACATCACATTCCCAATGATTTTATTTATATTTAAACCTCAGTTATTAATAAAATTGTTTTACATCATTAATACTGTTGACCATATCTACATACTAATAACATGCAATTGTATTTATTTATACAACAAAATAGCGGTTTACAGTGTGAATGGGAAGGCTAATTTGCATATTGATATTAAAAATTTTATTTTAATAAATATATGCTTAATATTATTGGTTTCTAATTGTTTTGTTTTATCTTAATGAATATGAGTAAAAATCTCGGGGATGAATCTTAAAAGAAATCCCTGAACAAGAAGAAATAACTGTAATATTATTCTTTACTTCCTATTTTAACTAAATAGTTAGAATAGGAAAATTTACCAATGAAAGACGAGAGTAACGGAAAATGATGGAAGAGTTAGTTTCAAAGTTGTTCTATTTTTCAATCATACCCCCTCTGTTTCAAATCTTTTTAGCAGTATTCTTATTCAGTTTCATTAGCCTTTCTAATTTAATATGATATTTTATTATATTAAAACTTAAATACTTGCACCCGGAGGGTGCATATATTTGCTAGTATATATAATATTTGCTAGTATATATAATACTACTAATATTATTATTAGAGGAAAAATGAAAGGTCTATCATGGTTTCAATCAAATTGAAATGATTTCTTCAGGACCCTACCCTACGTTAACTAAGTTGGATTGAAACCATGGTAGACCCTTTATTTTTTCTTTAATAATAATATTATCGGTATTATTACTGCTCTTTATTTTGAATATATTCAGCACTTTTGGATTATTTACTGATGCCACTGTGACCGAAAAGATAAAGCGGCAACTGTATACTATATATATATATATATATATGTATATATATATATATATATATATATATATATATATATATATATATTGTCAAGTTTTAAAAAAAACATTGAAATCTCCAATATTTATTGTGAATCATTCCAAATTATTAGAAAATATAGTTCATCATAAAAAATAACATTTATAAAAAATGTAATATGAAATCTTCATATAATTTGTGTGGGAGAAAATTTTTGAAGTCCTGATTATTAGTATTGTTCGTAAGGTAAATCGATTAATGTTGTTCTTTAAACGATAAAACAAAATCAGAACTGAAATACAAATACAAAAAAAACAACAAAAAAAGACGTTTTTATTTGCTGTACTATATATATACAACTGATTGTTGTTTAATAGTAGAAGGAAGCATAGATCATTGACAAACACCTGTAGAATAGGGCTTTCAAATCAGCACGTAGACGGGTAAGTTCCCGTGGAAAAACAACAGACGTTGGAAAAACCGGAAATCTCGCACGTCACGTGATTTTTGACTTAGTTAAATTAGTTCCAGCTAGAATGTGACGCAGCACATACGTGTGACTGTGGGCGAGATTCACTCCGCGCAATGAGTTAGAAAGGGCAAATAAAACCTTTGATCAAATCACTACGCCTTATTAATTAATTGAGCATGCCATTAGTTAGAAAAGAAAGAAGCAACAAGTAAAGCAAGAACTTAGACGTAGACAATCATCGCCGGAATAGAGCGAGAAGAAGAAGTAAAGATCCCAAATGGTGACTAGACGAAGAACAACCAAGTAAGACACGAATATTTTATCTGTCTGTCACGAATCTGATGTCTCTATCTTGGTCCACATTCTCTCTCTCTCTCTCTCTCTCTCTCTCTCTCTCTCTCTCTCTCTCTCACACACACACACACACACACACACACACACACACACACACACATAAGTACTCTTGTTATGTACCCGAACAGAAATACTTACTGCTAAACGACTGCAATTCCTGGACGAGGCTGTTTACATTTCTTATATAGCTAAAACCCTTTGGAAATGAATCTATCAAACCTTTCTCCAGTCGGCTGGGGTGTTAGAATGCACCGACCGCTCCCCTGCAGAAGGGTAAGACTCTCCCAATGAGCCACCTGTTGGCCGTGGGTAGCGACGTGATGCTTATGGATAGAACCAAGGTGGATGAGCAGTTCATGACTTGCAATACTCCACTTTGGGTTAGACGGGCGGTCGGAGAGGGCCCCCTCTGATCAATCGTATGGTTACACCAAGCCCTAGCACCTATATGATTTTCCCAACCCTGTTGCCCTTATGGCAAGCCCCAACCCCTTTTTATCATATGGGTACTAAAAGGCGGTGGCTGAGGGTCTACATGTCCTGGGAATGACGTTAAACTCTATCTGATGGTAAGGTTCCAGTTTTGGAGGTTTGGGGAATGTGGAGCATGCTTTCATCATCATTGCTCCATGGTCCACTCTGACCCGGAGTGGTAGTACCTTTTTGGGTCCCATCTATGGATTAAATAGAAAAATGTATTTATAAAAAAATTGTATTATCCATAAAACTTTATCGGCATTATATGACCCACTGAGGTTGATATGCCGTAAAACCAAACCAAACCAAACCAAACCTTTCTCCCTCCAGTTTTGGGTAAATAATAAGACAGACTTGGCTCTTTAACCTTGGTATGACAACTAGTTAAGGAGAATGAAAACTCAACCCTGTTCAAATCCGCTTAAGAAATAGACCTTGTGTCACATCCTGCTCATGCTGAAGGGTTGGTAATCATATTCCTCTAGAAATACAAAACCAGAGAGAAACATTCCTATATAGTATCAGGCTGGTTTATCTCAGCCTAGGAACCACAAGGTTCCGTGTTCGATACTGGCCCACGCTAACTCACCGTGTGAGTAGCACAGGGATCTGTGCGGTAAATCTGGAGCTGATGGTAGTTGTGGCACTCCACCTCAGATTCTAAAATAATCAGTTTATTCCAACCATATACTATGTAAATCTTTATTTCTTAAAGATATATATCACATATTTCAGGATTTTAAATGCGTTAATAATATGGGCAGTTTTGCGGCAGATCTAACTCAGCAAGACTCTAATAGAGACATCGTTAATAAACAAGATGCTAATTAAATTCAAATGATGACTATTACATAATCGGTGAGAATATAACTTAAATAACTAAGGAAATCGTGACATCAGTGGTGACGTATTTTCGGTTACAGAGATTGAGTTACATGATCTCCATTATAAGATATGAAAAGAAATAAACGAATAATGTATCTAATAATTAAAAAAAAGAATAGGTATATAAGATTATCAGTGACATAGTTTGGTAAAAAAAGGTTTTATCAATATAATATCAAGAACTCTAGTGCAACTTTTAATTATCAAGAAGAAAACGCCTTTTTATCTGGTGAATTTTGCCATTTTAGCAGAACATAGAGTGAAGAGAAGGCAAAAACCCGGACAAATATCTGAACCTTGCTAGAGGACCTTGCTAGAGGGCTAAAAACGTTGTGGAATATAAAGGGGAGGGTGATACTATTTACAGTTGGTGCCCTGGAACAATCCCCGGGTAACTGGAAAAAAGACAGCACTGTTAAAATCGACTATGATTCTTAGAAGATCGATGAAGACCCGAGGAAACTCACTCCAGTGAAAAATAACCAGCTAGAGCTGGTGTAAAAAAAACTCCCAAGTTGCAAGATAATAGAAAAATTGCGAAGAAGAATTGCGAAGAAGAAGAATTGCGAAGAATAAGAAGGGGATTGAAGAAGAAGTAGAAAAAGAAGAAGAAGAAGAATGAATGAATAAATAAATGTAGAAGAAGAAAAAGAAGAAGAATGAATGATTAAATAAATGTAGAAGAAGAACAAGAAGAAGAAGAATGAATGAATGAATAAATAAATGTAGAAGAAGAAAAAGAAGAAGAAGAAGAATGAATGAATGTAGAAGAAGAAGAATGAATGAATGTAAAGAAGAATGAATGAATGAATGTAGAGAGACGAAGAAGAAGAAGAAGAAGAAAAAGAATGAATGAAAATAAATGTAGAAGAAGAAGAAGAAGAAGAAGAAGAAAATCCTGGCCCAGTCAGACGGATCGCAATGTTTGTCGAAATTCTAGCAACTGGGCGCCATCGTTTTTGCTGCTATCATCAACCTGTTACCTGATTCCAGACCGGAAGCCACAAATCCGTCGCCAGCCATATTTGTTCCGCTTCTTGAACGTCCCTGATATCGAGAAAAATGGCGCTTAAAAGTCTTAAAAAAACTTGTGATCGAATTACGAGACTTCTGAAAAACCTGCTAAGATATGGCGCGTCACTTAGTTTACGGATTCGTAAGTCATAACATCTTAATTATAAAGAGTCGATTTTCATTTGTAAGTCATCGTAACACTGCAAAAAAGGACACCTCGTAGCGAGACATTTGCTGAAGATGAAAAGGGTCAAAGTAGAAGAAAATAAGAAGAATTAGAAACCCCAGTACAAACTATTAGAATATATAGCCAAGATATAGGAATGGAATTTGAAATTGAAAAAAAATTTTGCAAAAAATGAAAAAGAATTGGAGAGCCTCGTACAAACTATTAGAATATATAGCCAGGATATAGGGATGGAATTTAGAATTGAAAAATGTGCTATGTTAGTAATAAAATGGGGTGGAAGAAAACTAATGGATGGTTTACAACTGCCAAATCAGGACACTATAAAATCACTTGATGAAAATGAAAGTTACAAATACTTAGAAATCTTAGAAACAGACAATATCAAGCAAGCAGAATTGAAAGGAAAAGTTAAAAAAGAATATCTCCGGAGAACTAGAAAACTTCTAGAAACCAAACTTAACAGCCAAAATCTAATCAAAGGAATCAATACCTGGGCTGTCCCCATTATAAGATACTCAGAACCATTCTTAAAATGGAAAAAAGAAGAACTCGGACAGATTGACCAAAGGACAAGAAAACTAATGACCATGCACAAGGCTCTACACCATAGAGACGACAAAGATGGATTATATGTGTCAAGAAAAGGAGGGGGAAGAGGTCTTGTCAACATAGAGGACTGCATAGAAACCACAATCCAGCAACTTGAAGATTACACAAAAATGACAAATCGGAGAGGTTGCACATGAAAAATCTGGACGTGGTTAAGAAAAGGAAACTGAATCACTAATAATTGCTGCACAGAATAATGCCATAAGGACAAACTTTATCAAAGCAAACATTGATAAGACTCAACAAATAGTAAATGTAGACTTTGCAGTAATAGAGATGAGACTGTAAACCATGTACTATGGGAATGTAGCAAACTAGCACAACGGGAATACAAAACTAGACACGACTGGGTTAGGAAGGTGATCCACTGGGAATTAGGCTAAAAAATTAAATTTTGGCCATACATCAAAATGGTATATGCATAAACCAGAATCTGTTCTTAAGAACGAAACGCATAAAATTCTCTGGGAATTTGAAATAAAAACGGATCAACTGATCCCAGCAAGAAGACCAGACCTAGTGTTGATAAACAAAAAAGAAAGAACTTGTCAACTGGTGGATTTTGCAGTTCCAGCAGATCACAGGGTGAAGCTAAAGGAAATTTTTAAAAATGGACAAATACCTGAACTGAAAAAGTTATGGAATATGATAGTCAAAGTGATACCAATTGTAGTTGGTGCACTTGGAACAGTCCCAAAAGGATTGGAAAAGGGTTTGGAAAGTTTGGAAATCAGAAGAAGGATTGATACCACCAAGAACACTGCACTGCTGCAATCTGCCAGAATACTCAGAAGAGTCCTGGAGACCTGAGGAGACTTGCTGTCACTCAGACTCCAGTGAAAGACCATGTGAAAACTCAAAAGGAGTGAATAATAATAATACCAGAAAAAGAGAACCTGTCATCTCGTTGATTTTGCTGTCCCAGCCGACCACCGAGTAAAAATGAAAGAAAGTGAAAAGATAAACAAATAATTAGACCTTGCTAGAGAACTTCATATTTGTTATATCGCTGACTTAACCCCTGAATTTTGCACCTTCAATGATCGTGCCAATTTTCACCGTTAAGCAACATTTATCTTTATAATATATATATATAATCCATTCCCGACTTATTTAATTTACTATTTGACTTTTAATCGTTTCCGGGTGTAAAAACTTGCAAAGCACCGGACGAAAGGGCCCTAGTTTTATATTAATAAAACAACGTTTTCCATTCTGTTCCTTCCTTTTTGTCTTCCACTCATTATCATTGTGTAGGTCGCTCTGCATGATCAACTTGAATATATATATATATATATATATATATATATATATGTGTGTGTGTGTGTGTGTGTGTGTGTATATATATTTATATATATATATATATATATATATATATTTTTTTTTTTGGGGGGGGGGAGAATATGTGCTTAATTAGAGTCGTACCTAATTTTGAAAATTAATTAATTAATAATGAATTAGGCGGGAATGCCTATTTTAGATGTATGGCTAAACAAATCGAGAAAAATCAATCTCTGTATGTACATTTCGGCCTATTAGGCCTCATCAGCAGAGCTATAGATAGGAAGGCCGCCCTGTGCGTGATTTGAAACCGGACTGCCAAGCTGACAGGCCGATCCCATAACCTCTACACCAAACGGACTTCTTAGATTTTACGATTTGTTTAGAGTAGGTTAAGCACATATTCTCCCAAAAATTGTCGGCAAAAAAAAAAAAAAAAGAAGCCATTCTAAACATACCTTGTTTAGAACTTATCATATATATATATATATATATATATATGAGAAGATGAATGAATCAAACAAAATGTTTTAGGTATAAACCAACAAAAGTGTCGACATGTCTTAAAATCCACCCAACCAACCAACCAACCAACCATTCACAATTAGTTTATTTATTTATTTGTTTCTTTCTTTCTTTCTTTCTTTCTTTCTTTCTTTGTATTCTCTCTTATAATTCGCTGCATTATTTTTCCGATTTTTTTCTTCTACAAGAGTTTTACGGGTTGCTTTTTTTCTTTCCTTCTTTCTTTCTTTCTTTGTTTTCTCTCTCATTCTTAATATTATTTCCTTTGGTCTTTTTTCTATAATTTTCTTGCTTTTCTTTCGTCATTTCCTAAACCATCTACGGATTATTTTCTTTCTTTCTTTCTTGTTTTCTTAAATAATTTGATTCGTTCTCGTATCAATAAAATATACTGGAACTCTTTTATTTTCTTTCTTTTATTATTTGTCTTCGGTATTTTTTCTATAACCTCACAAAGATGTTATTCTTCACTTTTCTCACGCTCTTTCTTTCTTTCTTTTCTTTCTTTCTTTCTTTCTTTCTTGTTATCTCTCATTTGCTTATTTCTCTTTTCTAAAGATTGAATGAATCGCTTTCTTTCTTTCTTTTTTTCTTTCTAGTTTTCAATATCAGTTTCTGCCTTATTTTCTTCGATCTCTTTTAACCTTCAAATCTCTAACGATTTCTTTCTTTCTCTTTTTCTTTCTTTCTTTTTTTTCTCTCTAATAATAGGCTATATCATTATACGAATGGCTTTCTTTCTTTTTTTCTTTTTTTTTTTCTTTCTTTCTTTCTTTGTTCTCTCTAATAATTGTCTATAATATTGTACGAATGACTTTCTGTTTACTTTCTTTCTTTCTTTCTTTCTTTCTCTATAATATTTTACAAAAGGCTTTATTTTTCTTTCTTTCTTTCTTTCTTTTTTCTTTTTTCTTTTTTCTTTCTTTCTTTTTTCTTTCTTTCTTTTGTCTTCTTTTCTGTTAACTTTCTTTTTTCTTTCTTTCTTTCTTTCTTTCTTTCTTTCTTCTTTCTTCTCTCTAATAATTGGCTATAAGATTTTACGAATGACTTTCTTTCTTTCTTTTTTCTTTCTTTCTTTCTTGTTCTCGCTATCATTTTCTCATGTTTCTTCGATCTCTTTTAACCATTTAACCTTCAAACCTTCTAAATATTTCTTTCTTCTTTTCTATCTTTCTTACTTCTTC
Organism: Doryteuthis pealeii; assembly: GCA_023376005.1. Lineage (NCBI taxonomy): Eukaryota > Metazoa > Mollusca > Cephalopoda > Myopsida > Loliginidae > Doryteuthis > Doryteuthis pealeii. The sequence goes on along the minus strand of CM042172.1, from coordinate 69,233,521 downwards.
TGTATCATATTCTTCACTTTCTTTTCTATAAGATTTAACGGATCTGTTTCTTTCTTTTTTCTTTCTTTCACTTCCTCGATATCATTTTTCAAATCAACTTTCTTTCTTTCTTTCTTTCTTTCTTTCTTTCTTTCTTTCTTTCTTTCTCTCTAATAATTGGCTATAAGATTCTACGAATGGCTTTCTTTCTTTCTTTCTTTCTTTCTTTCTCTCTAATAATTGGCTATAAGATTCTACGAATGGCTTTCTTTCTTTCTTTCTTTCTTTCTTTCTTTCTTTCTTCCTTCTGTATCATTTTCTTCACTCTCCTTTTCTATAAGATTAAACGCATCTCTTTCTTTCTTTTTTTTTTTCTTCTTTCTTTTCCTTGCTAAAATTTTCCGTATTCATTTTTTTTTATTTTTTTTTCTTTCTTTTTCTCTCTCTAATAATTGGCCATATATTTCTACGAATGGCTTTTTCTTTCTTTTTCTTTCTTTCTTTCTTTTCTTCTTTCTTTCTTTCTGTATCATTTTCTTCACTCTCCTTTCTATAAGATTAAACGCATCTCTTTTCTTTCTTTTTTTCCCTTTCTTTTCCTTGCTAAAATTTTCCGTATTCATTCTTTCTCTCTTTCTTTTTTTCTTTCTTTTTCTCTCTCTAATAATTGGCCATAAGATTCTTCGAATGGCTTTCTTTCTTTCTTTCTTTCTTTCTTTCTTTCTGTCCTTCTTCCGTATCATTTTCTTCACTCTCTTTTCTATAAGATTTAACGTATCTCTTACTTTTTTTTTCTTTCTTTTCCTCGCAAAAATTTTCTGTATTCTTTCTTTCTTTCTTTCTTTCTTTCTTTCTTTCTTTTTCAATCTCTCTTTCTTTTTCTCTTCTCTCTCTTTCTTTCTTTCTTCTTTATTTATCTACATCTTAATCTATTTCACCTATAACCCTTTTCTTTACCTCGTTATTTTCCCTTTTTCACTATTCAGCCTCATTCGATCTCTTCCTCGTTATGTCGCATTCGTCACCCCCCCTCCAAACCTCCAACCCTTTTCCCTCCCCAAAATCTTTGCAACCATTCTCATATCTTCTTTCTTTCTATTTGTAATTTCAGCAATTCTTGTTCCTAATTTAATACTCGACATTTTCCCGCCTTTTTTCCTCCCTCCTTCCCTTCCTCCCTCCCTCCCGTCCTTCCTTCCCACCAATCGGCCTTTCAGCGCTCTTCCCACACATATTTCACCTCGAGATTCAAACCTCATGACACCTTTTATGAAGCCTAATTTCATCTCCAATCCAAATTAGGGAGAAAATATGTATATTCAAATCAGGGCCCAGCTAAAGGAAGAGATCAGGGAATAAAAACATTTAGCACGCCGGAGAGACGAGGTGGAGTTGGTTAACGAATCATAAAAAATAGCATGGACGTTGGCGGTTTAANTTAAAACGGTATTAGTTGGGTAGCGGCGAGGCAGAAAAAAAAGGTTAAGAAAAAGGGGGAAAACCACAAAAAAATCCCCCACCCTCAACCCCGGACAAAAAGAAAAAACACCCCCTTCGGACAAAGAATCTCGGCGGAAGCATCTAAAAGTCACGACAAAAAAGAACGAATAATTGGATCTTCCATGTGTATTGATTTATTCATTGTATTTTTAGCATTTTTTTTTAGTGATGATCGCTATTGAATGATGAAGATGAATGATGATGATGAGGAGATGGGGTGTTGGGAGGAGGATGGAGATAGGGAAAGGTATAGGGGAGGTTTAATTCAATAATTAGCGGTTTAATGTATACCAGCCCATATTAAAAAAAAAATTATTTCGTTATTTCGGAAGTTATTCTCCACTTCAGCCGCACTCAGAGCTCACTTTTTGGTCAAACAGTGCAATAATGATTTGCCTCAACACAGCATTGGGATGGCAAAATAAAAAATGATCGCCTTTACGTACATCATACTACTGCACTAACAACAGACTCAGACAATAACATCGTTCACTCAGCATATATTATTATTCACACAACACCCACAACAACTATCGCATAACACACATATATACATACAATATACATACAATACATACGTATATATGAAAGAAGGATTTATGGTGCAAAAACTTGGAAATATATTCCCATGAATAGATAATGTGTACACAACGGTCCGTTAATATATGGAATACCAAATCGAACATAACGCAAACTCACGTCGGAGCTATACACTTAGTTACTGTGTATAAAAAGAGAGACAATGATCTTTACGGAAATACATACTTAATTATATAATATGATGGCAGTCATGGTTCGAATCGCACACAGAAGCTGGTCTCCCTGTCTATAACTCTGCTTATGAGGCATAATGCCGAAATGTACATACAGAGATCGATTTTCTCGATTTCGTTTACGCCTTTAACATTCGAACAGATATGCTGCCTAATTCATTAATTACCAACTAATTAATTTCACAATTAGGTATGACTTCAATTAAGCACTTATTCTCCCAAGTTGTCGCTACGCCATCTCAAAACTATAAACCTGTTTGTTGTAATTTCATTATATATTATATGATAATATTAATATATATATATATATATTATATATATGTGTGGCTGTGTTGAAAAGGAAAATAAAGGAAAGAAAATGTTGTAATGGTATAAAAGATTTGATTTTATTTTACTGACCACGTGTTTTTTTGTAATATATTATTCGTTATTTTAGCTTTGGTATTTTAAAATGATACAGATAGATGCAGTAATATAACATATATAAACTCTCTGGCCGAAACACCGCGTCACTAAGATAAAATAAAATCATTTAATATCCATTCAACATTTTCTTTCCTTTAGTTTCCTTTCAACATTACCGTCCAGGATTCGCTTCGACTTTTTCAACTTTAAACATTACACACAACATACCATAACCACACAGACACACACATCAATATATATATATTATATTAATATATTTAATATATGTATATAACCTATATATATTATGCCAGGTAAACCGACTCTATCTATCTAAAATATTCTATGTTCAATAATAAATATACAAAACTAATAATCTATCTATATATCTATGGTTAATTCTTTCCAATCAGTATTTTTTTTTAACGGACCTCTCCTTTTACTGGCGCATATAAACTGAGTCCAGTATATCTAAACTTATGACCTCCGCCCTTCAACTGAGTTGGGTTATTCAATCCTTCCAATTATTTTCTAAAACTCATTTTTGTTATCTAATTTAACCCATAGGATATTTGCGACGACCCTAATAGGTATTTAACCATTACTGGTCAGAGGGACTCTGGGTGAGTAATGGCATTATTGAAAAGTATCTGCTCGACATTCCCCACAAGATCTCCATGAATTAGAACTAGATGGAGCAATTTAACTGTCATTTAACGTGCAATTTAACTGTAGTTTAATATTTATTATTATATGTTAACTGTTGCCTCCCCTGACCATGGATGTGAAACCCTTAGCCAGGTCATAGATAAGATTAACTTGTTCGCACCCGTTATTGTGACAGATAAACGTCTAGTAACCTTTAACTCTTTATTTCTACACAATTCCTAGTGGATATGTTAGGAATTTACAATTGTACAAATACTTCATACCATTGATATATTATATGAATTAGCTAGACAAAACGTAGAACTCTTAAGCCTATTGTGGGTCACCACATTTTGAAACTCGTAGCGTTCAGGATAAATATTGGCTTTACTTTATTTTGGAAAATGTGGAGTTATAGCATAACGCGAATTGGAGATTATATTCTATTTTTAATAAATACGTCCCTGATATTAAAAAAAAAATTAAGCACTTACCCTCCAATTCTTTTTGTAAGATTCCTGAGAAAGGTAACTCGCTATTAGATCTAATTTAAGCTAACGGGCTCAAGCTGCTTGTGTTGTAAAGTTTTTTAAATGATTGCCATCCATTATTATTGGCTCACGTTGAAATAGCCGGTACTTTAAAAGTAAGTTAAGTCTACTGAGTTATGGATTATCCTTTAGGTAGCGAATTAGTCCCTATTCCTGCGAGTTAGTTAAATGTCCAAGTGATTTACATCCTATGTCCGTGCGTTTCCACGAAAGTCAAAAGTAGTTTTATGGCCTATGTAATGTACTGGTTTAAGTATCGTAATCATCAGCAGAAAGTTACTGCCAGGTTGGATTGGCCAAGGTAGATCACATGATTGTTGTGAAGTATATTAGTAGGGAAGCAGGCTGTTCTAGCACACACCCTATATAAGACTAAATAGATTGGATAGTGCGTGGGATGCTAATGATTAAAGACATGGGAAATGGGACTCGTCGACCTGAGTGTCCAAAAATCCTAGACGTGGCAATTATTTCAACTTAGCCGCTAATTACCCTTGTGGGAAAGCGTATGAATCCTACTCTCCCTCCAGCTATGGCATATGGGTGTAGTTATAAATAGAGTAATTGGAAGATGCGTCTGTTAGAGACCTATGGGTATAGCGGACAAACGGCTTTCTAAAGTGAGAGAGCCGGGAAAACTCTGAATTTCAAAACCTGTTGAACTTAAATAAATTGACCCTGTGATGTGTCGCATGCCTGCTCGAGTGGCGAAGGGGATTGGAGATGAGAAAGGAGTAATCATACTAGTATAACAAAAAAGAGAGATTTTATTTGTCACTTTCATTCACTATATAAATATATATATATAATATATATATATATATATATATATATATATATATATATTATATATATATAATTATAATAAGATAAATATATAAAGGTTTACATATCTATTTATTAGGTGACAAAGGAACAATCACAACCATATTGGGTTTCATGCGATGCAATCATCAGGTGGAGATGTTTCAAAATTTCAGACATTTGAAACATCTTCACCTGATTGATTGCATCGCATGAAACCAATATGGTTGTGATTGTTCCTTTGTCACCTAATAAATAGATATGTAAAACCTCTATATATTTATCTTATTATATTATATAACAGCTCTATTTTATATTAGAGCACTCTACCAATAATACTGCTTTGGTACACCATTCCAGCAAAGCTGAAACAGTGACCATCTCACACTATAGTATATTATATATATATATATATATAATTATATATATATATATTATTATATGAGATAGTAATATCTAAGAAACAAAAGATGCTTTCGATCAAGGTAGAAGAATATGGAGCGGTGAGTAAACGTATTTCTTCAGGTCAAATGAAAATATGTCGGATTGTGAAGACGGTAGTATTGATGGGACAGGGAGTAAGGACCGAAATGAGGAGAGGGGTTTTAACAGAAAATAGGGGACTGTAGGGAAGAGTGACAGAAGAAGGGACCGATATGAAGCTCGGAAAATGGCCTAACCCAAGGGATCACAAAAATGAATCACAAACTGCCCTTAAAATGAGAAGCTGAAAAGTTAATAGGAATTATTTTGGTAGAGTCTGCAATGTTAAAGGGCGAACTTTAACTGATTATCTCGAGTTATCTGGTTTGAAGGGAACTGAATAAACGGAGCCAGGTAAGAGATGGGGGATGAAGGGTGTAAATAAAGGGTATGAGAGAGAGGGGTGTATAGGGAATATAAGGATTATGGTTATGAAAGAGAGAGAGAGAGAGGAGAGAGAGAGAGAGAGAGAGAGAGAGAGAGAGGAAAGAAGTAAGGTGGGGAGATGGAAGTAAAATAGAGATAGGGATATTAAGGATCAGAATTGAGTTGAAAGAAAGACAGAAAGTATAGAAAGAAAGAAAGAAAGAAAGAAAAAAAAGGGGAAAAAGAAAAAGAGAAAGAAAAGCAAAGTGAAGAAAGAAAGAAAGATTTGGTTTGTTTTGTTTTGTTTTACGGCATATCAACTTCAGTGGGTCATTTAATACCGATAAAGTTTTGAAATAAATCAATTCTTAATGGATAATACAATTTTTTTTATAAACACATTTTTCTATTTAACCCATAGATGGGAAGAAAGAAAGAAAGAAAAAAGAAAGAAAGTGTCAAGATAAATAAGGAAAGAAGTAAGGTGGGGAGATGGAAGTAAAATAGTGATAGGATATAAGGATCAGAATTGAGCAGAAAGAAGGAAAGAAAAAAGAAAGAAAGGAAAAAAACGGGAAAAAGAAAAAGAGAGAAAAAAGCAAAGTGAAGAAAGAAAGAAAGAAAGAAAGAAGAAAGAAAGAAATAAAGAAAGAAAGTGTCAAGATAAATAAAAAAGAAGTAAGGTGGGGAGATGGAAGTAAAATAGTGATAGGATATAAGGATCAGAATCGAGCAGGAAGAAAGAAAGAAAAAAAGAGAAAGAAAGGGAAAAAGAAAAAGAGAAAGAAAAGCAAAGTGAAGAAAGAAAGAAAGAAAGAAGAAAGAGAAGAATAAAGAAAGAAAGTGTCAAGATAAATAAGGAAAGAAGTAAGGTGGGGAGATGGAAGTAGAATAGGAGATAGGATATAAGGATCAGAATTGAGTAGGAAAGAAAAGAAAGAAAAAGAAAGAAAGGAAAAAAACGGGAAAAGAAAGAGAGAGAAAAAAGCAAAGCTAAGAAAGAAAGAAAAAAGAAAGAAAGAAGAAAGAAAGAAGTCAAGATAAATAAGGAAAGAGTAAGGTGGGGAGATGGAAAGTAGAATAGAGATAGGGATATAAGGATCAGAAATCGAGCAGAAAGAAGGAAAGAAAGAAAAAGAAAGAAAGGGAAAAAAAAAGGGAAAAAGAAAATAGAGAAAAAAAAGCAAACGGAGAAGAAAGAAAGAAAGAAAGAAAAAAGAAAAGAAATAAAGTGTCAAGATAAATAAGGAAAGAAGTAAGGTGGGGAGATGGAAGTAAAATAGAGATAGGATATAAGGATCAGAATTGAGTAGAAAGAAAGAAAGAAAAAAGAAAGAAAGAAAAAAAACGGGAAAAAGAAAGAGAGAGAAAAAAAGCAAAGCTAAGAAAGAAAGATGGAAAGAAAGAAAGAAAGAAAGAAAAAAAGGAAAAAACGGAAAAAAGAAAGAGAGAAAAGAAAAAGCAAAGGTAAGAAAGAAAGAAGGAAAGAAAGAAACGGGGAAAAAAGAGAAAAAAAATAGCAAAGCTAAGAAAGAAAGAAAGAAAGAAAAAAAGAAAGAAAGGAAAAAAAGGGAAAAAAAGAGAAAAGAAAAGGCAAAGGTAAGAAAGAAAGAAAGAAAGAAGAAAGAAAGAAAAGAAAGAAAGGAAAAAAAGGGGAAAAAAGAGAGAAAAAAGCAAAGCTAAGAAAGAAAGAAGGAAGAAAGAAGGAAAGAAAGAAAGAAAGGAAAAAACGGAAAAAAGAAAGAGAGAAAAGAAAAGAAAGAAAGGAAAAAAAGGGGAAAAGAAATAGAGAAAAAAAAGCAAAGCAAAGAAAGAAAGAAAGAAAGAAAGAAAGTATCAAGATAAACAGGTGGAATATTCAAAAGAGAATAGGAAATGAATAAAGAAATAAAGACGTTGGACGGGATGGGAAAAAAGAGAAGAAAGAGAGAGAGAGAGAGAGAGAGAACGAAGCAAAATAAAGAAGGAAAGGCATGCAGAACAAACAGGTAGAAACTGATTATGCAAAGGTATGGATCAGGGTAAAATAAGAGTATCCCCTACATTTGGTATGAGCTCTCTAACTGGTAATTTAAATTAAATTTCACTACTAAGCATATAAGCAATGATCGTTTCCTCGGATATTTGATCTCTCAGTGACTGTAAAATACATAAACAAACTATGTACTTAACAGTTTAAAAACACCAGTCCCCGCTACAGCTGTCAGTGGACGAGGGGATTAGATATCAGGCTGCCAAACGGCCAGTCTGAGTTCGACCTTAGCCAAAGATAGTTGTGTCTAGCCACACCGAAGAGGCGTGAAACGCCGAAACACGTGTCTATGGATGACTTATTATATATATATATATATATATATATATGTATATTATATATATGTTTGTGTATATATGTATATATATGTATGTATATATGTATATATGTTTATATATATATATATATTATATGTGTATATATATATATATATATATATATTATATATATATATATGATATTTTGGCATATTTATGAATAAAGAATGCTCAATATCAGAGATAGAGCATATGTATCAAAGTTGAGGTAACGTAGTCTAACAGCCACTGGTGCTTGGAAACTGACAGTTTCTCTCCTGCGTGTTCTACATATCAAATCTTTATATATATATATATATATATATATATATATATATATATATATAAGATACATACATAGAGGATTATTTTATGACCAGAAGTTAGGGAATCACGCTCGCTGTACGTGTATATTTACATTTTTTATGTTGCTGCTTCTTAAGATTTTTCTTTTGCACCAGACACGAAAAATGTCCAAACAGGTCTATATCGACCATAGATGGGAATTTAACAGGAATAACGGTAACGAATATGTGCTCCATATTCCCGATATCTCCGGAACTGGAACCTCACAATCCGATACATTTTGATGTCATATCCAGGTAACAAATATTTTGTGTGTACATTTTAGGTCTTACCATTTTGCAGGCCATAAAAGTAAAAAAGTCGTCGGGGCGGCCTAAAGTCGGTATCAGTCAATCAGCGAGGGTGTGTATCCATTTTCACTAGCGCTAGAACAAGGAAATTATTTTTGCGTCTGAAGTGGAAAGCCACACCTACCATCAGCTCCTCACTTTACCGCACAGATCCCTGTGCTACTCATACGCTGAGTTGACGAGGGCGGTATCGAACTAAGAACCTTGCGGTTTCTAGCCGACCACTCTACCGACTCCGCTAATCCAGAGTTGAATTGGGTATGTTTTCAGCTTCTAAAGAATTTTGTTTGCACTGTGCTTATAGAGTATGTAAGATTCCGATCAGTACGTCCAGCTTAAATAAAAATGGTTGTTTTAAATAAGATTTTTATCAGTAATTCTATGTTCGTACTACTACCAACACGATCCCCTTGACATATAATTTTCCACAGTTGAAGTGAATGGTGGTCAATCTATTAATAATGGAGATTCGCTTCCGGTTTTTGTCTGTAACAAAAATTACGTCACTGCTTACGTCACATTACCCAAAATCGTCATAAAATAGAATAAATACACTCAAAATTTGAACATGCAACGTTAGAAAGTCCTCATTGTTTTTTAAAACAAGTTTTAATAAATACATGACTGGTATTATATATCTATATATAGTTTGTTTTATTTTAATATATATTTAAAGTTTCCATTTCAAATTGTTTTATTTTTTAATCCTTTAATGATTTGATGAATTTACTTACTTAGGGTACAAACTCGCTGACATTGAATTTTTTACTCCAACCCCTCAGGCAATATGTTTCAAAAATCTATTTTTACATCGCCCGGAGGGTGTTTTTTTAATGTTGTACTAGTAATAATAATGCTGAATTTGCATAACTTTTGGACCGCCATTTGTATGTTTTAACTATTGCTATTTTATTTCATTTGCAAAGATTAATTAGTTTAGGCAACCAACCAACCAACCAACCAACCAAGTGACATTTGTATAAATTATTTTATAGTATAGATACAACCCTCCCAACAATACCCAATTACTTACAGAAGTAATACCTGAAATAATATACAAATACCTGTATGAATAACAAACATACACCAAAACAAAACAAAAATATATTCAGCATAAAATAACCCAAAATGTTGAAATGCCTTAAAAAACCAACCAACCAGCATTTGTATAAATTTCTTTATAGTATGGATACAAGGATTACAAGGTAATTTTCACCTTTAGCTGTCAAAATTCCTAGCAAATAAGGCAATTAGAGTAACCTCCCCTAACTTTCACTTTGAACTAAGCCGGTAGCTATTTTGAAAGTCTCCGTGCGAAATAAACAAATCTTAGAAACTATTTCGAAAACAATACAACTGCATGCTTTAAGACAAAAATATCATAAAATGTGTTCTTAATAACAATTAAGTTCATTTCAGATAATGCGCACGCGCAATTTTATGCGAGGAATTTAGCCAACTGACTTTCACTTTGAAACAAGACGGTAGCCGTTTTAAATGTGTCCGTACGAAATATACAAATCTTAGAATCGTTTCAAAAACTGCATGCTTTAACACAAAAATATCATAAAATGTGTTCTTAATAACAATTCAGTTCATTTCAGATAATGAACACGCACAATGTTATGCTAGGAATTTTAACAACTAAAGGTGAAAATTACCGATTACAACTATACCCAAGCCCGACAAGAAATACCTGAAGAAGGCCGGAGGCGCATCAGCCGAAATGTTGTACAGATAACAATGAAGATAGGACAATAATCCGAATAATCCAAATATTACCAATTATCAAGCCTCATCACAAAAATTCCGAGAAATAGAATATGTTTATTAACAAACGATTCTATTTTAGAGCTACTTTATTCAGTAATTTTCACCTTTAGTTGGCTAAATTCCTAGCAAATAAGGCAATTAGAGTAACCCTTGACTTTCACTTTGAAACAAGCCGGTAACCATTTTGAAAGTCTCCGCGAAATGAACAAATCTTAGAAACTTTTGCGAAAACAATACAACTGCATGCTTTAACACAAAAATATCATAAAATGTGTTCTTAATAACAATTAAGATAATTTCAGATAATTTTATGCTAGGAATTTAGCCAACTGACTTTCACTTTGAAACAAGACGGTAGCCGTTTTAAATGTGTCCGTGCGAAATATACAAATCTTAGAATCGTTTCGAAAACAATACAACTTCATGATTTAACACAAAAATATCATAAAATGTGTTCTTAACAACAATTAAGTTAATTTCAGATAATGCGCACGCACAATTTTATGCTAGGAATTTAGCCAACTGACTTTCACTTTGAAACAAGACAGTAGCCATTTTAAATGTGCCCGTGCGAAATATACAAATCTTAGAATCGTTTCGGAAACGATATAACTGCATGCTTTAACACAAAAATATCATAAAATGTGTTCTTAAAACAATTAAGTTAATTTCAGATAATGCGCACGCACAATCTTTATGCTAGGAATTTTAACAACTAAAGGTGAAATTACCGATTACAACTATACCCAATTACCACCAAGGAAACCTGTGGTGTGGTGGCTCATGTGCTGAACTGTAACATCATAGTAAGCACGTTCAAACTCCAGTCATTCTATTGTGTTCACTTTTGACTCCTACTCTTGGGAAATGTATTATTCATCTTACCAGCTATGGGTTAAATAGTGCTACTACTGTTTTTATACAAGAATAGCTTTGGCATTAAATAACCCACAAAAGTTGATATGCCATTAAACAAAGAAATCAAACCAAACCTATTTGGACACATGGCCTAGTGGATAAGGTAGTTAGGTTAAGACAGTTCTAAGAGACAGTTATCTCTGGATTCCGTGTTCAATCCTGAGTAGAGGCAGTAACATAGAAAAATAATTAACACAACTCCTACCCCAGCTATGGTTAGCGGAATGATAACAGGATACCCCCGAGGACTGAATAAAGGGTTAGGTTCGAAAGTTCCGTGATGGCACCCGATTACGACAAGAAGGTTCCAGACTACGACAAGAAAGTTCCCGAGTCCAAAAAGAAGGTTCCCGAGTCCGAGAAGGTTCCCGAGTCGGAGAAGAAATACCTGAAGAAGGTCGGAGGGCATATCGGCCGAAACGTTGTACAAATAACAATAACGTTGGCGAGAATAGTCCGAATAATGCAGATAATACTAATCATCAAGCCTCATCTCAAACATTCAGAGAAACAAACCTATTTTATTTCATTAGAATTAATTTAGGCAGTCCGTCTCTTAAAATGTTCCTAAGTTAAAGTGTCTGCTTGCATAAACTACTGCAACTAATACTACAGTCTCCACACTCTCTCTCACTCGTTTTGTTTTTTCTTTCTTTTTTGTCTTCTTCTTTATAATCAATCTGACCATTACGAGAATATATGTTCCTTATTTTTGTCCTCCTTTTTTTCTTCTTTCCTTTTTTTAATTTATCATCAGTGACTGGGGAACTGAGGTTTCGGAGACACAGCCTCGTTTATCGTATTTAGATTTTCGCGCGGAATTTCAACAAACATTAACAGGGCAATAATGGCGTTCGTTGTGATTTGACCGGTAGCGAATTCACGAAAATATGATCAAACTAAGACGGTTTTGCCCGAAGACATTGCAGCCAGAAATAATGAGGAATAAAAATGCTGATGAACGATGCTGGCAAAAATGAAGGAAGATGGGAGGAAGGGGAAAATAATGGCGGTTCCAAGGGACTTGATGTTGAAGCGAGAATTTCTAAAAATACGGAGAAAAAAATACGCAGAGAAAAAAAAATGGGTGTTGGTTAAAAAAGGTATTTCAGGAAAAGTATTTAAATGGGTGTCATTTGTGGTTGTCCTTGCGTCTACTTTAACTTAAACAGATATATTTCTTTTACAGTGTAGGGGTCTGAAGCATACATCTCGTGGTTCGCATACGGCCCGAGGAATACATATGAAAAAAAAAAAGTAAAGTCTGTGGAGTCGCTTATAGTCGATATCAGCCGGATAGTGATAGAGGCTATCCCATTTTTATTAGCGCTAGACCAGGGAGATTGTTTTTGCATCTACGACAGAGCACCACACCTACCATCAGCTCCCAAATTTACTGCAAGATTCAAACTATGCTATTCAGGCACTGAGTTGGAACCTCTTAATTCTTAATGTGATCAATTTTACCTAAATTTTCTCCCTCAGTATTTAAAAAAAATGATTGGAAGCGTATATATATATATATGAGAAGTAAACAAACAATGTGTTTGATATGGCTTTTTTAGCCGACAATTTCTGGGAGAATATGTGCTTAATTGAAGTCGTACCTAATTTTGAAAATTAATTAGTTGATAATTAATGAATTAGGCAGGCATACCTATTCAAATGTAAGGCTACATACAGAGATTGATTTTTCGCGATTTATTTAGCCTTACATTTGAATAGGTATGCCCGCTTAATTCATTAATTATCAATTAATTAATTTTCAAAATTAGGTACGACTTCAATTAAGCACATATTCTCCCATATATATATATATATATATATATATAATATATATATATATATATAGTATGAACAAAAAGTAATAAGACAATCAGGAATATTTCTTGTATATTGATTATTCTCAACTAGTTTCGACCTTAGGTCATCGTCAGGAGAAAATTTCTCATTTGAAGAAATTGTTTTTAGATTTTTTGAAAGGGAGCATTATAGAAGAACTATAAAAATTGAAGTGTTTTGGGGGGTTTGACATGCTATTAAAATCTGGGTAGACGAGTGTGTTGGTAGTAGCATGTCCATTTCTTCCGTGAAGAACCTCTATATATATATATATATATATATATATATATATATATATATATATATATGTGTGTGTGTGTGTGTGTGTGTGTGTGTGTGTGTGTTTTCAATATATCAAATTCACACTGTCGGATTAATTTCCTTTTATTTCACATACTTGTCTACGAAAAAACAATACATATGGATGTTTACTCCTCTGAAGATAATTATCCATAAACACCACGGATTTACCTACACTTATTGGTTACTTATTTAATAGTTGGAGTGTATTATGAACAATTTTGATATTTTAATATACACTTTTTTACAATTATACACTTTTTTAAACAATTCTACATCAGGCTCTTTTGAGTCTTATTATAAACTGTAATGCTTCTGATTTTTAAAAATAAAAAATAAAATTCATTTTTTTTAAATAAAATTCATTTTATTTTTAATACAGATAACGCATTTTTTGAAAAATTCCAACTTTGACTAACAGCATTCTGTTTGCGCATTCTTCTTCTAACGGTCATTTCATACCGTTTTACTTTTGTTGAAGACCGATCTATTACATACGGTCGATACAGATATTCCTAGGGACCTCACATCAGTGGCCGATGTGCAGTTAAAACCGTTGAGAGGAAGGCCCCGAAACGGTGCACATTCTCTCCTGATGATCCCAAGCATTTGTAAACATCATTTGTTTTTTCAATATATTAAATTCACACTGTCGGGTTAATTTCCTTTTATTTCACACACACACACACACACACACACACACACACACACACACACACATATATATATATATATATATATATATATAATACTATATATATATATATATATATATATATATATATATTTTTTTTTTATTCCTATTTGGTTTAATTCTATTTTCATTTGAAAGATAATATAAGAATAGATATTTAAATATTAAAAAACGCTTCGATTAATGAAAATATATCATATTCACTAGCTTACGTAGTGAAATGGTTAACGAGTTAGGATAGCAGACATTTACTAGTGCATGTGCTCTATAATACTGTCCTTGTGTCCAGTTCAGGTAAGCTGGGTAAATGACTTCAAGATATCCTCGCTGGAGGACAATGATTAGCAATCTGGCTTGGTGACCATTCATATCGTGTCTTCAGTTCAATTTCATTGGTGCTTCACAATCTTTGTCTTTGTGGCAGAACAACTTAGTAAGTGCCACCTTGTCACATGATAATTCTGCCCGTTGAAACTTTTTTTTATACACGGAATTTGAACATATGACACCAATCTGTTCGTAGAAAAGAATAAAGGCATTTACCCTCCAACCTCGGCATAAAATTTACTGTACTCGCCATAAGAAAAAAGATGGAAGTAAGTCTTTACTAACAATTATATGGTATTTCTTCATTACACTCTGTTCGTGGAATATATTGTACAATTAATCATATGTATTATGTCATTTTGCGATATGTGTATTAGACATGTGTATTATGTGTACTAGCAAATATATGCACCCTCCGGGTGCAAGTATTTAAGTTTTGATATAATAAAATATCATAGTAAATTAGAAAGGCTAATGAAACTGAATAAGAATGCAGATAAAAAGATCTGCAACAGAGGGGGTATAATCGAAAAATAGAACAACTTTGAAACTAACTATTCCATCATTTTCCATTTCTCCCCTCTTTCATTGGTAAATTTTCCTAATTTAACTATTTAGTTAAAATAGGAAGTAAAGGATAATATTACAGTTATTTCTTCTTGTAAATAAATTTCTTTTAAGATTTATCAACAAGATTTTTGTTTATATTTCTTAAGATAAAACCAAACAATTAGAAATCAATAATACCAAGCACATATTTATTAAAATAAAATTTTAAATATCAATATGCAAATTAGCCTTCTTGTTCAAACTGTAAACCACTATTTTGTTGTATATATAAATACAATTGCATGTTATTAGTACGTAGATATGGCCAACAGTATTAATAATGTAATACAATTTTTATTAATAACTGAAGGTTTAAAAGAATGAAATCATGGAGAATTTGATCTAAATAATAAAGGGAATTGTGACTTGAGTAGTAATATAGTTTCGGTTACAGACAGAAAAACACACAATCTCCATTATAATAAGATTAGACATTCATATAGAGTGTTTCCGAAAAAATTATATCATTTCGTAATGTAATTTTTTTTTCTTGAATAATTTCAGATTTTAACATTATGTGTAGAATCAACACGGAATTCTGTTTAATGTTTGATGTTTAATGTTTGAACATTTTTCTTTTCCAGTGCATTTCTATACCCGGAACATTGTCAACGACATGATCACATTAGTGTGAAACTAAAAGTTGAAAATATTACTCTGTGTACGCAATCTAAACTGCACACGTTTTTCTTAAAACACACACACACACACACACACATATATATATATATATATATATATATATATATATATATGAGAGAGAGAGAGAGAGAGAGAGAGAGAGAGAGAGAGAGAGGGGTTCTTCACGGAACAAATAGACATGCTACTACCAACACACTCGTCTACTCGGATTTTAATAGCATGTCAAACCCTCAAAAACACTTCAACTTTTATAGTTCTTCTATAATGCTCCCTTTCAAAAAGTCTATAAACAATTTCTTCAAATAAGAAATTTTCTCCTGACGATGACCTAAGGTCGAAACTAGTTAAGAATAAACAACATACAAGAAATATTCCTGATTGTCTTATTACTTTTTGTTCATATTATATATATATATATATATATATATATATATATATATATATATATATATATTAGCCTTTTCTATAAAGAAAGAAATCGACGGTTGTCCACATTAGCTGGGCGAAAACTAGAAAATACTACAACATAAAACAAGGCTAAAAATAGCCACCTGGAATGTCTGGACACCTATCTTGAGAGATCGGGAAACCCCAAATTACGTACTGGCATCGTGACAGGGAAGTATCTCGATAAGGGAAGACATCGATGCTCTTGCGGAAATCAGCTTCAGCTACAAGGACCAATTGACAGAAGGGGTGGGCTGGATACACATCCTCATGGAAAGACAGGCCGATGATAGCTGTAAGAAGTTTGAGGTAAGTTGACTCGATCCCTCCATTCTGAAGCGACACATGCGGAAAGCCATGGAAACATTTCCTACATTGAAGTCTGACATGTGTGGCAGCGCCTGTATGTCGAGGATTTCATATGTGTGACAGGGTACATAAAAACAAGCTGGATCGTGGGCCATCTGCGTGCTCACAACTGCTCACATCTGGACTACTTGTAAAATGGACATATTCTGTCAAGAGGCAATCACCATATATATATATATATATATATATATATATATATATATATGTGTGTGTGTGTGTGTGTGTGTGTGTGTGTAAAAATAACAGAATATTCAGATTTTTAGCATTATAGCATATTCAAGAATTGTCTAGTACCTCCCATTATAAAATGCAAAATGATTTTTGATGAGAGGTACTAGAAATTTCTGTAGGCTTCCTGAAATAGGCTATATTGCTAAAAATCTAAATATTCTGTTATTTTTACTGATATAATTTTGCACTGTGACTCTGACAATATGAGCACATATTGAGCTCTGCAAACTATGACATTGAAAAAAAAAAAAAAAAGAAAAAAAACTACAATGTCGTAAGGAAGATTTCTTCACCTGTTCTTTGATAACATATATATATATATATATATATATATATATATATATATATATATATATAAATCCAAATCCAAATAATGAAAAAGAAATGTTCCGTGTTGTTCAATAACTCCTGCCTACAAAATAACTTGCTGCCAAATTATACATTTAAACTATATATATATATATATATATATATATATATATATATATATATATATATATATATATAATTTCTTTTTATAAAAATATTTTCTATTTAACCCATAGATGGGACCCTAACAGGTATTAGCACTCCGGATCAGAGTGGCCGGGATCAATGGAGATAAAGGGTGCCCCACATTTCCCAGACCTCCAGAATTGGAACCTCACCATTTGATAGTGTTTAACGTCATTCCCAGATCATGAGTATGGTTGTACAGTGAGATCTGATGAAATAAATAGAATCCTCACTTACTTACTTTTGGATTACCTTAAACATACACACACACACACACACACACACACACACACATATATATATATATATATATATATATATATGTGTGTGTGTGTGTGTGTGTGTGTGTGTGTCTGTTAATGTATGAGTAGTGGCTTACCGGTGGGTACGAGTACGGTCGTTGGAAGCGCACAGTATCCAGGGTTAAGACTGAGAAAAAACAAATACAAAGTGCTCAATACAATGTAGAGCAAAATTTATTTATATAATGGATAAAAGTAACCTACTCGAGTTTCATCTTCTGATACGTCAGGGTTACATCCGTTGAATTAATCGAGTTTTCGATTGATCTCAGTTGGTACAATACATGCCCGTTGGAATGGGACTTATCTTTTATAGACAAACCCTATATAGATAATATTCTATATTCTATAGCCCCATCTGACAGGGTTCTCATTGAGAGGGGGTCTATAAAAGATAAGTCTATAAAAGATAAGTCCCATTCCAACGGACGTATTGTACCAACTGAGATCAATCGAAAACTCGATTAATTCAACGGATGTAACCCTGACGAATCAGAAGATGAAACTCGAGTAGGTTACTTTTATCCATTATATATATATATATATCTGTAATATTGTGAAAAAATTGAAAGAACACAAGTTTTTAAACGAATAATGTCAACAATCTTAAATAAATTTACTGACCATAAAGAAACAGAGGCTTGCAGATTTCTTATTTTCTGTGATTAATTATATTTTCCTCAATCTAACGAAAGCCCTGATGAAGATCTATCGAAACAGATCGAAACATTACTCGTAGATACACTTTTTTTTCAATTTTACATATTACATACTGTTGGATTGACTTCCACTTTTTCATCCCACACACACACATACACACACATACACACACACACATGAACACACACACACACACACATATATATATATATATATAATATATGTATGTGTATATATATATATATATATATATATATATGTGTGTGTGTGTGTGTGTGTGTGTAAGTTAATCCAAAAGACTGGTAAATAAGGGATGATTTTATATATATATATATATATGTGTGTGTGTGTGTGTGTGTGAAAAAGGCCTTAAATACCATGGGTATCGTGATTATGGACCATTTCCACTCGTAGATATCTGGGGCCACGGAGCTTTTGTCTAAACAAAGGATAAACGTGGTCTGACGAAGCTCTGTGGGCGCCAGGTACCCACTAGTGGAAATGGTCCATAATCACGATACCCATGGTATTTAAGGCCTTTTTATTCACTAATAAATTTGCTCTCTTTATAATAATTAAACATTGAGCTCTCCTACGGAACCTGGACTTTACAACAAACTACTGGTAGATAATAGGACCAGCCTAGAATCACCTTGTACTAAGAAACTTGGTACCCCAACAAAGTATATATATATATATATATATATATATATATATATATTATATAGAGAGAGAGAGAGAGAGAGAGAGAGATGTATCCAGAAGGTGGAAAAAACTGAATACGTTCGCTTTTACAAACAGACTGAACATGTTCTTGGTGTAAACACCATGGTATTCTTTATTTGTTTGTGTATCTCTCCCCTCCTTCTCTCTCTCTCTCTCTCTCTCTCTCTCTCTCACGCACAAACGTACACACACACACCTATCCACACGTATATACATTGTCAATTACGTAAACAAGCCTACAAACAGAGAAGCTCGATCCGAGCGCTTGGGGCGTGTGTGTCCACAACAAACACACAATCGGGGGAAGATGCTTGTTTACAGTAACCCCGATCTCTCCACCTCTCGAGATTCAGAGCCGGCATAATTGGACTGCCTTTTTAATTCTCCGACCGGCAACTTCCAATGGGGTTAAACAGCCCGCCATCTGTTCCGCTGGCATCGTTAACAGCGCTTAGATGCGAAGTAATGTTATGGCAACTGGCCCCAAGCCAGTGTACACATTAGGGAGATCTCACTCTGTCAATGGTTCCATCCTGCTTGCCTAGTCTCGCTTACCGGCCATTTTTTTTTGCGGGGGAAACGACGAGGCTGTGATTTAGAAGAAATGACAAAAGAAAGGAAAAAAATCCCAAAGATTCTTAAATATGTAAGAATAAAAAAATTCTTGAATTTAATATCTAGTATTATTTGTATTATTCGGACTATTGTCCTCAACTTCATTGTTATTTGACAATAGTCCGAATAATACAAATAAAAAAGTAAAGTCGTTGGAGCGGCGAGGGAGTCTATCCCCTTTTCATTAGCACTAGACCAGAGATTGTTTTTGTGTCTAAGAAGAAAGAATAAGAGGAATGAAAGGCTAAAACAATAGAAAAATAGTAAAAGTAAGTGAAGTTGGTTGAGTGGCCTATAGTCGTATCAGCCGGACAGTGAGGAAGTCTATCCCCTATTCATTAGCACTAGACCAGAGAGATTATTTTTGTGTCTAAGAAGAAAGAATAAGAGGAATGAAAGACTAAAAGAATAGAAAAATGATAAAAGTAAGTCAAGTTGGTTGAGTGGCCTATAGTCGGTATCAGCTAGACAGTGATGGAGTCTATCTCCTTTTCACTAGCACTAGACCAGAGAGATTGTTTTTGTGTCTAAGAAGAAAGAATAAGAGGAATGAAAGACTAAAACAATAGAAAAATAGTAAAAGTAAGTAAAGTTGGTTGAGTGGCCTATAGTCGGTATCAGCCGGACAGCGAGGGAGTCTATCCCCTTTTAACTAGCGGTAGACCAAGGAGATTATTTGGGCGTCTGAGGTGGAGCTCCTCACTTTACCGCACAGATGCTTGTGCTACGCATATGCTGAGTTGGTGAGGGCAGCTATCGAACCAGGAACCTTGGGATTCCTAGCTGAACGCTCTACCGACTGAATATAACTGTCACTTCAGCAAGAGAATTCGAATAAAAAGCTAAACATTAAAATTTTGATTTTGGGTAATATGATGTAAGCAGTGACGTAATTTTCATTACAGACAAAAAACGGAAGTGAATTTCCATTATTAATAGATTATTATTATTATTACTAGCAAATATATGCACCCTCCAAGTGCAAGTATTTAAGTTTAAATGTAATAAAATATTAGATTAAATCAGAAAGGCTAATGAAACTAATTAAGAATTCAAATAAAAGATTTGAAACGGAGGGGGTATAATCGGAAAATAGAACAACTGAAACTTTCTCTTTCATCACTTCCGTTTTTCAATGCTAAATTTTCCTAATTTAACTATTTAGTTAAAATAGGAAGTAAAGAATAAAATTACAGTTATTTCTTCTTGTTAATGAATTTCTTTTAGGATTTATTGAAGAGATTTTTACTCATATTCATTAAGATAAAACCAAACAATTAGAAATCAATAATACCAAGCACATTTTTATTAAAATCAGTTTTTTTAATATCAATATGCAAATTAGCTTTACGTTTACACTGAAAACTGGTATTTTGTTGTATATATAAATACAATTGCATGTTATTAGTATTTAGGTAAGGCCAACAGTATTAATAATGTCAAACAGTTTTATTATTAATTGAGGTTTAAATAGAAATAGAATCATGGAGAATGTGACGTAAATAACTAAGGGAATTGTGACTTGAGTAGTAATATAGTTTCGGTTACAGACAGAAAAATACACAATCTCCATTATAATAAGATTAACTCTCTGCCTACCAAATTTCCACCACGGCTGTACCAAATTTTATTGGTACGTTTACCTCTATGATGGAATATTTCAAAATTCACTATCTATTTCCTTAGAACTTATTCTATGCAGTTAAATACCTATTATTATTGTATTATGAGTAGAATTTACGGTTAGGTTGCATTGTGAATAACTATACGCGCTGCAAACAAGTAGAAACTTTTTCAAAAGACTTGACTGACCCTATGCTGAAACATAAACTGTATTGATGGAAATAAATGGGTATTCTACACTATATCCCATATACAACCGGGGACACGCCTTTTGTGTCCCAATTTTGAACCTCTGAACAATGTGGAGTACCCCCTCGTCATAATTGCTCCCATGTCCACTCTGACCTGGAGTGGTAGAACCTGTTAGGATTCCATCAATGGGTTGTATAGAAAAAAATGAGTTTAAAAAATGTATTTAAAAAATCAAGTGCTCAAATGTTGAATACCTATCAAACATGATTAGAACAAAATGTCTTTGGCATGAAATAACCCAACCAGGGTTGACATGCCTTAAAATCCAACAAACCATACCAAATTATGGAATCAGCAAAGGATATAATTGGTGTATTCTAAAGTTCACCGTAAAATTGAGTGAATAGAAATTGATTACCAATCAAGCATGATTAGAACAAAACTTCTTCAGCATTAAATAACCCAAGAGTAATTGACATGCCGTAAAATGCAATGAATCAAACCAAACAATCCTGCAAAGGATACACTCGGCGTATTTTAAACACCACCGTAAAATTGAGTGAACAGATATTGATTAACAATCAAGCATGATTAGAAAAAAAGTTTGCAGCATTAAATAACCCAACAAGAATTGACATGTCGTAAAATCCATTGAACCAAACCAAAGGATAAAATCGGCGTATTTTAAACTCCCCCATAAAATTTCAATTAGCTGGGGCGATTCCATTCATTCTTGTAAAATGACATCATTAAATTGAGAGAGAATGAAGCTTTTAATTAAATTCAATTTCAATGACTCATTCAAGAAATTCTTAATTTTATTCAAATTCTTCTTCTTTGAACTTGTCATCTTCCTTAGCAGTTGACAAGTTTACATGTCTGCTCCAATTTAATTCTAACTGAAACGTAAAACCTAGAACGGTGATATCAGATAAACATTTTAATAGCAAAATTTGATGAGGTTATGTTGGTTGTAGTGTTGCTTGGTTTGGTTTGTTTTGTTTTACGGCTTATCAACCTCAGTGGGTCATTTAATGCCGATAAAGTTTTGAAATAAATTCATTCTTAATAGACACTCAATTTTTTTATAGACACATTTTCTATTTAACCCATAGATGGGGCCCTAACAGGAAGTACCACTCCGGGTCAGAGTGGACCAGGGA
>CM042172.1:69203600-69206100 GCA_023376005.1 Doryteuthis pealeii | reverse complement strand
TTTTTTTTTTTAAATGTAGAAACATCAAACACCTTCAAGGCCATTGACACCATCATGACTTTATTTTCATAAATGGTTTCTTCACATCCCTTGAAAAAAAAAAAAACAAAAAAAACTCTTTATTTAAAAAAAAAAAATTTAAATTTTATTAAAAATTTATTGACTTTGGTTCGGGGCCTTTCGAGACATTTACATCTCAACATTTTTTCTTTTCTTATTCACGTTGCCTACAGTATATGAGAATTTTTTTTTTTTTTTCATTTTCGATTTTTTAAAAACTTTTTTTTCTTTCCTTAACTGGGAATAATTTATCCTTCTAAGAAATAAGTGTAAACATTTAAAATTCTTACACTTCAAATAGCTGAGTCCGAATGAACAGGCATAGACACACACACACAGACGCGTACGCACAAACACACACGTACACAATCGCGCCCGCCCGCAAGCACAGCACACACACACACACACACACACACACACACACATACTACACACAAAACATCCATTATCCTTTTAATAACAGAAGTCTTTCTACCTTTAGTTGTTTCATATTGTCCTAACGAAATATAATATACCCTGTTTGTCTACATTTCTCCATATGCTGAATAATTTCCTCATTTTACTCATATATATATATATATATATATATATATATATAATATATATATATATTTAAACATGTTTCGTTAAACTCTACTAACGATTCGTGTCGGACGAGTTTTTGTTCTATTTTTTTCTAATTTTCTGGTCATCTTTTTAATGTCAGGGTGGAACGGGTGTAGTAATCCACCAAAGGTTTCTTTACGTGCGCTTTCGGCATGTCTATCTACCACCTTCAGGTGTGAAACTGATGGGATGTTTCAGGTGTCTCGTTTTTAAAAACAACGAGCAGTAACGTAGGAATTGGTTGTGGGAGGTAGTACGAATTGGTAGTGGGAAGTAGTAGGAATTAGTAGTAGGTTCAAACAATGATAGCAGTAGCTTGTAATGAAACTTTTCGTGGATTGCTACACCAGTTCCACTCTGACATTAAAAAGATGGCCAGAAAATTAGAAAGGATCAAACAAAAACTCGCCCGACACGAATCGTCAGTACAGTTTAATGAAACATGTTTAAAAGAAAAAAATGCTGCCAAAATACACTTAAATATGCACTAAGACTATGCGTTTCATTCAACAATTTTAAATAGACTGACCGACAAAAGCAAACGAGTCTCACAGATTTCTTATTCTCTGTGATACACTCATCTTCCCTCAAACTAATGAAAGCCCTGATGAAGATCTATTGAAACAGATTGAAACACTGCAGCGTAGGCGAAATAAAGATTACTTCATTTATGAACTTGTGATTTTCAATTTTTCCTGATATCACATACTGTCGGATTCACTTCCATTTTTCTACACACACACACCACACACACACACACACACACAAGATGACGCATGTAGAACGTGAATAGGCCGAGAGGAAATGTTAACATTGATATGACGTATTTCATATGGATATTAATGTTTAGAAAATAAGAAAATGATGGTTTATCATACACCGAAATACTTAAGTATAGACATATAAAAATAATCCTTTGATCATAACATCCTGTGTCTGTTATATTTTTGAAAACATTTTCTTCACACACACACACACACACACACACACACACACACACATATATATATATATATTATATATATATATATATATATTATATATGAAACAAAAAAAGGAAATCTTAAGTTTCGATATTGTTATCTCATCTCATGCATGTCTCTCTCTCTCCCCCCTCTCTCTCTCTGAAAGTAAATTTTAGGCATATATATATATATATTATATATATATATATATATATATATATATATAACAAGGTGTGTCAAAAAGTATCGAGGTTTTTGTAGTTTTTAACACACCCTTGGTATTCAAAAAAAAAAAAACCTACTATTCATTATTTATTCTTATCTTGGTAAATACGGCTTCAATCTTGATATTTTTGACACACACACACACACACAAACACACACACACACACACACACACACAACACACACATATATATATATATATATATATATATATATATATATATATAATATATATATATATATACTAATTATACTTTATATAGAGAGGGAGGGGAAGATCCATAAGATGAGATAAAAAAAAAAATTATCGAGATCAAATTTTGTTTCTTAATTTTGAACATGCTGAAAAAATATATATAATGAATTATAAACACCTCACGTGATTTCGTGTATATCAATAAATTTGGTTTGGTTTGTTTTGTTTTACGGCATATCAACCTCGGTGGGTCATTTAATGCCAACAAAGTTGTGAAATAAATTCATTCTTAATGCATAATACAATTTTCATGTTTTTCTATTCAACCCATAGATTGGAACCTAACAGGTACTACCACTCTGGATCAGAGTGGACCAGGAAGCAATGGTGATGAAGGGTTGCTACACATTCCCCAAACCTCCAGAACTGGAACCTCACCATCAGATAG
>CM042172.1:69193600-69198600 GCA_023376005.1 Doryteuthis pealeii | reverse complement strand
TTGGTGCGCTTGGAACGGTCCCAAAAGGGTTGGAAAAGGGTTTGGAAAATCTGGACATCAGAGGAAGGATTGAAACCATTCAGAACACTGCACTGCTGCAATCTGCCAGAATACCCAGAAGAGTCCCGGAGACCTGAGGAGACTCCAGTGAAAGACCATCAGTTAATGTTGATGTGAAAACTCAAAAGGAATAATAATAATAATAATAATAATAATAATAATAATAATAATAATATATAATGAATTTATTTGAGCATCACTAATAATAATAATAATAATAATAATAATAATAATAATAATAATATCATCAGGTTCGACTAATGTCGGCATCAGAGTGACAGCGAGGAAGTCTATCCTTTTATCACTAGCGCTAGAGCAAGGAGATTGTTTGTTTAGCATCAGCTCCTCCCTTTACCGCACATATATCTGTGCTACTCATACGCTGAGTTGGCGAGGGCCGGTATCGAACCAGGAACATTGAGGTTCCCAGCCGAAACTGACTGATCTAAACCGGCCCTTAATAATAATAATAATAATAATAATAATAATAATGGAGATTCGCTTCCGGTTATTGTCTGTAACAAAAACTACGTCACTGCTTACGTCACATTACCAAACACATAATCCAACGTCATAACATAGAATAGATATACTCAAAACGCAAGCATGCAACGTTAGATAATCCTCATTGTTTCAATAAATAGATGCCCGGCGTTATATATTTATATATAGATTGTTTTATTCTAATATGATATTTAAAGTTATCGGAACTGTTTCTATTTCAATTGTCTTTTTCTTTTCTTTTTTTTTTTTTTACTCCTTTAATAAATTTGACGATTTTTACATACTTATGGTACACACTCTATGACATTGAATTTTCAGCTCCCATCCCCTCAGGCAATATCTTTCAAAAAATTACTTTTACATCGCCCGGAGGGTGTCTTTTTATTTTGCTAATAATAATAATAATAATAATAATAATAATAATAATAAACAGAAGTGCACAGATACTACCCCATGGCCCTAGGCCGAGGAACTAATCCACATATAAATATCCCTTCCGTTTCTGACATGGAAATAGACGAGTTCAGTTAACAAAAAGTGTGAGCGGGAAAAATCATTTAAATGAAATGCATAATGGCGGTTTGTGATCGGAAAAAAAGGAATTTCAAAGAAATTAAAGAACAAAAAACAAACAAACAAAAAAACAACAAAACAAATCCCCCCACAAAAATATTTGAATAATGTGTACAAGCAATTAGGTGGAAAAAATGGCGAGGAAATATGAAAAATCTGTTTAGGATAGGAAAAACGTTAGAAGCAGATTGAAGGGCGGAAGGTATTCAGAAGACGATTTGTGGACGAAGACTGTAAGTGTGGCAATTGGAAAGCATGAAAATAAATAAATAAATAAATATGGAAGTAAAGAGAGCGAAAGAAAGGAAGAAAGAAAGAACGCGGAAGAAAGAATGAAAGAAAAAAAATGAAAGGAAAAGAAAGACATAAGGCTTATAATATAAAAAAATTGAAACCAAACATGTGAAAAAGAAAAAGGAAAGAGAAAAAAGAAAAAAAATTATCAAAGAAAGAAAGAAGAAAGAGAAAAGAAAGAATGACAAGAGAGAAAGAAAGAAAGAAAGAAATAATAATGAAAGGAAAAGAAAAATGACGCTCATATATAAAAAAAATAGAAACTAAAAAATGTGAAAAAAAAGGAAAGAGAAAGAAAGAAAGAAAATTATCAAAGCAAGAAATAAAGAAAGACAGAAAGAAAGAAAGAAAGAAAGACAGACAGACAGAAAGAAAGAAAGAAAGAAAGAAAGAAAGAAAAAAATAATGAAAGGAAAAGAAAAATGACGCTCATAATATAAAAAATAGAAACTAAAAATGTGTGAAAAAAAGGAAAGAGAAAGAAAGAAAGAAAATTATCAAGAAAGAATAAAGAAGACTGAAGACAGACAGACAGACAGAAAAGAAAGAAAGAGAAAGAAAAGAAAGAAAAAGAAAAAAAATAATGAAAGGAAAAGAAAAATGACGCTCATAATAAAAAAATTGGAACCAAACATGTAAAAAAAAAGGAAAGAGAAAGAAAGAAAGAAAATTATCAAAGAAAGAAATAAAGAAAGACTGAAAGACAGACAGACAGACAGACAAAAAGAAAGAATGACAGAAAGAAAGAAAGAAAGACAGAAAGAAACAAACAAACAAACAAAGAAACAAAGGTAGACAGAAAGAAAGAAACAAAGAAAAAATAATGAAAGAAAGAGAAAAATAATGCTCATAATATAAAAAATAGAAACTAAAAATGTGAAAAAAAAGAAAGAGAAAGAAAGAAATTATCAAAGAAAGAAAGAAAGAAAGAAAGAAAGAAAGATAGAAAGAAAGACATGTAAAGTGAAGTTTTGGGGAAAAAAAGAAAAAAAGAAGGAAAGAAGTGAACGAATAATAAAGAAAGGAAAGAATTAATGAAAGCGGGAAGTGCATTATGTAAACAAACAAAAACGAAAGAAAAACAGAAAAGTCGGCAAGGAAAATCAGAAAAGGAGACACACACACACACACACACACACACACACACACACATATATATATATATTATATAATATATATATATTATTATATATATATATATATAATATATATAATTCACAAAGACAGGAAAGAAAGAATCACGAAAATAATCACATTAATGAAATAAGAAAGAAATACAAGAAAAATCAAGAAGGAACAATAAATGAATGAAACATGTCGACTAATATTAGAAAGAAGGATAGAGATAATTTTGGGGAAAAAGACAGAGAAGAAAGAAAAACGAAAATAATTAAAATAAGAAAATAAGAAAGAAAGGACGAGAAAAAAAATAAAGAATAAAAATAACCGAATGAAACAGACCAAGTAATATTAAAAAGAAGGATAGAGATAATTTTAAAAACACAGAAGAAACAAGTTAAAGAGTTAGAAAGAAAAACACGGAAATAATTAAATTAATAAAGTAAGAAAGAAAGGACTACAAATAAAATAAAGAAGGAATTTAAAAAACAAAGACAGAAAAGAAAGAAAGAAACAAACAAACACGAAAATAATTAAATTAATAAAGAATGGAAGAAAGAAAGAAAGGACTAAAAATAAAGAAGGAAAATAAACGAATGAAATATGCCGAGTAATATTAAAAAGAAGGATGGAGAATTTGAAAAAAAAAGACAGAAAAGAAAGAATCAAACAAACACGAAAATAATTAAATTAATAAAGAAAGAAAGAAAGGATTAGAAAAAAATAAAGAATGAAAAATTAAAGAATGAAACATGCCGGAGTAATATTAAAAAGAATGATGAAGATAATTTGGAGAAAAAAAAAGACGAAAAGAAAGAAAAGAAACGCGAAGTAATTAAATTAATAAAGTAAGAAAGAAAGGACGACAAATAAATAAAGAAGGAAATAAAAAAAACAAAAACAAAAAGACAGAAAAGAAAGAAACAAACAAACACAAAAATAATTAAATTAATAAAGAAAGGACTAGAAAAATAAAGAAGGAAAATAAACGAATGAAACATGCGAGTAATATCAAAAAGAAAGATAGAGAATTTGAAAAAAAAAAAAAAACGAAAAAGAGAAAAGAAAAAAACAAAGACACACGAAAAATAATTAAATTAAGAAAGAAAGAAAGAAGGAAAGAAAGAAAGAAAGAAAGAAAGGACTAGAAAAAAATGAAGAAGAAAAAATTAAAGAATGAAACATACCGAGTATATTAAAAAGAAGGACGGAGATAATTTGAAAAAAATAAGACGAAAGAAAGAAAGAAAGAAACGCGAAAATAATTAAATTAATAAAAGAAAGAAAGAAAGAAAGAAAGAAAGAAGAAAGAAAGGACTAGAAAAAATAGAGAAGGAAAAATTTAAAGAATGAAACATACCGAGTAATATTAAAAAGAATGATGAAGATAATTTGGAAAAAAAAGACGAAAAGAAAGAAAGAAAGAAACGCGAAAATAATTAAATTAATAAAGAAAGAAAGAAAGAAAGAAAGAAAGAAAGAAAGAAAGAAAGAAAGAAAGGAGTAGAAACAAATAGAGAAGGAAAAATTAAAGAATGAAATATGCCAAGTAATATTAAAAAGAAGGACGGAGATAATTTAAAAAAACAAAGACGAAAATACAGAAAAGAAAGAAAGAAATAAGAAATGATTAAATTAATAAAGTAAGAAAGAAAGGACTAGAAAAAAATAAAGAAGGAAAAATAAACGAATGAAATATGCCGAATAATATTAAAAAGAATGATAGAGATAATTTAAAAAATAACAAAGAAGAAAAGAATTTAAAGAGTTAGAAAGAAAGACAAATAAAACACGAAAATAATTAAATTAATAAAGAAAGAAAGAAAAGACTACAAATAAAATAAAGAAGGAATTTAAAAAACGAAAACAAAAAGATAGAAAAGAAAGAAAGAAACAAACACGAAAATAATTGAATTAATAATGAAAGAAAGAAAGGACTAGAAAAAATAAAGAAGGAAAATAAACGAATGAAATATGCCGAGTAATATGAAAAAGAAAGATAGAGATAATTTTTTAAAATACAAAGAAAAAAGACATAAAAAGTTAGAAAGAAAAAGAAGACACGGAAATAATTACATTAATAAACTAAGAAAGAAAGGACTACGAATAAAATAAAGAAGGAATTTGAAAAACAAAAACAAAAAGACAGAAAAGAAAGAAAAAACACGAGAATAATTAATTTAATAAAGAAAGAAAGAAAGAAAAAAAGAAAGAAAGAAAGAAAGGAGTAGAAACAAATAGAGAAGGAAAAATAAAAGAATGAAAGGGCTAGAAAAATATAAGGAAGGAAAAATAAAAGAATGAAATATGCCAAGTAATATTAAAAAGAAGGACGGAAATAATTTTAAAAAAACAAAGAAGAAAAACAGAAAGAGTTAGAAAGAAAGAAAAAAAAATGGTCTGTCGAATATTGAAAGAAGGTTAAAAAAAAGAATGCCCAGTATTCACGA
>CM042172.1:69183600-69186100 GCA_023376005.1 Doryteuthis pealeii | reverse complement strand
AGAAGAAGAAGAAGAAGAAGAAGAAGAAATAACCTTTATTGATCAACTGGAAAAAGTTACAATAATTACAAAAAACGTAGAAGAAAAAAAATTGAAAAATTTGAAGAAACAGAGGAAAAAGAGAAAGTAAAAAAAAATATAAAACGAATGAAATAATAAAGAGAAGAACAAGAAAATAAAGAAGGAAATATTGAAAAAGAGAGACGAACAAAAGACAGATAAACCAACGTATCACACACACACACACACACACACACACACACACAAATAGATAAATAAAACCTACCGTATACATTCGAGTAAGAACTAGGGCATTTAATCACAAACATTCAAGCTAAACGATTGAGACCATTCCCCTTTATATAAGGAAGTGATTTTATTACATTGAAATCTGTACATGATGGTAAAAACGGTTAGGGGTGAGTTTTAGCATCAGGCAAAGAAATTACTCACCAGTCGGAGGAAGAAAAGAGAGAGAAAAAAATATTTTATTTCAAGAATACTCTATCCTAATTGTATCGAATAAATAATTGAATGAAAGCGTTGAATTTTTGTTTTTACTTATTATTATTCAGAACCCTCGCTGCAGTTCATTGTACTAAATGATAAATATATCGCCTTAGGCATTCGACGCTTCAGGCTAAACAATCTTAAGTTAAAAGGACACACATTGGCGCTGATCTTGGGTTTTCTGTTACATTTGACATGGAAATAGTTTTAGCAAACTTTGCTTTTTTTTATTAAGATGAAAAACTCCAGTCGACATATAAAAAAAGTCGTCGTGGTGTAATGGTTAAAATCATGGGAAATGGACTCGTCACTCCGAGTTCAAATCCTGGATGTGGTAATTGTATTTCACTTAGCGCTAATACTTTTGGGAAAGGTATGGACCCTACTATTCCTCCAGCTATGGATAAATAGTAGGGCAGACTGGGATCTTTAACCTTGTTTAGGCAACCGGTCTAGGAGAAGGAAAACTCTGAATTCAAACCTGTTGAACTTCGCTTAAGAAATTGACCTTGTGTCGCATCCTGCTCGTGCAGAGGGGTTGGTAAATATATATAAAAAAAAGACGTCGGGTTGGCCTAAAGTCTGTATCAGCCTATCAAAGAGGAAGCATATCTCCTTTTTCACTAGCGCTAGACCAAGGGAGATTGTTTTGCATCTGAGGTGGAGCACCACACCTACCATCAGTTCCTTACTTTACAGCACAGATCCTTGTGCTACTCATACGCTTAGTTGGCGAGGGCGGATATCGAACTAGGATACCTTGTACCGACCGAGCTAACCTGGCCCTACGCGGTTCTAATTTACGCTACTATGTCGAAATTCGAACCGGCCATTTCCTATGAGTTTGATTCTCACTGGGTGCCACATACTGCACAAGAATGCTGCGTGTGATCCTGAACTAGACGTGGAAACAACACCCCACGAGAAAACAGCTGTACGGCCACCTGTCAAATATCACCCAAACCATCTGAATAAGACGAACAAGACAAACAGGACACTGCTAGAGAAGCAAGGACGAACTCATAAGTGACGTCCTCCAGTGTAAGCCAGAACATGGACATGCCAGTGTGGGCCGACCAGCAAAGACCTACAGTCGACATATACACGGTTCTAATCTACGCTACTATGTCGAAATTCGAACCGGCCATTTCCTATGAGTTTGATTCTCACTGGGTGCCACATACTGCACAAGAATGCTGCGTGTGATCCTGAATTAGACGTGGAAACAACACCCCACGAGAAAAACAGCTGTACGGCCAACTACCACCTATCACCCAAAGCATTCGAATAAGATGGACAAGACACGCAATACACTGCTGGAGAAGCAAGGACGAACTCATAAGTGACGTTCTCCTTTGGAAACCAGCATATGGGCACGCCAGTATGGGCCGACCAGCAAAGACGTACAGTCGACATATACACGGTTCTAATCTACGCTACTATGTCGTAATTCGAACCGGGCATTTCCAATGAGCTTGATTCTCACTGGGTGCCAATTACTAGTGACTTTCTGACAAATATAAGTTAAACTTAGTTAATCATCGGGGAACAACGCGTGAATTAATGGTTAGTGAGCTAGGCTAGCAATTTATGGTTAGTGAGTTCGATTCTCCCTACATGCTTTTCTGACTTAAAAAGATTAATTTAATCTTAGTTAATCCCGCAATTAGTGAATTAGACTAACAAATTAGTGGTACTGATCTTTTTTTACATTTTACATCTTATTATAATGGAGATTGTGTGTTTTTCTGTCTGTAACCGAAACTATATTCCTACTCAAGTCACAATTCTCTTAGTTATTGACATCACATTCTCCATGATTTTATTTTTATCTAAACCTCAATTATTAATAAAATTGTCTTACATTATTAATACTGTTAACTATGTCTACATACTGACAACATGCAATTATATTTATATATACAACAAAATAGCGGTTTACAGTGTAAACGGGAAGTCTAATTTGCATATTAATATTAAAAAATCGAAT
>CM042172.1:69171100-69178600 GCA_023376005.1 Doryteuthis pealeii | reverse complement strand
TTGTTTTTGCATCCAAGGTGGAGCGCCACACCTACCACCAGCTCCTTGCTTTACCGCAAAGATGCCTGCGCTACTCATACGCTGAGTTGGCGACGGCCGGTATCAAACTAAGAACCTTGAGGTTCCCAGCCAAACCAACTATCGACTGAGCTACTTTGTTATATCCCATAATGGAGGTAAAAATAAATACCGAGAAAATTTGGTACCGCCAATGGGGGAATTGGACCATAATGACCTTTAGGCACCCCTTTTTGATCTCGATTAAGAAAGGACATGTTTTGTCATTTACACCGTCAATATCCGGTTGTTTTAACAGACAATTTTTAGATTTAAAAAAAAAGTATAAAACTAACCCCTAAACCTAACCGCTAACCCTAACCCCTAACTCTAACCCCTAACAAACAACCGGATAGGGACGGTGTAAATGTAAAACATGTCCTTTCTTAATCGAGATCAAAAAGGGGTGCCTAAAGTTAATATGGTCCGGGAAATTTGGTAGGCAATGATTTAATGCCAGATCTGTTTTGTGGCAGTAAATAGTATGTTCATCGATGAATAGCTAGAAAAAAAAAGAGACAAAATTTGATGATAATTTTATATTATATCGGAGTGAGCGGGTTCGAATCCCACTAGTACCATTATGTTTAGTCTTGGACTTATACCCAGGGAAAAGGTCTGTATATGAGGCATCGAGTAGATATTGAACTCACCTCAGTTATATTCTTAGTGCAGAATTAACAAGCTAATCGGTCGCCCTTCCTATGACTCGCCACTCAATTTTGGTATAAATTGGAGCTGATCGTAAAAGTGTCGGGAAGTGCTAACTCCAATGTTGTACCTGTCAGCCTCCGAGTCAGTCATGTTTTCTTTTTTGTTTTGTTTTTGTGGAGAATGATCTTTTAAAACGAAAGAAAGGACATTTTCATGTTCTCCCTCCGACTCTAATTTCTAAACATGTGAATCGTATTTATCCCTTAAATTAAATAGAAACCTTTTTTTTTTATATAATCCTTTTGGGGTGTCTCAGTAAAGCTTGTTAGTAAACACTGTCATCTTTCAACATTCAAAACTTTTTTCTTTCTTTTTTCTTTTTTTTTTTCTTCTATATTCATTCCTTCTTTTTTTTTTTTTTTTACATTCAACACATTCTTTTTTCAATCCTTTTTTTCTTTCTTTCTTTCTGTTTTTTCTTCCGTTTTTTCCTTCCATATTCGTCACATTTTCCTTCTTTGTTTCTTTTTCTTTTCTTTCTACGTTCAACGCTTCTTTCTTTCTTTCTTTCTTTCTTTCTTTCTTTTCTTTCTACATTCGACACATTTGTCTTTCTTTCTTTTTCTTTCTAAATTCGAGACGTCATTTTTCCTTTTTCTCTTTCTTTCTTTCTTCTCTTCTTTCTTTCTTTCTGTCCTTTTTTCTACACTCGACACATTTTCCTTTCTTTCTTTCTTTCTTTCTTTCTTTCTTTCTTTTTTCTTTCTTCTTTCTTTTCTTTCTATTACGTTCTTTTCCGTCTTTCGTTCTACATTCAACTCATTCTTCTTCTCTTTCTTCCATTTTTTTCCATCTTTCTGTCTTTTCTTTCAAGATTCGACACATTTTTCTTTCTTTCTTCTTTTCTTTCTTTCTTTCTTTCTTTCTTTCTTTCTTTCAACATTCGACTCTTTTTCTTTCTTCCGTTTTATATTTGACACTTTTTCTTTCTTTCTTTCTTTCTGTACTTCTTTCTTTCTTTCTTTCTTTCTTTCTTCTTTTCTCTCTCCTCTTTATTTTCTTTTTTTCTTTTCCTTCATTATTTCTTTCTTTCTTTTTTTCCTCCCTCATTTCTTTCTTTCTCACATTTCTTTCTTTTCTCCCTTTCTTTCTCCCTTTCTTTCTTTCATTCTTTCCATTTTTTTTAATTAAGTTTTCTTAATTTCTTTCTCTTTATTACTTGTTTCTTTACGTTTTCCTTCTTTGTTTTTCATTCATAATCTTTCCTATTTTCACCTTTTTCTCTTTTTCCTCATTCATTCTTCAATCTACTCAACTTTTCGTATTTTATAAACTCTTTCATTTTATTCTTTCAATTCAACGAACTTAAAACTTTTTCTTGACTGTGTCCACTATCAAAACCAATTTAATTTCTACCTTAAACTTAAGCATCCTCCCACCACACCTCTTCTTTTTTTTCGTCTTCTCAATCCAGAGCGCCCCCTGGCGGCGTTTGAAACTAACAACCCAAACCAAAAGGAAAAATACTTTTTATTTCGCCTCTTTAACACCGTTTTCTTTTCTCTTTATTTGATGCGCGAATCTCAATGTTTCCGCCAATTTATCACGTGACTCTCGCAGCGCGCTTTTTTCTTTCGTTTTTTTTTTTTCGTTTTTTTTTTCCTTGACGCCATTAAACATCGAGCTGTCTCTGAGTTTTTGGGGCTCTTCTCTCTTTCTTGTGGACAGCTAAGCGGAGTGTTTGGTAACGATACAAGCTATATCACTTCGGGGATCGCAAGGAAGATGGTCATACTCAAACACAATTAGAAACGATGATAATGAAAATTGCCCATGGAACCGGAGAGGCGTTTTCTTGTGAAAGATGCGGACAGCTTGGCAGAAAACTTCTCGTGTGTTCTGGTTGGGTTTCAAACTGAAACCAAAAAGAAAAGACACCTGCGGCAGGAAAAAGGGGATACATAAAGAGAAAAGAAAAAAAAGAAAAAAGAACATAAAATCGTTTATACTGTAATATCACTTCCTATTATCACCGAAGTCCACCATTTTATTTGGCTTTTTTGTTTGTTTTTTTTATATCCTTTTTTCTTTTTCTTTTTTCTTTCTTTCTTCTGTTTATTCATTTATTTTTTGTGTGTGTCTTTTTTTCCTTGGATTCTTCTAATGCATTTCGTTTGTCAGATATTAGCAGATTGTATTAGATTGTACGTCGTGAAATTGTCGGATTCACAACCATTCACCATTCGGGGTTATCAAAATGCATTTAAGAAGGTGTGTCTCAAACCGTATCATCCCGTTTTGTAACCTTGGCAATTCTACGATGGTTTGGATTCACATTATAAGAAAAGATGGAAGTAAGAAGGTTTCAAGGTTTGGTCTCAACGTGAATAAGAATATGCATATTTACCAACCCCTCTGCACGACCAGGATGTGACATTCGACACGTTCTTTCTTTCTTCCTTTTTTCTTTTTTTTCTTTCTGTCTTTCTTTCCATATTCGACACATTTTCCTTATTTCTTTCTTTACTATTCTTTCTACATTCAATCCTTATTTCCTTTTTCGTTCGTTCCTTCTTTCTTTCTTTCTTTCTACTTTCGACACATCTTTCTTTCTTTCTTTCTTTCTTTCTACATTCAACACATTTGTCTTTCTTTCTTTTTTTTAATTTTCTTTCTACATTCGACACATTTTTCTTTCTTTCTTTCTTTTTTTCTTTTTACATTCGACACATCTTTTTTCTTTTTCTTTCTTTTTCCTTTTCTTTCTTTTTTTCTTTTTTCTTTCTTTCTTTCTTTCTTTTTACACTCACATATTTTCCTTTATTTCGTTCTTTCTTTTCTTTGTACGTTCTTTCCCTCTTTCGTTCTACATTCAACACATTCTTTCAATGTTTCTTTTTTCTTTTTTCTTTCTTTTCTTCTGTTTATTTATTTATTTATTTGTGTGTGTGTGTCTTTTTTCTTTGGATTCTTCTAATGCATTTCGTTTGTCAGATATTAGCAGATTGTATTAGATTGTACGTCGTGAAATTGTCGGATTCACAACCATTCACCATTCGGGGTTATCAAAATGCATTTAAGAAGGTGTGTCTCAAACCGTATCATCCCGTTTTGTAACCTTGGCAATTCTACGATGGTATGGATTCACAATTATACGGAAAAAAGACGGAATTAAGAAAAAGTTCCAAAGGGGTTTTTTGAATGTCTAAGATGAATAAAGAATATACATATTTACCAAACCCCTCCGCACAACCAGGATGTGACACAAAATGAATATGTTAAAGAAAGTTTAACAGATTTGATTTAAGAGTTTTTCTTCTCCTGGATTAGTTGCCAAACCAAGGTTAAAGGTCTTAGTAGACCATATGACCTTAAAGCACCCCTTTTGAGATTTCGACTCGTGGGGACAATTTTCTCATTTACACCGTAAAAATCCGGTTGTTTATTAGGGGGTTAGGGTTAGGAGTTAGTGGTTAGGTTTAGGGGTTAGGGTTAGGGCTTAGGAGTAGTTTAGTTTAGGGTTAGGGTTAGGGTTAGGAGTTAGTGTTAGGTTTAGGGGTTAGGGTTAGGGTTAGGAGTTGTGTTAGGTTTTAGGGTTAGGGTTAGGGTTTAGGAGTTAGTGTTAGGTTTTAGGGGTTAGGGTTAGGGTTAGGAGTTAGTGTAGGTTTTAGGGGTTAGGGTTAGGGTTAGGAGTTGGTTGGTTGTTAGGGGTTTAGGGTTAGGGTTTCGGAGTTAGTGTTAGGTTTTAGGGGTTAGGGTTAGGGTTAGGAGTTAAGTGTTAGGTTTAGGGGTTAGGGTAGGGTTAGGATTAGTGTTAGGTTTAGGGGTTAGGGTTAGGGTTAGGAGTTAGGTTAGGTTAGGGTTAGGGTTAGGGTTAGGAGTTAGTGTTAGGTTTAGGGGTTAGGGTTAGGGTTAGGAGTTTAGTGTTAGGTTTAGGGGTTAGGGTTAGGGTTAGGAGTTAGTGTTAGGTTTAGGGTTGGGTTAGGGTTAGAGTTAGTGTTAGGTTTTAGGGTTAGGGTTAGGGTTAGGCGTTAGGTGTTAGGTTTTAGGGTTTAGGGTTAGGGTTAGGAGTTAGTGTTAAGTTTAGGGGTTAGGGTTAGGGTTAGGAGTTAGTGTTTAGGTTTAGGGGTTAGGGTTAGGGTTTAGGAGTTAGTGTTTAGGTTTAGGGGGTTACGAGGTTAGGGTTAGGAGTTAGTGTTAGGTTTAGGGTTAGGGTTAGGGTTAGGCGTTAGTGTTAGGTTTAGGGGTTAGGGTTAGTGGTTTATGTGAGTTAGTGTTAGGTTTAGGGGTTAGGGTTAGGGTTAGGAGTTAGTGTTAGGTTTAGGGGTTAGTTAGGGTTAGGAGTTAGTGTTAGGTTTAGGGGTAGGGTTAGGGTTAGGAGTTAGTGTTCGGTTTAAGGGTTAGGGTTAAGGGTTAGGCGTTAGTGTTAGGTTTAGGGGTTAGGGTTAGGGTTAGGAGTTAGTGTTTAGGTTAGGGGTTAAGGGTTAGGGTTGGAAGTTAGTGTTAGTTTAGGGGTTAGGGTTAGTGGTTAGGCGTTAGTGGTTAGGTTTAGGGGTTAGGGTTAGGTTAGGAGTTAGTGTTTGGTTTAGGGGTAGGGTTAGGTTAGGAGTTTAGTGTTAGGTTTAGGGGTTAGGGGTTAGGGTCTAGGAGTTTAGGTGTTAGGTTTAGGGGTTAGGGTTAGGGTTAGGAGTTAGTGTTAGGTTAGGGTTAGGGTTAGGGGGTTAGGAGTTAGTGTTAGGTTTTTGGGTTGGGTTAGGGTTAGAGTTAGTGTTAGGTTTAGAGGGTTAGGGTTAGGTTTAGGCGTTAGTGTTAGGTTAGGGTTTAAGGGTTAGGGTTAGGAGTTAGTGTTAGGTTTAGGGGTTAGGGCTTAGGGTTAGGCGTTAGTGTTAGGTTAGGGTTAGGGTTTAGGGTTAGGAGTTAAGTGTTAGGTTTTAGGGGTTAGGGTTAGGGTAGGAGTTAGTGTTAGGTTTTAAGGGTTAGGGTTAGGGTTAAGAGTTAGTGTTAGTTAGGGGTTAGGGTTAGGGTTAGGAGTTAACGTGTTAGGTTTAGGTTAGGGTTAGGTTAGGAGTTAGTGTTGGTTTAGGGGTTAGGGTAGGGGTTAGGAGTTTAGTGTTAGGTTTTAGGGGTTTAAGTGGTTAGGGTTAGGAGTTAAGTGGTTATGGTTTAGGGGTAGGGTTAGGGTTAGGGTTAGTGTTAGGTTTTAGGGGTTAGGGTTAGGGTTAGGAGTTAGTGTTAGGTTTAGGTAGGGTAGGGTTAGGCGTTAGTGTTAGGTTTAGGGGTTAGGGTAGGGTTAGGAGGTTGTGTTAGGTTTAGGGTTAGGGGTTCGGTTAGGCGTTAGTGTAGGTTTAGGGGTTAGGGTTAGGGTTAGGAGTTAGTGTTAGGTTTAGGGGTTAGGGTTAGGGTTAGGAGTTAGTGTTAGGTTTAGGGGTTAGTTTGTTAGGGTTAGGGTTAGTGTTAGTTTAGGGGTTAGGTTAGGTTAGGAGTTAGTGTTAGTTTGGGTTATGGGTTAGGGTTAGGCGTTAGTGTTAGGTTTAGGGGTTAGGGTTAGGGTTAGGAGTTAGTGTTAGGTTTAAGGGGTTAGGGTTAGGGTAGTGCGTTAGTGGTTTTAGGTTAGGGTAGGGTTAGGGTTAAGGAGTTGTGTTAGGTTTAGGGGTTAGGGTTAGGGTTAAGGCGTTAGTGTTAGGTTTAGGGGGTTGGGTTTAGGGTTAAAGGAGTTAGTGTTAAGTTAAGGGGTTAGGGTTAGGGTTAGGAGTTAAGTGTTAGGTTTAGGGGTTAGGGTTAGGGTTAAGGAGTTTAGTGTTAGGTTAGGTGGTTAGGGTTAGGAGTTAGTTGTTTAGGTTAGGGGTTAGGGTTAGGGTTAGGCGTTAGTGTAGGTTTAGGGGTTAGGGTTAAGGGTTGAGTTAGTGTTTAGGTTTAGGGTTGGGTTTTAGGGTTAGGAGTTAGTGTTAAGGTTAGGGGTTTAGGGTTAGGGTTAAGGCGTTAGTGTTAGGTTTAGGGGTTAGGGTTTAGGTTAGGAGTTAGTGTTAGGTTTAGGGGTTAAGGGTTAGGGTTAGGAGTTAGTGTTAGGTTTAGGGGTTAGGGTTAGGGTTAGGAGTTAGTGTTTAGGTTTTAGGGGTTAGGTTAGGGTTAGGAAGTAGTGTTAGGTTTAGGGGTTAGGGGGTTAGGGTTAGGAGTTAGTGTTAAGGTTAGGGGTTAGGGTTAGGGTTAGGAGTTTGTGTTAGGTTTAGGGGTTAGGGTTTAGGGTTAGGAGTTAGTGGGTTAGGTTTTTAGGGGTTTAGGGTTAGGCGTTAGGGCGTTAGTGTTTAGGTTTAGGGGTTAGGGTTTAGGGTTAGGAGTTAGTGTAGGTTTAGGGGTTTAGGGTTAGGTTAGGAGTTAGCTGTTAGGTTTAGGGTTAGGTTAGGGTTAGGCGGTTAGTGTTTAGGTTTAGGGTTTGGGTTAGGGTAGAGTTGTGTTAGGTTTAGGGGTTAGGGTTAGGGTTAGGATTAGTGTTAGGTTTAGGGGTTAGGGTTAGGTTACGGAGTTAGTGTTAGGTTTAGGGGTTAGGGTTACGGGTTTAGGAGTTAGTGTTAGGTTTAGGGGTTAGGGTGGGTTTAGGAGTTAGTGTTAGGTTTAAGGGGTTAGGGTTAGGGTTAGGAGTAGTGGTTACAGGTTAGGGGTTAAGGGTTAGGCGTTAGGCGTTGTGTTAGGTTTAGGGTTAGGGTTAGGGTTTAGCGTTAAGTGTTAAAGGTTTAGGGGTTAGGGGTAGGTTAGGAGTTAGTGTTAAGGTTTAGGGTTAGGGTTAGGGTTAAT
>CM042172.1:69121974-69169474 GCA_023376005.1 Doryteuthis pealeii | reverse complement strand
AGGAAAATGTGTCGAGTGCTAGAAAAAAGACAGAAAGAAAGAAAGAAAGAGAAAGAAAGAAAAGAAAAAATGACGTTCTCGAATTTAGAAAGAAAAAAGAAAGAAGACAAATGTGTCGAATGTAGAAAGAAAGAAAGAAAGAAAGAAAGAAAAAAAAGAAAGAAAGAAAGAAAGAAAGAAAAAAGAAAGAAGAAGCGTTGAACGTAGAAAGAAAAGAAAAGAAACAAAGAAGGAAAATGTGACGAATATGGAAGGAAAAACGGAAGGAAAAACAGAAAGAAAGAAAGAAAAAAAGGATGAAAAAAGAATGTGTTGAATGTAAAAAAGAAGAAAAAAAGAAGGAATGAATATAGAAAGAAAAAAAAAAGAAAAAAGAAAGAAAAAAGTTTTGAATGTTGAAAGATGACAGTGTTACTAACAAGGGCTTTTACTGAGACACCCAAAAGGATTATATAAAAAAAAGGTTTCTATTTAAATTTAAGGGATAAATACGATTCACATGTTTAGAAATTAGAGTCGGAGGGGAGAACATGAAAATGTCCTTTCTTTCGTTTTA
This sequence comes from Doryteuthis pealeii, assembly GCA_023376005.1. Lineage (NCBI taxonomy): Eukaryota > Metazoa > Mollusca > Cephalopoda > Myopsida > Loliginidae > Doryteuthis > Doryteuthis pealeii. The sequence goes on along the minus strand of CM042172.1, from coordinate 69,168,918 downwards.
AAAGATCATTCTCCACAAAAACAAAACAAAAAAGAAAACATGACTGACTCGGAGGCTGACAGGTACAACATTGGAGTTAGCACTTCCCGACACTTTTACGATCAGCTTCAATTTATACCAAAATTGAGTGGCGAGTCATAGGAAGGGCGACCGATTAGCTTGTTAATTCTGCACTAAGAATATAACTGAGGTAAGTTCAATATCTACTCAATGCCTCATATACAGACCTTTTCCCTGGGTATAAGTCCAACAGTAAACATTACAGTACTAGTGGGATTCGAACTCGCTCACTTCGATATAATTTGAAATTATCATCAAACGTTTGTCTCTTTTTTTTTTCTAGCTATTCATCGATAAACAAACTATTTACTGACACAAAACAGATCGAATGTAGAAAGAAAGAAAGAAAGAAAGATGTGTCGAAAGTAGAAAGAAAGAAAGAAAGATAGAAAGAAAGAAAGTATAAAGAAGGATTGAATGTAGAAAGAATAGTAAAGAAAGAAAAAAGAAATAAGGAAAATGTGTCGAATAGGGAAAGATAGATAGAAAGAAAGAAAGAAAGAAAGGATGAAAGAAAGAAAGAACGTGTCGAATGTAAAAAAAACTCGCTCACTCCGATATAATTTGAAATTATCATCAAACGTTTGTCTCATTTTTTTTCTAGCTATTCATCGATAAACAAACTATTTACTGATACAAAAAAAGATCAGACATTAACTCATTGCCAACCAAATTTCCCGGACCATATTAACTTTAGGCACCCCTTTTTGATCTCGATTAAGAAAGGACATGTTTTTCATTTACACCGTCACTATCCGGTTGTTTGTTAGGGGTTAGAGTTAGGGGTTAGGGTTAAATTTAGGGGTTAGTTTTATAATTTTTAAAATCTAAAAATTGTCTGTTAAAACAACTGGATATTGACGGTGTAAATGAAAAACATGTCCTTTCTTAATCGAGATCAAAAAGAGGTGCCTAAAGGTCATTATGGTCCAATTTCCCCAATGGCGGTACCACATTTTCTCGGTATTTTTTTTACCTGCATTATGGGATATAACAAAGTAGCTCAGTCGATAGTGCGTTCGGCTGGGAACCTCAAGGTTCTTAGTTCGATACCCGCCCTCGCCAACTCAGCGATCCACCTCAGAACTCATTCTATTTAAATAAAGTACTAATCTCAGTCGGTAGAGCGTTCGGCTAGAAACCACAAGGTTCCTAGTTCGATACCGGTCCCCACCAACTCAGCGTATGAGTAGCACAGGGATATGTGCGGTAAAGTAAGGAGCTGATGGTAGGTGCTGCGGTCCACCTCGGATGCAAAAACAATCTCCTTGGTGTAGCGCTAGTGAAAAGGGGATAGACTTCCTCGCTGATTGGCTGATGCCGACTTTAGGCCACCCGGACGACTTTACTTCACTTTTGACTTACAAAGTCTACTATCTATTCACCTCAGAACTCATTCTATTTAAATAAAGAGTCGTCGGGGCGGCATAAAGTCGGCATCAGCTAATCAGCGAGGAAGTCTATCCCATTTTAACTAGCGCTAGACCAAGGATATTGATTTTGCGTGTGAGGTGGAGCGTCACACCTACCATCAGCTCCTTACTTTACCGCACAGATCCCTGTGCTACTCATACGCTGAGTTGGCGAGGGCCGGTATCGAACTAAGAACCTTGCGGTTTCTAGCCGAACACTCTACCGACTGAGCTAACCCGGCCCCTTAAAGTCCTATTATTATTACAAACTCTGCCCTTCTGCTCAATTATCATGAACTAACCATCTGTACGATCACAATGGTGGGAAAGCCGCTGCGAGAAGTTTAAAGTAGGCACAGAGTTGAATAACCCACGAGGGTTGATATGCCATTAAACCAAACTCAATAAACATTCATTTTCCTTCTTTTGCTTTCCGGACCCCCCCCCACACACACACACCACACACACACACTTCATTCTTGTCGCGGAAAATCAGTTTCCCCAGCGGCCAGCCGGAACTGATCCTGAATATCCTGCCATTTGATATCCGATGTCGGTCCCAATTAAAGACGAATATAGGAATAAGACAAGACGGCCCCGAATGAAGGGAAGCTGTTTGGTCTTTATGAAACCGAAGCTAACACTCAAATGACGCCATGTTTACAGTAATGTCGAGGACGAACGTTCGTCTTTTTTTTACCACGGAGACATGGACACACACACAGACACACATACACACACTCACTCACACATACTCACCACACATACACACTTACTCACACACTCTCTCTCTCTCACACGCACACACTCTCTCTCTCTCACACACACCACACACACACACACACACACACTCACAACACACACACAAAACACAAACACACACAGGAATTCCTATAAAGACGTGGAAATGTCGTGGATGAACATTCGTCTGTTTTACAATCATATAACCACGGAGACATGGAGCTACCACACACACACACACACACACAAACACACACACACACACACACAACACACACACACACTCTCACACACACACAACAACACACACAGGGACACCCAAAAAGACGTGGAAATATCGTGGATGAACGTTCGTCTGTTTTACATTCATATAACACGGACACACCACACACACACAAACACACACGCACGCACACACATACACACACACACACACACAAAACACACACGCACACGCACACACACACACACAAACAAACAAGGCACACTTACAGGAATACCTATAAAGACGTGGAAATTTCGTGGACGAACATTCGTCTGTTTTACATTCACTAGCAAATATATGCACCCTCCGGGTGCAAGTATTTAAGTTTTACTCTAATAAAATATTAGATTAAATCAGAAAGGCTAATGAAAGTAAATAAGAATGCAGATAAAAAAATTTGAAACGGAGGGGGTATAATCGGAAAATAGAAAAACTGAAACTTACTCTTTCATCACTTCCGTTTTTCAATGCTAATTTTTCCTAATTTAACTATTTAGTTAAAATAGGAAGTAAAGAATAAAATTACAGTTATTTATTCTGTTTAATGAATTTCTTTAGGATTTATTGAAGAGATTTTACTCATATTGATTAAGTTAAAAACCAAATAATTAGAAATCAATAATACCAAGCACATTTTAATTAAATCAGTTTTTTTAATATCAATATGCAAATTAGCTTTACATTTACTCTGAAAACTGGTATTTTGTTGTATATATAAATACAATTGCATGTTATTAGGTAAGGCCAACAGTATTAATAATGTCAAACAGTTTTATTATCAATTAAGGTTTAAATAGAAATCGAATCATGGAGAATGTGACGTAAATAAAAAAGGGAATTGTGACTTGAGTAGTAATATAGTTTCGGTTACAGACAGAAAAACACACAATCTCCATTATAATAAGATATAACCACGGACACACACACACACATACACAGGGACACCAATAAAGATGTGGAAATATCGTAGATGAACGTTCGTCTGTTTACCAATCATATAACCACGGAGACATGGAGGTACACATGCACCCCCCCCCCCACACACACACACACAAGCACAAGCACAAACACACTCACAGGGACACCTATAAAGACGTAGAACAAATGCAAACATACTCAGATAGACATACAGATTAATAGACAGATAGATAGATAGATAGATAGATATGAGTATTGTGTAGAAAATGTATGTGTATGTTTCATGGAAAGAGCAAGGCAGCATATGGATAACTTTTTATTTAGATCGAGAAAAACTAGGTGGTCGGATGTCTTTGATTAAACGCCCACACACACTGACACATACACCAACAGGGAGACATTCACACACTTTGTCTTAGACACACAACGCACACGCGCGCATATATATGTGTGTGTGTGGGGGTATATATATATATATATATATAATATATATATAAAATAAAAAGAATAAAACATTTTTTTGAGAACAATACATCTTGCGGATCTTCTTTTTTATAAAATATTAAATTTCTCCCGTTGGAACCAGAACAACATTTATTATATATATATAATATATATATATATATATATATATATATATATATATATATATATATATATATATAATATATAGAGAGAAGAGAGAGAGAGAGAGAGAGAGAGAGATAGATAGATAGGCAGGCAGGCAGGCAGGCGCGTGGTGTCGTAGGAAATGGGCGCGGTGAAACGCGTTCAAATCTTTGACGAGGCAGTTTGAATTTCACATAGTGCTAATACAATTGTAAAAGTTATGAATCCAACTATTCTCCCTCCAGCTATGGGTAGTAGGACTGACTGGGATTTTTAACGCGTTTAAATCCTTGACGAGGCTGCTTGAATTTCACATAGCGCTAATACAATTGTAAAAGTTATGAATCCAAGTATTCTCCCCCCAGCTATGGGTAGTAAGACACTGTGCTTCTTACCCTCAGTTAGGCGACCAGTCTAGAGAAAATATTTTCTATGCTTAGATTTGTAACATCGACAGACGTATGAGGCATCCAATGGGAATTGAACCCACTAACAATTATCTGCTAATTTCTTTTACTGTACAGTAATTATTTACTAAGCCTAGCCTCGTTTATCACCAGGTCTTACGTATGAGGCACCCAGTGAGAATCGAACTCACTAACAATGATTTGAAAGCCTCACTTATTGAATAGTAGTTATTTACTAAGTTTATCTTAGTTTGGTGCCTGGGTGGAAATAAGGGGCACCCAGTAAGGATCGAACTCACTAACAATGATCTGCTAATTTCTTTTACAGTCCAGTAATTATTTACAAATCACCAGGTCTTACGTATGAAGCGTCCAGTGAGAATCGAACTCACTAATAATGATTTGCTAGCCTAGTTCTGTAACCATTACACCACTCGAGCCCTCCCCTAATCATTTACTTACCTTTACTTAATTTTGTTACAGCGATAGAATTATGAGGCACCCGGTGAGAATCGAATGCAATATTTTTCTAACCTAATTCGTTAACCATTTCATAAGGCTAGGCTCCCTATTCATTTACAATGTTTCGCTTAGATTTGTAGATTTGTTAGAAAGCCAGAAATATGTGGCACCCAGTGAGAATCACGCTCATAGGAAATGGCCGATTCGAATTTCGACATAGTAGCGTAGATAAGAGCCGTGTAGTTTTCTATAATCATCTAAATGTAAAGTTGTCGGGATGACCTAAAGTCGGTATCAGCCAGACAGTAAGGGAGTCTATCCCCTTTTCACTAGCGCTAGGAGATTGTTTTCACATCATTGCTTTACCGCACATATCCCAGTGCTACTAATACGCTGAGTTGGCGAGGGCCGGTATCGAACACAGAACCTTGAGATTCCTAGCCGAAACCTCTACCAATTCAGCTATTCGGCTAGGAATAATATATGATAATTCGACACCGGCCCTCGTCAACTCAGCGTATGAGTAGCACAGGGACCTGTGCGGTAAAGTGAGGAGCTGATGGTAGGTGTGGTGCTCCACCTCAGACTCTAAAATAATCACCTTGGTCTAGTGAAAAGGGCATAGGCTCCCTCGCTGTCTGGCTGATACCGACATTAGGCCGCCCCGGCGACTTTACTTATTTAAATGTAAAATGCAAAACGAAAGACAAGATCAGTACCACTAACTTGTTAGTCTAATTCACTAATATTAAATTAATTTTTTCAAGTCTGAAATATGAGGCATGTAGGGAGAATCGAACTCACTAACCATAAATTGCTAGCCTAGCTGACTAACCACTAATTCACGCGTTGTGCCCCGATGATTAACTAAGTTTAGCTTATATTTGTCAGAAAGTCACTAGTAATTGGCACCCAGTGAGAATCAAGCTCATAGGAAATGGCCAGTTCGAATTTCGACATAGTGCTGGCTTCCACAGGAGGACGTCACTTATGAGTTCGTCCTTGCTTCTCCAGCAGTCCCACGTGTCTTGTCCGTCTTACTCGGATGGTTTGGGTGATATTTGACAGGTGGCTGTACAGCTGTTTTCTCGTGGGGTGTTGTTTCCACGTCTAGTTCAGGATCACACCCAGCATTCTTGTGCAGTATGTGGCACCCAGGGTACAAGGTACTTAGTTCAATACCAGCCCTCGCCAACTCAGCGTATGAGTAGCACAGGGATCTGTGCGGTAAAGTAAGCATTCTTGTGCAGTATGTGGCACCCAGTGAGAATCAAACTCATAGGAAATGGCCGGTTCGAATTTCGACATAGTGGCGTAAATTAGAACCGCGTAGTGCCGGGTTAGCTCAGTCGGTACAAGGTACCTAGTTCGATACCAGCCCTCGCCAACTCAGCATATGAGTAGCACAGGGATCTGTGCGATAAAGTAAGGAGCTGGTGGTAGGTGTGGCGTTCCACCTCAGACGCAAAAACAATATCCTTGGTCTCGCGCTAGTGAAAAGTGGATAGACTCCCTCGCTGATAGGCTGATACAGACTTTAGGCCACCCCGACGACTTTTTTATATATATTTACCAACCCCTCCGCACGAGCAGGATGCGACACAAGGTCAATTTCTTAAACGAAGTTCAACAGGTTTGAATTCAGAGTTTTCCTTCTCCTAGACCGGTTGCCTAACCAAGGTTAAAAATCCCAGTCTGCCCTACTATTTATCCATAGCTGGAGGTATAGTAGGGTCCATACCTTTCCCAAAAGTATTAGCGCTAAGTGAAATACAATTACCACATCCAGGATTTGAACTCGGAGTGACGAGTCCATTTCCCATGATTTTAACCATTACACCACGACGACTTTTTTTATATGTCGACTGGAGTTTTTCATCTTAATAAAAAAAGCAAAGTTTGCTAAAACTATTTCCATGTCAAATGTAACAGAAAACCCAAGATCAGCGCCAATGTGTGTCCTTTTAACTTATGATTGTTTAGCCAGAAGCGTCGAATGCCTAAGGCGATATATTTATCATTTAGTACAATGAACTGCAGCGAGGGTTCTGAATAATAATAAGTAAAAACAAAAATTCAACGCTTTCATTCAATTATTTATTCGATACAATTAGGATAGAGTATTCTTGAAATAAAATATTTTTTCTCTCTCTTTTCTTCCTCCGACTGGTGAGTAATTTCTTTGCCTGATGCTAAAACTCACCCCTAACCGTTTTTACCATCATGTACAGATTTCAATGTAATAAAATCACTTCCTTATATAAAAGGGGGGATGGTCTCAATCGTTTAGCTTGAATGTTTGTGATTAAATGCCCTAGTTCTTACTCGAATGTATACGGTAGGTTTTATTTATCTATTTGTGTGTGTGTGTGTGTGTGTGTGTTGTGTGTGTGTGATACGTTGGTTTATCTGTCTTTTGTTCGTCTCTCTTTCAATATTTCCTTCTTTATTTTCTTGTTCTTCTCTTTATTATTTCATTCGTTTTATTTTTTTATTACTTCTCTTTTCCTCTGTTTCTTCAAATATTTCAATTTTTTTCTTCTACGTTTTTGTAATTATTGTAACTTTTCCAGTTGATCAATAAAGGTTATTTCTTCTTCTTCTTCTTCTTCTTCTTCTTCTTCTTCTTCTTCTTCTTCTTCTTCTTCTTCTTCTTCGCAATTCTTCGCAATTCTTCGCAATTCTTTGTCTTCTTCTTCTTCTTCTCAATTCTTCTTCTTCCTCTTCGCAATTCTTCTTCTTCTTAGAACAAAAAGAAGAATTGCGAAGAAGAAGAATTTCCAAAAACAAGAAGAAGAAGAAGAAGAATTCTTGTTGTTGTTGTTGTTCTTCTTCTTCTTCTTCTCTGCATTCTTCTTCTTCTTCTTCTTCTTCTTCTTCTTCTTCTCCTTCTTCTTCTTCTTCTCTGTATTCTTCTTCTTCTTTGACTTCTTCTTCTTCTCAATTCTTCTTCTTCCTCTTCAAAATTCTTCTTCTTAGAACAAGAAGAAGAATTGCGAAGAAAAAGAATTTCCAAAAACAAGAAGAAGAAGAAGAAGAAGAATTCTTCTTCTTGTTGTTGTTGTTGTTGTTGTTGTTGTTGTTGTTGTTGTTCTTCTTCTTCTTCTTCTTCTTCTTCTTCTTCTTCTTCTTCTATTTTCCCTATATAAGCCAAAATTATCACCTCTGCATTTACATTATAATCAATATTTTCTTTCTTTCTTTCTTTCTCTCTTTCTTTCTCTCTTTCTTTCTTGTTTTCTTTCTTGCTTTCTTTTTTTCTTTTTTCTTCTTTTTTTTTCTTTTTTCTTTCTTCTGTCTTCGTTCATCTTTTTCTTTTACTTTCTTTTTCTTTCTGTTTCTTTTTTTTTTCTTTCTTTCTTTCTTCTTTCTTTCTTTCTTTCTCACAATCTTAGTTGATATCCTTTTATTCCCTTTTGTTGCTTTCAAACTCTCCTTGGATTAGTTCGTTCTTCTTTCTTTCTTTCTTCTTTCTTTCTTTTTCTTCCTTCCTTCATCTCATTTTTATGCTATCCTATTTCCTTCTTCTTTTCTTCTTCATTCATCTATTTCTTTCTTTCTTTTTTTCATCTTTCTTTCTTTCTTTCTTTCTTTCTTTTTTTCTTTCCTTCATCTCATTTTTATGCTATCCTATTTCCTTCTTCTTTATTTCTTCTTTATTCATCAATTTCTTTCTTTCGTTTTTCTTTCTTTCTTTCTTTCATTTTTTCTTTCTTTCTTCTCTTCATCTAATCTTTCTTTATACTATCTGATTTCTTTATTTTCTATATTTCTTCTTTACTCTTCTATTTCATTCTTTCTTTCTTTTTTCTTTCTTTCTTTCTTTCTTTCCTTCGTCTAATTTGTTATGCTATCTTATTTACTTCTTTCTTTATTTCTTCTTTACTCTTCTATTCCTTTCTTTCTTTCCTTCTTTCTTTCTTTCTTTCATTCTTTTTCTTTCATTCTTTCCTTCATCTCATGTTTCTTTATTCTATCTTATTTCCTTCCTTCTTTCTTGATTTCTTCTTTACTCTTCTATTTCTTTCTTACTTTCCTTCTTTCCTTCTTTCTTTCTTTCATTATTTTTCTTTCATTCTTTCCTTCATCTCATATTTCTTTTTTCTATCTGATTTCTTTCTTTATTTCTTTCTTCTTTACTCTTTTTTTTCATTCTTCCTTTCTTTATTTATTTCTTTCTTTCTTTCTTTCCTTCATCTCATTTTTTATGCTATCTTATTTCCTTCTTTCTTTCTTGATTTCTTCTTTACTCTACTATTCCTTTCTTTCTTTCTTTCTTTCTTTCTTTCTTTCCTTCTTTCTTTCATTCTTTTTCTTTCATTCTTTCCTTAATCTCATGTTTCTTTATTCGATCTTATTTCCTTCTTTCTTTCTTGATTTCTTCTTTACTCTTCTATTTCTTTCTTTTTTTCTTTCTTTCTTTCTTTCTTTCTTTCTTTCTTTCTATTTCATTCGTATAACCATTACAACCATCTCTCCATTTTTAAATATCTAGCACCAAAAACCATTCCGTTCTTTTATTATTCATTTATTTATTTATTTATTTATTTCTAATGCTTAAATTCTGTTCTCTTTCTTTTCCCTCCTAACACGTTTATTTATTTATTTATTCATTCATTTTCCGATTCTCCGACCATCTTCTCCTCTCCTCTCTATTTTCTACCAATTACGCTCACTTTACTTTCCTATTTTCTTCGTCACCATCTTTTTTCCCCTTTCTTTTTTTTTTTCTTATTTACTCTATCCCATTTTCCCGCCCTTTTAATTTCTTATTTCCCGCCTCCCGGTCCTTCGGCCATTTGACGGACGTAAACGCATTTTGCTCGCGTTTTACCTCAAGCGCCATGCTATCATCACCGATCTGACCTTTGTGTAGCATGAACACCGATTGTGCACAGATTATCACTGCAGATGGCGCTGTTGTCAACAAAATTTTATTCTATTTTCGACTTGCCGCCCTGAAGCCAACTCCGTATCATAACCCGTAAATCGAGTCCCGCTGTTTACTTGTAAATCGCTCTGTCTCTTCTCCACTTGACTTATATAAATGGTCTAGTTTAGATTTTTTTTATTATTTGTCTTTTTGTTTTCGTCTTTCGACCACTTGGCCAGTCTGTCCGTCATTTACGTCCATCAAGGAGACTACAGTGTCAAACTCTCTACTTATATATATATATATATATATATATATATATATATATATATATATATATATATAGTTTTATCATTTTCTTGAAGCATTGTGTATATATTGGTTAGGAGGTTGATTTAGAAGGCTATCACAATGCAGGTGTAAAGAAAAAAATAATAATATGGTAACAATGGTGTTGTGTGTTAACCTGTATTTAATTCTTGAATTTTCGAGATAATATCTCTTTTTCAAAAGAGCACTGGAAAAGATCACTAGATGCTTCAGTTCCAGTGATTTTTTGAAAAAGAGATTTTATCTCGAAAATTCAAGAATTAAATACACAACATCATTGTTACCGTATTATTATTATTTCTTTACATCTGCATTGTGATAGCCTTCTAAATCAACCTTCTAACCAATATATATATATATATATATATATATATATATATATATATATATATATATATATATATGTGTGTGTGTGTGTGTGTGTGTAGAAAGTTTGTAGAAAAAACAACAAGATGTTAAAAGTTTTGCTGACAGAAATCTGTTTCGACCATATGAAGAGGTCTCTATCAAAGCAAGATTGTAAACGGAAAGACGAAATAAATATATCATTAATCACGAGGCACAGAACGCTCCCGACCAGTACCGGAATTTTCAAAAGATTGTGCCTTGTGATTAATGATATATTTATTTCGTCTTTCCGTTTATAATGTTGCTTTGATAAAGACCTCTTCATATGGTCGAAACAGATTTCTGTCAGCAAAACATTTAACATCTTGTTTTTTCTACAAACTTTCTACACATATTGTCGGATTCATATCCATGTTACCTTTCATATATATATATATATATATATATATATATATATATATATATATATAATTATAACTTATTAATTTCAAATTCGGTATAACTTCAATTCAGCACATAATCTCCCAAAAATTGTCGGCTATCGCCGTCTCAAACAGATTGTTTGTTCACTTTATCCTGTTGTGATGAAAGTCAACCCAAAAAGTGCGATATATATATCAGTATAGAAATAACGAGAAGTCTGGTTAAGACAGCTAATGTAATGGTTAGAGCCCCCATCTGTCAGCCTAACAGGTAGGGTTCAAATCACGCACAAGGCACTGCCCTGTCTATAACTCTGCTGATGAGGCCTAATAGGCTGAAATGTACATACAGGGATTGTTCTTTTCTCGATTTGTTTGCGCCTTACATTTAGACCGATATGCACGCCTAATTCATTTAATTATAACTAATTAATTTCAAATTAGGTATGACTTCAATTAAGCACATAACCTCCCAAATATATATATATATATTGAAAATTGAAGCTGATCCGACGGTAAGGTGAAAGGAAAAATAAAAGAAAAGGAAATGCTGAATGGATAAAATAAAACCCCTTTACATCTTATTTTATTTTACTGACACGTGTTTCGACCAGGAGTTTATCCATGCACGCATGCACTCTATCTATTATTATTTTAAATACAAAATAATACAAAAATAATAATAGAAAACTACATAATCTTTTAGTATACATTTAATAATTTCTCGGTATTTCATGTGTGCATGGATAAAGTCCTGGCCGAAACACGTGTCAGTAAAATAAAATTTATTTAATCCATTCAGCATTTTCATTCTTTTATTTTCCGTTCGACATCCTATCGAATTCACTTCCATCTTCAATATATATATATATATATATATATATATATATATATTATATATATATATAATTCAATATACCCAACTTGTTGGTAAAACCCTTGCGGTAAGAAAAAAACCGGCAAATAGTTTGATCGTAAAAATATACAACCAAACAGCACCTGGGGAGAAAAAAATTTGACAAAAAAGAAAAGACCAAGATAATCATACCAACCAACAATAATCGGTTGATACTATAATACTTGGTTAAAAGAAAAAGCAATTTATATGTATATGTATATGAAAAAAAAAATATATATATAAACTGCCAGGATATTTTAAAGTTAAAAAGTAAAGATTGCTCAATACCTAAGTAGAGCAAATAAAGTTAAACCTAATATATGGGGGGGGGGGCGCTGACACACAGACAACAGCGCTTTGTGATTATCAATGTTTCACCAATGCAATCATCAGACTATTACGGAGACTTGGGTTGATGATCGCGTAAGAGAGAAAATTACTTTCAACTAAAATCGCCGACTTATCTACTCTATCCTTGTTAAAAAAAATGTTCTTTCACCGATACTGAGCACTCTTCATTTATAAACACACCAAACAATATCATATCATATATATATATATATATAACTATCACGCATATTCATATATATATTTACCAACCCCTCCGCACGAGCAGGATGTGACACAAGGTCAATTTTTTTAAGCGGAGTTCAACAGGTTTTGAATTCAGAGTTTTCCTTCTCTTAGACCGGTTGCCTAACCAAGGATAAAGAGCACAGTTTGCCCTACTATTTATCCATAGCTGAAGGGAGGGTAGGATTCATACCTTTCCTAAGGGTATTAACGCTAAGTGAAATGCAATTACCACGTCCAGGATTTGAACTCGGGACGATGAGTCCATTTCCCATGACTTTAACCATTACACCACGCCCGCAGACATATGTGTGTGCGTGTGGTGTGTGTGTGTGTGTGTGTATCAACCACCAGCATAAATAAGATGATAAACATCTATATACATATATCTTGCCATTCTTTACAAGATGAAAAAAAACACCCCTTGTTAATGCTCGCCGATACATTTTCTGCTAGGCTTCTCTCTCACTTTTTCTATCCTCGTAAAGAGCATTAACGAAATTTCAAACGACAACGACAACAGATACAATTTATCTTTATCAGCATTAAATGACCCACTGAGGTTGATATGCCGTAAAACAAACCAAACCAAACTATATTATAACCAATGTTGAATGTTATTTTATTAATAAAATAGCATTCAACATAGGCCATAATATACATATATATATATGTCTTTTTATTCATATGTCTTGTCATAATGTACAAAATACTGAAAACCACCCCCATTGTTAATACTCGCCGATACATTTTCTACTAGGCTTCTGTCTCACTTTTTTAATCCTCATAAATAACATTAACGAAATCTCTGCTATTAAAGGCTTCGTTTTCATTGACAGCTTTCCCCCCGCTCTTTCAAACGACAACGACAACAGATACAATTAACAGTTTTCATCTTCCGCCTTCTCAACTGTAGACGCGAGGCCCCTGTGGGCCTTAGAAACGGCTCACGGGCACTTATATCCTCGGCCTCTCTCTGCCAAACCAGCCTGTTCTCCAACTCGGTCGAGCCAATCGACAGTTGATCTGAATCAATTATTACGGATCACCTGACCTTTCTGTGCGGTATTAATGTTGCCTGTATTGCCTAGTATCAACTGATTATTTTCGGTTGGTACGACTATCTTGGTCTTTTCTTTTTTGCAATTTTTTTCCCAGGTGATGTTCGGTAATATATTTTTACAATCAAACGATCTGCCGGGTTTTTTTCTTACCGCAAGGGCTTACCAACAAGTTTGGTATATCAAATTATATATATATATATAGGTTAGCTCAGTCGGTAGAGCGTTCGGTTCCTAGTTCGATACTGGCCCTCGCCAACTCAGCGAATGAGTAGCACAGGGATCTGTGTGGTAAAGTGAGGAGCTGATGGTAGGTGTGGTGCTCCGTCCCAGATGCTAAAATAATCTCCTTTGTCTAGCGCTATTGAAAAGGGGATAGACTCCCTCGCTGTTTGGCTGATACCGACATAAGGCCGCCCCGACGACTTTACTTTTACTTATATATATATATATATATATATATATATATATAGTCGGGGCGGCCTAATGTCGGTATCAGCCATACAGCGAGGGAGTCTATCCCCTTTTCACTAGCGCTAGACCAAGGAGATTGTTTTAGAATCTGAGGTGGAGCGCCACACCTACCATCAGCTCCTTACTTTACCGCACAGATCCCTGTGCTACTCATAAGCTGAGTTGGCGCGGACCGGTATCGAACTATATATATATATATATAATATATATATATATATATATATATATATTATATATATATTGTAGGCAGGTATTGTTGAATAACACTGAATACCTGTTCTTCATGATCTTCAGTTTCATTTTTTCCCGTCTTCTGGATTTTTTTCTCACATTAGGATCCAGTTGGTATATGGTTTTTCCCATTCTATCCACACTAGCGCTTTCGACTGTTTCCTCAGTCATCATCAGGGGGTATCTGTTGTAGTGTTAGTTCTTTTTTTTTTCTTTTTCTCGTTCTTTTATCTATTTTGTTTTTAAATTAAGAGAGTCTTTTATTTCTAAAGGGTCGCTATGATTAGTGTATTATTCATTAAAGATGTTTAGGATACTATACCGCCCTGTTGGCTGGGGCGTTAGAATGCACCGACTGCACCTCTGCAGAGGGGTAAGATTCCCCTAAATGGGCCACCTGTTGGCTGTGGGTTGCGACCCGTGATGCTTAAGGACGGAGTCTTGGTGGATGAGCAGTCCATGACCTGCAATACTCCAATAGAACCTTACTAGACGAGCGGTCGGAGAGACCCCCTCCGGTCAATCGGCTGGTCACGTCAAGCCCTAGCACCAATATGAGTGCCCCAATCCTATTGCTCTCATAGCAAGCCCCAACCTTTTTATCATATGGGTGCTAGAAGGCGGTGGCTGAGGGTCTACATGTCCTGGGAATGACGTTAAACTCTATATGATGGTGAGGTTGCAGATTTGGAGGTTTGGGGAATGTGGAGCACCCCTTCATCACCATTGTTCCCTGGTCCACTCTGACCCGGAGTGGACGTACCTGTTAGGGTCCCATTTATGGGTTAGATAGAAAAATGTATTTATAAAAAAAATGGTATTATCCATCAAGAATTGATTTATTTCAAAACTTTACCGGCATTAAATTACCCAGTGAGGTTGATATGCCGTAAAACAAACCAAACCAAACTATATTATAACCAATGTTGAATGCTATTTTAATAATAAAATAGCATTCAAAATAGGTTATAATATACATATATATGTCTTTTTATTCATATGTCTTGTCATACTGAAAACCACCCCCATTGTTAATGCTCGCCGATACATTTTTCTACTAGGCTTCTGTCTCACTTTCTCAATTCTCGTAAATAACATTAACAAAATCTCTACTATTAAAGGCTTCGTTTTCATTGACAGTTTCACCATCGCTTTTCAAGCGACAGAGACAACGACAACAGATACAATTAACAGTTTTCATCTTCCGCCTTCTCAACTGTAGACGCGAGGCCCCTGTGGGCCTTAGAAACGGCTCACGGGCACTTATATCCTCGGCCTCTCTCTGCCAAACCAGCCTGTTCTCCAACTCGGTCGAGCCAATCGACAGTTGATCTGAATCAATTATTACGGATCACCTGACCTTTCTGTGCGGTATTAATGTTGCCTGTATTGCTGAGAGCCGTTTTAGCTTGAGCTATTCCCTTGACAAATACGACACGGAAAATTGTTCACCTTGTCGACTGCCTTCCCTAATCGACAGATCGTTTCCTGCCTACATTACTCCCTCCTACTTTTTTTTCCTTTCTCCTCCTTTATGTTATATGAATTTTATCTTATTTCAATTAATGGTTCTCCCATCCTCTGCTGCTTTTTCGTAAATACTAGGCTTTCTTTTTTTAACCTTCTTTCAATATTCGACAGACCATTTTTTTTTTCTTTCTTTTCTTTCTAACTCTTTCTGTTTTTTCTTCTTTTTTTTTTTTAATTATCTCCGTCCTTCTTTTTAATATTACTTGGCATATTTCATTCTTTTATTTTTCCTTCCTTATATTTTTCTAGCCTTTTCATTCTTTTTTTTTCTTTCTTTATTAAATTAATTATTTTCGTGTTTCTTTCTTTCTTTTCTCTCTTTTTGTTTTCGTTTTTCAAATTCCTTCTTTATTTTATTCGTAGTCCTTTCTTTCTTAGTTTATTAATGTAATTATTTTCGTGTTTTATTTTTCTTTCTAACTTTTTATATCTTTTCTTCTTTATATTTCTAAAAATTATCTCTATCTTTCTTTTTCATATTACTCGGCATATTTCATTCGTTTATTTTCCTACTTTATTTTTTCTAGTCCTTTCTTTCTTTCTTTATTAATTTAATTATTTTCGTGTTTTATTTGTCTTTCTTTCTAACTCTTTAAATTATTTTCTTCTTTGTTATTTTTTAAATTATCTCTATCATTCTTTTTAATATTATTCGGCATATTTCATTCGTTTATTTTTCCTTCTTTATTTTTTCTAGTCCTTTCTTTCTTACTTTCTTAATTTAATCATTTTCTTATTTCTTTCTTTCTTTTCTGTATTTTCGTTTTTGTTTTTTAAATTATCTACGTCCTTCTTTTTAATATTACTCGGCATATTTCATTCTTTAATTTTTCCTTCTCTATTTGTTTCTACTTCTTTCTTTCTTTCTTTCTTTCTTTCTTTCTTTCTTTCTTTCTTTATTAATTTAATTATTTTCGCGTTTCTTTCTTTCTTTTCGTCTTTTTTTTTCAAATTATCTTCATCATTCTTTTTAATATTACTCGGTATGTTTCATTCTTTAATTTTTCCTTCTTCATTTTTTTTCTAGTCCTTTCTTTCTTTCTTTCTTTCTTAATTTAATTATTTTCGTGTTGTTTGTTTGTTTCTTTTCTGTCTTTCGTTTGTTTGTTTGTTTGCTTTTTTTTTTTTGTTTTTTTTTTGGGGGGGGGGTTCAAATTCTCTATCCTTCTTTTTAATATTACTCGGCATGTTTCATTCGTTCATTTTCCTTCTTTATTTTTTCTATTCCTTTCATTCTATATTAATTCAATTATTTTTGTGTTTGTTTGTTTCTTTTCTGTCTTTTTGTTTTTGTAGTTTTTAATTTCTTTCTTTATTTTATTTGTTGTCCTTTCTTTCTTACTTTTAATTTAATTATGTCCGTGTTTTCTTTCTCTTTCTTTCTAACTCTTTATGTCTTTTCTCTTTGTTTTTTGTTTTTTTTAATTATCTCTATCCTTCTTACTAATATTTACTCGGCATATTTCATTCGTTTATTTTCCTTCTTTATTTTTTCTAATCCTTTCTTCTTTCTTTATTAATTTAATCATTTTCGTGTTTGTTTTTTTTTTCTTTTCTGTCTTTTCGTCTTTGTTTTTTAAATTTTCTCCATCTTTCTTTCTAATATTACTCGGCATATTTCATTCGTTTATTTTATTTTTTCTTTATTTTTCTTGTCATCCTTTCTTTCGTATTTTATCAATCTAATTATTTTCGCGTTTCTGTCTTTCTTTTCTGTCTTTTCATCTTTTTTTCTTCAAATTATCTCCATTTTTCTTTTTAATATTACTCAGCATATTTCACTCTTTAATTTTTCCTTCTTTATTTTTTCTAGTTCTTTCTTTCTTTCTTTATTAATTTAATCATTTTCGTGTTTGTTTGTTTCTTTCTTTTCTGTCTTTTTGTCTTTGTTTTTTAAAATTCCTTCTTTATTTTATTCGTAGTCCTTTCTTTTTTACTTTATTAATTTAATTATTTTCGTGTTTGTTTCTTTCTTTCTTTTCATCTTTTTTTCTCCAAATTATCTTCATCATTCTTTTTAATATTACTCGGCATATTTCATTCTTTAATTTTTCCTTCTTCATTTTTTCTAGTCCTTTCTTTCATATTTTATTAATTTAATTATTTTCGCGTTTCTGTCTTTCTTTTCTGGCTTTTCGTCTTTTTTTCTTCAAATTTTCTCCGTCTTCCTTTTTAATATTACTCGGCATATTTCATTCTTTAATTTTTCCTTCTTTATTTTTTCTAGTCCTTTCTTTCTTTCTTTCTTTCTTAATTCAATTCTCGTGTTTGTTTGTTTGTTTGTTTCTTTTCTGTCTTTTTGTCTTTGTTTTTTAAAATTCCTTCTTTATTTTATTCGTAGTCCTTTCTT
The DNA here is from genome assembly GCA_023376005.1 of Doryteuthis pealeii. Lineage (NCBI taxonomy): Eukaryota > Metazoa > Mollusca > Cephalopoda > Myopsida > Loliginidae > Doryteuthis > Doryteuthis pealeii. The sequence goes on along the minus strand of CM042172.1, from coordinate 69,150,954 downwards.
TTTTACTTCATTAATTTAATTATTTCCGTGTTTGTTTGTTTCTTTCTTTTCATCTTTTTTTATCCAAATTTCTTCATCATTCTTTTTAATATTACTCGGCATATTTCATTCTTTAATTTTTCCTTCTTCATTTTTTCTAGTCCTTTCTTTCATATTTTATTAATTTAATTATTTTCGCGTTTCTGTCTTTCTTTCCTTCTTTTCGTCTTTTTTTTCAAATTATCTTCATCATTCTTTTTAATATTACTCGGCATATTTCATTCGTTTATTTTCCTTCTTTATTTTTTCTAGTTCTTTCTTTCTTTATTTATTAATTTAATTCTCGTGTTTGTTTCTTTCTTACTTTTCTGTCTTTTTTTTTCAAATTCCTTCTTTATTTTATTTGTAGTCCTTTCTTTCTTAGTTTATTAATGTAATTATTTCCGTTTTTCCTGTTTCTTTCTAACTCTTTATGTCTTTTTTTCTTTGTTTTTAAAATTATCTCTATCCTTCTTTTTAATATTACTTGGTCTGTTTCATTCGGTTATTTTTATTCTTTATTTTTTTCTAGTTGTTTCATTCTTATTTTCTTATTTTAATTATTTTCGTGTTTCTTTCTTTTCTGTCTTTTTCCCCCAAATTATCTCTATCCTTCTTTCTAATATCATTCGACATGTTTCATTCATTTATTGTTCCTTCTTGATTTTCTTGTATTTCTTTCTTATTTCATTAATGTGATTATTTCCGTGGTTCTTTCTTTACTGTCTTTGTGAATTATATATTACACACATATATATATATATATATATATATATATATATATATAATATATATATATATATATATTTGGAATAAAAAGGCCAAAGTATATATATATATATATATTATATATATATAATATATATGTGTGTGTGTGTGTGTGTGTGTGTGTGTGTGTGTGTGTGCGTGTGTGTGTGTGTCTCCTTTTCTGATTTTCCTTGCAGACTTTTCTGTTTTTCTTTCGTTTTTATTTGTTTACATAATGCCCTCCTGCTTTCATTAATTCTTTCCTTATTTCTTATTCCTACACTTCTTTCATTCTTTCTATTCTTTCTTTTCCCTAAACTTCATTTTACATGTCTTTCTTTCTTTCTTTCTTTCTTTCTTTCTTTCTTTCTTTTCTTTCTTTCTTTGGTAATTTCTTTTTTTCTTTCCTTTTTTCACATGTTTGTTTCCAATTTTTTTATATTATGAGCATTATTTTTCTCTTTCTTTCATTATCTTTTCTTTGTTTCTTTCTTTCTGTCTGTCTGTCTTTCTTTCTTTGTTTTTTTTTTTTCTTTCTTTCTGTCTGTCTTTCTTTCTTTCTTTCTTTCTTTCTTCTGTCTTTCTTTCTTTTTGTCTGTCTGTCTGTCTGTCTTTCAGTCTTTCTTTATTTATTTCTTTGATAATTTTCTTTCTTTCTTTCTCTTTCCTTTTTTTACATGTTTGGTTCCAATTTTTTATATTATGAGCGTCATTTTCTTTCCTTTCATTTTTTTTTTCTTTCTTTCTTTCTTTCTTTCTTTCTTTTTTCTTTCTTTCTTTCTTTCTGTCTGTCTGTCTTTCTTTCTTTCTTTCTGTCTTTCTTTATTTCTTGCTTTGATAATTTTCTTTCTTTCTTTCTCTTTCCTTTTTTTTCACATTTTTAGTTTCTATTTTTTATATTATGAGCGTCATTTTTCTTTTCCTTTCATTATTTTTTTCTTTCTTTCTTTCTTTCTCTCTGTCATTCTTTCTTTTTTCTTTCTTTATATTCTTTCTTTGATAATTTTCTTTCTTTTCTTCTTTCTCTTACCTTTTCTCATGTTTGGTTCCAATTTTTAAATTATAAGCCTTATGTTTTCTTTTCCTTTCTTTCTTTCTTTCTTTCTTTCTTTCTTTCTTTGATAATTTTCTTTCTTTCTTTCTCTTTACTTTTTTTTCACATGCTTGGTTCAAATTTTTTATATTATAAGCTTTATGTTTTCTTTTCCTTTCATTTTTTCTTTCATTCTTTCTTCCGCGTTCTTTCTTTCTTCCTTTCTTTCGCTGTCTTTACTTTCCTTATTAATTTATTTACTATTATTTTATATTTCATGCTTTCCAATTGCCCAACTTACAGTCGTCGTCCCCAAACGTCTTCTGATACCTTCCGCCCTTACAATCTGCTTCTAACGTTTTTCCTATCCTAACAGTGATTTTTCATATTTCCTCCCATTTTTTCACCTAATTGCTTGTACACATTATTCAAATATTTTTGTGGGGGGATTTGTTTTGTTGTTTTTATGGGTTTTTTTTTCTTCTTTAATTTCTTTGAATTCCTTTTTTTTCCGATCATAACGCCATTATGCATTTCATTAAATGATTTTTCCCGCTCACACTTTTTGGTTACTGAACTCGTCTTTTCATATCAGAGACGGAAGGATATTTATATGTGGATTAGTTCCTCGGCCTAGGGCCATGGGGTAGTAATCTGTGCACTTCTTTAATTATTATTATTATTATTATTATTATTATTATTATTAGCAAATAAAAAGACACCCTCCGGGCGATGTAAAAGTAATTTTGAAAGAATATTGCCTGAGGGGATGGGAGCTGAAAATTCAATGTCATAGAGTGTGTTACCATAAGTATGTAAAAATCGTCAAAATTTATTAAAGTAGTAAAAAAAAAAAGAAAGAAAGACAGTTTGAAATGGAAACAGTTCCGATAATTTTAAATATTATATTAGAATAAAACAATCTATATATAAATTATACGCCGGGATGTATTTATTGAAACAATGAGGATTGTCTAACGTTGCATGCTCCACATTTTGAGTATATTATTCTATGTTTATGACGTTGGTTATGTTTAGGTGATGTGACGCAGTTTTTGTTATAGAAAAAAACGGAAGCGATCTCCATATTAATTATTATTATATTATTATCATTATCATCAAGGGCCGGTTTAGATCTCAGTAGAGTGTTCGGCTGAGCTAAGCGTTTCTGGTTCGATACCGGCCCGCCACACTCAGCGTATGAGTTAGCACAGAGAATATGNAGAGAGATCTAGTATTTACTACATCTGGAAGAGAAGGAATCGTAAAGCTGCCTTTCCCAATGGCATTAGCTTGAAGTGGAACGCAAACAAATCTCGTCCGGGAATTGAAACTCGCGTCACCGGATCCTTTCCCACGACGATAACCGTTACGCTGGCGCATGTAATACATAGTTTTGAATTGATGTGGTTACTTATCGTTCCACTTCTAATGTGGACAGTGTTTCGTTGTTCGCATTTTGGCCCATGTAACGTCGATGTACCAAAATATTGTCTACTTTGATAAGAGTCAGAATGCAGACGACTGCAAACTCAGTAAGACTCCTCAATGGGGCCACCTGGTTGGCGTGGGTGGTACCCGTGATGCTTAAGGATAGAGCGCAGGGTGGATGAGCAGTTCCATGACCTTGCATACGTCCTCAGTTGGCCTTTCTTGGGGCTAGACGGGCGTTGCGGAGAGGCCCAACTACGTCATCGACTGGTCATTGTCAAGCCACTGCACGTATATTGATTTTCCCAACCTATTGCCCCTTATAGCAAGCCTCAACCGCCTTTTTTATCATATGGGTGCTAGAAGGCGGTGACTGAAGGGTCTACCATGTCTGGGAATGACGTTAAACCATCCTGAATGGGGAGGTTCGTTTTGTTAGATTTGGGGAATGTGGGCAGCCCTTACATCACCATTGCTCCCTGGTCCACTCTTAGCGCAGAGTGGTAGCACCTGTTAGGGTCCATTAATGGGTTAAATTAGACAAATGTATTTATAAAAAAAATTGTATTATCGCATTAAGAATTGGAATTTATTTCAACTTTATCGGCATTAATAACCCACCGAGGTTGATAGCCGTAAACCAAAACCATCCAAAACAATTAGAATTAGAGTCCATCTTTTCGCTAAAAAAAAGATTGTCCTTTCTGCCCCCTCCCTCTAAGAAAGGGACGATAGAAAAATGAACAACAAATAAGTTAACCCTTGAGCAAGGCAGATTAAGGAAGCATGTTACGGCATTAAACGTCATTGTAAAACTGGGACGGGAGGAAAACCTTTTTAAGAAGAAGGAATGAATAGATTGATGAATGTATATTTTGAAATAAAAATAGAAAAATATCTTCAGCTGAAAGGGTTAAGTGTAATTGGAAGGTTTTTAAAGGAATGCTAAACACGATATATAAGAAAGGGCTAAGAAAGAAAGAAAGAAGAAAATGAATGGAATGAAAGAGAGACAGAAAGAAAGAACGAAAAAGACAAGACAGAAAGAGAAAGAAGAATGAACGAAATGAATGAAAGAGGGCAGAAAGAAAGAAACAAAAGAAGAAGGACAGAAAGAAAGAAAGAACGGAGAAAGTGAAGAGAAGGAGGAAGAAAGAAAGACAGACAGCATATAAAGAAAGAAAGAAAGAAGAAGAATGAATGAATGAATGAAATGAAAGAGAGACAGAAGATAGAAAGAAGAAGGAAGAAAAATGAAAGAAAGAAAGCACAGAAAGACAAAAAGAAAGAAAGAAAAGAACAGAAAGACAAAAGAAAGAAAGACATTTGAAGACAGAAAGAAGGAAAAAAAAGAAAGAAGAAAGAGATAAAGACGGAAAAAGAAGAAAAGAAAGAAGAAAGAAGAAGAAAGAAAGAAAGAGAATGAACTGAATGAAGCAGACAGAAAAACAGAAAGACAAGAAAGAAAGAAGGAAAGAAAGAGAGGAAGAAAGAAAAGAAAGAAAATGAAAGAAGAAAGACAGAAAGAAAGAAGAAAGAAAGACAAGAAAGAAGGAAGGGAAGAAAGAAAGGAAGAAAGTAAGTAAGAAAGAACAGAAAAGAAAAAAATACAAGAACGGAGAAAGAAGAAAGAAGAAAAAAAGAAGAAAAAAAAAAAGAGAGAAAAAAAGAAAGAATATTATGGAACATAAAAATGAACTAAAACTGGTGAGAAAGAAAGAGCGGAGCAAATGAAGCCGAACAAGCCGAAACAACCAAACACAATAAAAAGGAATGAATGAGTGAAAAGGAAAATGTATTGCTTTTTAAATTTTGGACATGCAGCTTATAATTCATGAAAACAAGTAACATAAATGAACAGTATAGATATATGGACAGAAGCACAGAGTAGAAAAGATTCTGATAATATATAGATATATAAAACGGGACCTTAACCCCCCCCAGCTATATATATAATAATATATATATATATATATACTATATATATATATATATATATAGAGGAGAGAGAGAGAGAGAGAGAGATAGATAGATAGATAGATCTAATGAGTCAGATAAAACTACTAGAAGTTCGCTTAATGCTCTTCAGGGCTAAGATCTGACCTGTCAGATCTTAAGCCCTGAAGAGAGCATTAGCGAAACTTTTAGTAGGTTTATTGACTCATTAGATTTACTTTATTATTTTGCTCTGACTTAGGTTATCGAGCCTTTTTACTTATTAGTCTTTAGTTTCCTGGCGGTTTTTTGTATCGAATAATATATAATCCTTATATATCTGAATATATATATACATATAATTGTTTTTCTTTTTGCGCAATACTGTACCAATAGATTATTTTTGGTTGTACAATTATTTGGTCTTTTTTTTTTCCAAATTTTTTTTCTACCCGGGTAATGTTGGTAGTATAGTTTTACAATCAAACTATTTGCTGGTTCTTTCTCACCGCGAGGATTTACCAACAAGTTTGGTATCTATCTATCTATCTATCTATCTATCTATATATATTATATATATATATATATATATATATAATATATATATATATTTCCTGCTGGCAGTATAAAGTATTAATTCTTTCTTACATTCACACTTCGGTCTTTGTCTTTTGATTTATACTGGTAATTAGTTTCGAAATTAATAACTCGATATTTTGCGCCCCAAAATAAGTAGGGTCAAAGTTAGCGACCTGAAAAATCAGAAAGTTTTGAAATAAAAATACCCAATGAATTATAAAATTAGGTATTGAATTAAATCAACACTAAAAAATTCATTAAAATCAGATAATGCTTGATTTTCGGTATAGTTTTAAATCAAGATTAAATGTATTTGTAAACAGAGATTTTACGCTATCTTTGGTTAATGTTTACGGCCAATTTGAGTAAAAATTGATCGAAAAAAGTAGTTTTAAATGTATTAAAAATAATTACATACGTAATATTTTTCTGCCTTTTTTTAACTGATGCTCATTTACTCACACTTTTCAATTTAAATAAAAAATGACATAAAACAGCCGATTTAATTAATTTCAATTCATTTTAAAATGAAAGCAGATGGAAAATTGGGTTACCTAATATATATATATTATATATAATATATATATATATATATATATATATATATATATATATATACCTAAATATATATATTATATATAAAATATATATTTAATTATATATAATATTTATATATAATTATATATACCTATATATATTATAATTATATATAATATATATATATATAGTATATAATTATATATACTATATATATATGTGTTTATGTATAGTATATATATATATATGTAATATATGTGTGTGTGTGTGTGTGGTGTGTGTGTGTAAAATCGAAATATTGTCAGTATCAGTATGATTATATTATAAATTGTTTTCTTCTTTAACAGCATTGTGTGATGTTTTCATTCCACTTTTCATATTATATATATATATAATTTATATATATATATATATATATATATATTAATATATATATATATATATCATTCTTTTTCTCACATATACTGGGATTTCACTTTTCCCCACACAGTCATTACACCTTGAAAAAGGTTGAAAGATCAACCCGAAATATTGGAATAAATCGAACCAGGACAGAACAACAGCTGGATATTGAAACTGTTTTTTGTTCTGTTTTATTGTTTTGTTTTGTTTTTTGTTTACTTGTTCATTTCCATGCTCATAATACCGTAAAAATAACGTTCACAAGGAAGAAAGTGTTTACACATTATCAACTTATATATATTATATATATATATATATATAATAGATATAGATAGATAGATAGATGAGTAGCATGGTAATCCTTAACTTGTTCTCGTAAATTCCTACCATAAATAAACTGAACCTTATTTTATGTCCGTGGTTTTGCAATATATGTTTTATTTTTCTTGCACCCGTTTTTTACAATACTAAATAATATTTTATTTATTTACTTTAATATTCTCTTCAGTATGTATATATTCTAAAAGTTTTAATCTGTGAGAATGGTTAGTTTTTAAAGGTGGGGGCTGCGTTTTTATTACCGTAATTTTGTTTTTCGTTGACGATGATTAAAAATCTGACGTTTTTTATTTTAGAGTAACAAAGCAAAAAAAAAAAAGAAAAGAAAAGAAAGAAGATAACAATAACAAAAGGTAGTCTTCAACTTTTTACTCGTAATTCCTACATAAAATTAGACTTGGGCATTATCTGAGCCAAGCCTAATTTTATGGTTGGAATTCTACGAGTAAAAGCTAAAGTGTAAAACGAACCCCTCTTAAAACTAACTATTCTCACAAATAAAAACTTTTAGAATATACACATTGAAGTGAATATTAAATGAATAAATAAAATATATTTACTATTGTAAAATAACGGGTGCAAGAAAAATAAAACATTTATGCAAAACAGCGGACATAAAAATGAGGGTCAGTTTATTTTATGGTAGGAAATTTACGAGGAACAAGTCAAGGAATACGGATAGCATTCTCTGTGAGTTTATAAACAAGCTTATTACTGGGGAAAAGTTTCGACTCAGCGAAGCAACGTACAATAACAAATGAAATAGTTGATAGATTGACTACAGACATCAGGAAACTGTTGTTAGAAAGACAGATCTAATAACAGTCGGGCCGTAGAGATGTGAAAAGAAAACTCTTGAAAAGTCACAAAAATAGAATTAAAGTGTGGCAAATAAAAACAACAGTAACAACAACAACAACAAAATGGCGACCACTTAAATTGCCGGTCCGTCTCGTAACTGACTCGCTTAATCAGTCTGATTTGCATTGAGCCGCAGACGTCTGCTTCCACCCCAAACATATCCACCATCAACAAATCTATGGTTCCGCGTCTAATTTTGGGATTTTCAGATTTAGTTAATTTACAATCGTTTTTGTTTTGTTTTTTTTTTTTTCATTTCTTCAATTTTTCGTTCTTTTGTTTTTATTTATTTTTCTTTTCTTCATTTTAACGAAATGCTAAACTCGATATATAAGAAAAAGAAAGAAAAGAAAGAAAGATAAGAAGAGAAAGAAAAAAGAAAGAAAGACAGAAAGAAAGAAGGAATAAAATGAATGAAAGAGAGAACGAAAAGAAGAAAAGAAAGAAAGAAGAAAAAGTGAAGAAAGAAGAAAGAAAGACAGACAGACAGACAGAAAGAAAGAAAGAAAGAAAGAAAGAAAGAAAGCGAGAAGAAAAGAAAGAAAAAAAAAGAAAGAATGAAAGAAAGTAAGAAAGAAAGAAAAAATGAAGAGAATAAGAAAGAAAAGACAGAAAAAAAGAGAAGAAAGAATGAAAGAAAGTAAGACAGAATAAAAAAGAAGAAAGAATGAAAGAAAGAAAGAAAGAAAGAAAAAGAAAGAATGAAAGAAAGAATGAAGAGAGAAAGAAAGAAAGAAGAAAAGCAGACATTTTTTTATTTATTCTATTTCGCTTTTTGTTTAGGTTTTCACTCATTCCTCCTCCTTTTATTTTTTCCTCTCTCTCTCTTTCTCTTTCCTTCTAATTACTAGAAGGCGGCAGGATCTACCCGGCGTGGCCTGGGTCGTGGGGGGAGGAAAAAAAATTTGTCCCACAGATCACTTATTATTGAATCACTAGTTCGATCCTCGTAGTATAACCCCATTAAAATCCCTTTGTAAAAACAAAAGACGTTGCGTTGATCCAGCCACTCTGGAAATAAAAATTAATGTCTACTATTTAAGATATTACATGCAAAAAAAAGGTGTTGTGTTAATTATTTTTACTAGCAAATATATGCACCCTCCGGGTGCAAGTATTTAAGTTTTAATGTAATAAAATATTGTATTAAATTAGAAAGGCTAATGAAACTAAATAAGAATGCAGATAAAAAGATTTGAAACAGAGGGGTATAATAAAAAAGAACAACTGAAACTTACTCTTCCATCACTCTCGTCTTTCATTGTTATTTTTCTAATTTAAGTATTTAGTTAAAGAGGAAGTAAAGAATAAAATGACAGTTATTTTTCTTGTTAATGGATTTCATTTAAGATTCATTGAAGAGATTTTTGCTTATATTCATTAAAATAAACCAAACAGTTAGAAATCAATAATACTAAGCACATATTTATTAAAATCATTTTTAATATCAATATGCAAATTAGCCTTCCCGTTCACACTGTAAATATTTTGTTGTATATATAATACAATTGCATGTTATTAGTATGTTGATATGGTCAACAGTGGCTTCGGCCTCTGGACCATTGATATAATTAACGGCGTCGATCCCAGGGGGCCATCCCCCCAGGCAACACCTGCCCCCTCGATTTAAAGGGGCAGGGCTGGGTTTATTGCCCAGTGCCTGAGGCGCCCCCCTTGAGGGGGAATGCCGACGGGATCGACGCAATTTTTCACCTGCCACTCCATGAGCTTCGGTTGTGGGTGGTCCCACGTTAATAGGGACTTTGTGCCTGACCCGTACAAGTGGGGTACGCGGTAAATACATGTTGATATGGTCAACAGTGGCTTCGGCCTCTGGACCATTGATATAATTAACGGCGTCGATCCCAGGGGGCCATCCCCCCAGGCAACACCTGCCCCCTCGATTTAAAGGGGCAGGGCTGGGTTTATTGCCCAGTGCCTGAGGCGCCCCCTTGAGGGGGAATGCCGACGGGATCGACGCAATTTTTCACCTGCCACTCCATGAGCTTCGGTTTGTGGTGGTCCCACGTTAATAGGGACTTTGTGCCTGACCCGTACAAGTGGGGTACGCGGTAAATACATAGATATGGTCAACAGTGGCTTCGGCCTCTGGACCATTGATATAATTAACGGCGTCGATCCCAGGGGGCCATCCCCCAGGCAACACCTGCCCCCTCGATTTAAAGGGGCAGGGCTGGGTTTATTGCCCAGTGCCTGAGGCGCCCCCTTGAGGGGGAATGCCGACGGGATCGACGCAATTTTTCACCTGCCACTCCATGAGCTTCGGTTTGTGGGTGGTCCCACGTTAATAGGGACTTTGTGCCTGACCCGTACAAGTGGGGTACGCGGTAAATATATGTTGATATGGTCAACAGTGGCTTCGGCCTCTGGACCATTGATATAATTAACGCGTCGATCCCAGGGGGCCATCCCCCAGGCAACACCTGCCCCCTCGATTTAAAGGGGCAGGGCTGGGTTTATTGCCCAGTGCCTGAGGCGCCCCCTTGAGGGGGAATGCCGACGGGATCGACGCAATTTTTCACCTGCCACTCCATGAGCTTCGGTTTGTGGGTGGTCCCACGTTAATAGGGACTTTGTGCCTGACCCGTACAAGTGGGGTACGCGGTAAATATATGTTGATATGGTCAACAGTGGCTTCGGCCTCTGGACCATTGATATAATTAACGGCGTCGATCCCAGGGGGCCATCCCCCAGGCAACACCTGCCCCCTCGATTTAAAGGGGCAGGGCTGGGTTTATTGCCCAGTGCCTGAGGCGCCCCCTTGAGGGGGAATGCCGACGGGATCGACGCAATTTTTCACCTGCCACTCCATGAGCTTCGGTTGTGGGTGGTCCCACGTTAATAGGGACTTTGTGCCTGACCCGTACAAGTGGGGTACGCGGTAAATACATGTTGATATGGTCAACAGTGGCTTCGGCCTCTGGACCATTGATATAATTAACGGCGTCGATCCCAGGGGGCCATCCCCCCAGGCAACACCTGCCCCCGATTTAAAGGGGCAGGGCTGGGTTTATTGCCCAGTGCCTGAGGCGCCCCCCTTGAGGGGGAATGCCGACGGGATCGACGCAATTTTTCACCTGCCACTCCATGAGCTTCGGTTTGTGGGTGGTCCCACGTTAATAGGGACTTTGTGCCTGACCCGTACAAGTGGGGTACGCGGTAAATACATAGATATGGTCAACAGTGGCTTCGGCCTCTGGACCATTGATATAATTAACGGCGTCGATCCCAGGGGGCCATCCCCCAGGCAACACCTGCCCCCTCGATTTAAAGGGGCAGGGCTGGGTTTATTGCCCAGTGCCTGAGGCGCCCCCTTGAGGGGGAATGCCGACGGGATCGACGCAATTTTTCACCTGCCACTCCATGAGCTTCGGCTTGTGGGTGGTCCCACGTTAATAGGGACTTTGTGCCTGACCCGTACAAGTGGGGTACGCGGTAAATACATATGTTGATATGGTCAACAGTGGCTTCGGCCTCTGGACCATTGATATAATTAACGGCGTCGATCCCAGGGGGCCATCCCCCCAGGCAACACCTGCCCCCTCGATTTAAAGGGGCAGGGCTGGGTTTATTGCCCAGTGCCTGAGGCGCCCCCCTTGAGGGGGAATGCCGACGGGATCGACGCAATTTTTCACCTGCCACTCCATGAGCTTCGGTTTGTGGGTGGTCCCACGTTAATAGGGACTTTGTGCCTGACCCGTACAAGTGGGGTACGCGGTAAATACATAATATGGTCAACAGTGGCTTCGGCCTCTGGACCATTGATATAATTAACGGCGTCGATCCCAGGGGGCCATCCCCCAGGCAACACCTGCCCCCTCGATTTAAAGGGGCAGGGCTGGGTTTATTGCCCAGTGCCTGAGGCGCCCCCCTTGAGGGGGAATGCCGACGGGATCGACGCAATTTTTCACCTGCCACTCCATGAGCTTCGGTTTGTGGGTGGTCCCACGTTAATAGGGACTTTGTGCCTGACCCGTACAAGTGGGGTACGCGGTAAATATCATGTAGATATGGTCAACAGTGGCTTCGGCCTCTGGACCATTGATATAATTAACGGCGTCGATCCCAGGGGGCCATCCCCCCAGGCAACACCTGCCCCCTCGATTTAAAGGGGCAGGGCTGGGTTTATTGCCCAGTGCCTGAGGCGCCCCCTTGAGGGGGAATGCCGACGGGATCGACGCAATTTTTCACCTGCCACTCCATGAGCTTCGGCTTGTGGGTGGTCCCACGTTAATAGGGACTTTGTGCCTGACCCGTACAAGTGGGGTACGCGGTAAATACATGTAGATATGGTCAACAGTGGCTTCGGCCTCTGGACCATTGATATAATTAACGGCGTCGATCCCAGGGGGCCATCCCCCCAGGCAACACCTGCCCCCTCGATTTAAAGGGGCAGGGCTGGGTTTATTGCCCAGTGCCTGAGGCGCCCCCTTGAGGGGGAATGCCGACGGGATCGACGCAATTTTTCACCTGCCACTCCATGAGCTTCGGTTGTGGGTGGTCCCACGTTAATAGGGACTTTGTGCCTGACCCGTACAAGTGGGGTACGCGGTAAATACATGTAGATATGGTCAACAGTGGCTTCGGCCTCTGGACCATTGATATAATTAACGGCGTCGATCCCAGGGGGCCATCCCCCCAGGCAACACCTGCCCCCTCGATTTAAAGGGGCAGGGCTGGGTTTATTGCCCAGTGCCTGAGGCGCCCCCTTGAGGGGGAATGCCGACGGGATCGACGCAATTTTTCACCTGCCACTCCATGAGCTTCGGTTTGTGGGTGGTCCCACGTTAATAGGGACTTTGTGCCTGACCCGTACAAGTGGGGTACGCGGTAAATACAGTAGATATGGTCAACAGTGGCTTCGGCCTCTGGACCATTGATATAATTAACGGCGTCGATCCCAGGGGGCCATCCCCCCAGGCAACACCTGCCCCCTCGATTTAAAGGGGCAGGGCTGGGTTTATTGCCCAGTGCCTGAGGCGCCCCCCTTGAGGGGGAATGCCGACGGGATCGACGCAATTTTTCACCTGCCACTCCATGAGCTTCGGTTTGTGGGTGGTCCCACGTTAATAGGGACTTTGTGCCTGACCCGTACAAGTGGGGTACGCGGTAAATACATATGTTGATATGGTCAACAGTGGCTTCGGCCTCTGGACCATTGATATAATTAACGGCGTCGATCCCAGGGGGCCATCCCCCCAGGCAACACCTGCCCCTCGATTTAAAGGGGCAGGGCTGGGTTTATTGCCCAGTGCCTGAGGCGCCCCCTTGAGGGGGAATGCCGACGGGATCGACGCAATTTTTCACCTGCCACTCCATGAGCTTCGGTTGTGGGTGGTCCCACGTTAATAGGGACTTTGTGCCTGACCCGTACAAGTGGGGTACGCGGTAAATATATGTAGATATGGTCAACAGTGGCTTCGGCCTCTGGACCATTGATATAATTAACGCGTCGATCCCAGGGGGCCATCCCCCCAGGCAACACCTGCCCCTCGATTTAAAGGGGCAGGGCTGGGTTTATTGCCCAGTGCCTGAGGCGCCCCCCTTGAGGGGGAATGCCGACGGGATCGACGCAATTTTTCACCTGCCACTCCATGAGCTTCGGTTTGTGGGTGGTCCCACGTTAATAGGGACTTTGTGCCTGACCCGTACAAGTGGGGTACGCGGTAAATACATGTTGATATGGTCAACAGTGGCTTCGGCCTCTGGACCATTGATATAATTAACGGCGTCGATCCCAGGGGGCCATCCCCCCAGGCAACACCTGCCCCCTCGATTTAAAGGGGCAGGGCTGGGTTTATTGCCCAGTGCCTGAGGCGCCCCCCTTGAGGGGGAATGCCGACGGGATCGACGCAATTTTTCACCTGCCACTCCATGAGCTTCGGTTGTGGGTGGTCCCACGTTAATAGGGACTTTGTGCCTGACCCGTACAAGTGGGGTACGCGGTAAATATATGTAGATATGGTCAACAGTGGCTTCGGCCTCTGGACCATTGATATAATTAACGGCGTCGATCCCAGGGGGCCATCCCCCAGGCAACACCTGCCCCCTCGATTTAAAGGGGCAGGGCTGGGTTTATTGCCCAGTGCCTGAGGCGCCCCCCTTGAGGGGGAATGCCGACGGGATCGACGCAATTTTTCACCTGCCACTCCATGAGCTTCGGCTTGTGGGTGGTCCCACGTTAATAGGGACTTTGTGCCTGACCCGTACAAGTGGGGTACGCGGTAAATATCATGTAGATATGGTCAACAGTGGCTTCGGCCTCTGGACCATTGATATAATTAACGGCGTCGATCCCAGGGGGCCATCCCCCCAGGCAACACCTGCCCCTCGATTTAAAGGGGCAGGGCTGGGTTTATTGCCCAGTGCCTGAGGCGCCCCCTTGAGGGGGAATGCCGACGGGATCGACGCAATTTTTCACCTGCCACTCCATGAGCTTCGGTTGTGGGTGGTCCCACGTTAATAGGGACTTTGTGCCTGACCCGTACAAGTGGGGTACGCGGTAAATATATGTAGATATGGAAACAGTATTAATAATGTAAACAATTTTATTAATAATTGAGGTTTAGATAAAAATAAAATCATGGAGAATGTGATGTCAATAACTAAGAGAATTGTGACTTGAGTAGGAATATAGTTTCGGTTACAGACAGAAAAACACACAATCTCCATTATAATAAGATATATTTTAAGACAGTTCTAAGTGACAGTTATCTCTGGAACCCGAGTTCAATACTGAGTGAAGGCAGTTAGAAAAATAATTAACACAACTCCTACCCCAGCTATGGTTAGTGGAATGAGAACAGGATACCCCCGTGGATTGAATAAAGGGTTAGGTTCAAAGTTCCGTGATGGCTCCCGATTACGACAAAAAGTTCCCGAGTTCGAAAAGAAGGTTCCCGAGTCCGAGAAGGTTCCAGAGTCCGACAAGAAATACCTGAAGAAGGCCGGAGGGCATATCGGCCGAAACGTTGTACAAATAACAATGAAGATGGGGACAATAGTACGAATAACGCAGATAATACTAATCATCAAGCCTCATCTCAAACATTTCCTTCTTTCGTTTTTTATTTCTTCTTTTCTTCTTTTCTTCATTTTAACGTCAGACGTCTTCTCATTAAGTTCTTCTATTTCGCCTTTATGTTTTATATTTCACATTCCTCCTCCTTCATTCTCTCTCTCTCTCTCTCTCCTCTCTCTCTCTCCTCTCTCTCTAATCTTTCCTTCATACATTACTAGAAGCGGCTACCTGGCGTTGCCTGTGTAGTGGGGATTTAAACTAAAACCAGTCTCACAAATCAATTATAATTGAATCACGAGTTGGATCCTCGTGGTATACCCCATGAAAATCCCTTTGTAAAAACAAAAGACATTGCGTTGTTCCAGCCTCTCTGGAAATAAAAATTAATGTCTACTATTTAAAATATAAATGCAAAAAAAAAAAAAGAAAAGAAATCTATGCTATGATCATGTAAATATTATATTTTAAGTATCTTCACGAATATAAATCAAACCTCCATTATCTTTACTCAAAAACCACGAACTGGTGATATTTAATGTGTATATATATATTTACTTTGTCGTTAATTGTTTTATTTTCGAAGTTTCTTCCGGACACACATATACACACAAGTGCCCTGTATATATGTATAGATAGATGGCAATTACGTATTATCATAACTGGACAGGATGTGACACAAAGCTAATTTTTAAGCGTAATACAGAATGATTTAATTCAGAGTAATTTTGTTCCGAAAAAAATGGTTGCCTATCAAGGCTAAAGAACCAAGTCGTCCCTACTATTTACTTTGTCATAAATTGTATTATTTTCGAAGTTTCCCCGGTCATACACATACCCACAACTGCCCTCTATATATGTATAGAAAACCAAGCCCTGGTGATATTTAATGTGTATATAAATTTACTTTGTCATAAATTGTATTATTTTCGAAGTTTCCCCCGGAGGTACACATACCCACAACTGATCTTTATATACGTATAGAAAACCAAGCACTGGTGATATTTAATGTGTATATATATTTCTGCTCCCACCCCAAACATAGCCACCATCACCAAATCTAATGTTCCCACGTTTAATTTTGGATTTTCAGATTTAGTTAATTACAATTTTTTTTCATTTTTTTCAATGTTTCCCTCTTTCGTATTATCTGCGTTATTCGGACTAGTGTCCCCATCTTCATTGTTATTTGTACAACGTTTCGGCCGATATGCCCCCGGCCTTCTTCAGGTATTTCTTGTCGGAATCGGGAACCTTCTCGGACTTGGGAACCTTCATTTCGAACTCGGGAACTTTCTTGTCGTAATCGGGAGCCATCACGGAACTTTGAACCTAACCCTTTATTAATCCACGGGGGTATCATGTTCTCATTCCGCTAACCATAGCTGGGGTAGGAGTTGTGTTAATTATTTTTATATACGTTAAGACAGTTCTAAGTGACAGTTATCTCTGGAACCTGAGTTCAATCCTGAGTGAAGGCAGTTAGAAAAATAATTAACACAACTCCATATATTTACTTTGTCGTTAATTACTTGATTTTCGAAATTTTTCCGAACATACAGATACACACAACTGCTCGTTACATATGTATTGATAGATAATAAGGACCTAGAAGGGGCAGGTACTATCTACGTAGGTTTCACCCGAATGGCTCTTCAGGATAATTGTCGAGATGACAGTCTTTATTAATTGTTTCCCATTCTTTCATTGTTTCTTTGTTTCTTTTCTCTTTCTTTCCTTCTTTAATTTCTCCAATTCTTTTTCCTTCCTTGTTTGTTTCTTTCTTTTTTCCCTTCTTTCTTTCTTTCATTCATTTTCCCTTCCTTCTTTCTTTCTTTATATCCTTCTTTCCTTCCTTCCTTTCTACCTTCTTTGTTTCTTTCCTTTTTCTTTCCTTGTCTTTCTTTCTTCTTTCTTTATTTTTCCCATTCATTTTCGTTCGTTCGTTCGTTCGTTCGTTTCCTTTCTTTCTTTCTTCTTTCTTTCTTTCTTTCTTTTCTTCTTTCTTTCTCAGTCTTTCTTTCTTTTTTCTTTTTTCTTTTGTCATTCTTTCTTCCTTTCCCCCTTTCTTTCTTCCCTTCTTTCTTTCATTCCTATTCTTTCTTCCCTTTTTTCTTTTCTCCCATATCTTTGTTTTTCCTTCTTTCTCCTCTTCCTTCTTTCCTTTCTTTCCACAATTCTTTCTTTCCTTCTTTCTCCTTCTTTTCCCCTTCTTATATTTTCTCTGCATCTTTTCTTTCTTTCTTTCTTTTCCTACATTCCTTCTTTTTCCTTCTTTCTTCCTTTTCCTTCCTTCTTTATTTTCTCTCCTCATTTCCTTCTCTTTTCTTTCTTTCTTTCCCTTCCTACAATCTTTCTTTCTCTTCTTCCTTCCTTTCTTTCCTTCTTATTTCTCTCATCCTTTCTCTTTTCTTCATACATGTCTTTGTAATCCTTCTTATCTTTTTTCTTTTTCTTCTTTCCTTCCCCTTTCTTTCTTCTTTTCTTTTCCTACATTCATTCCTTTCTTCCTTCTTTTTTCCTTCCCATTCTTTGTTCCTTCATTTACCTATTCTTTCTTCCCTTCTTCTTTCTTCCCATTCTTTTGTTTCCCTTCTTTCTCCCCCCTTCCTTCATTTCTTTTTCTTTCCCTACAATTCTTCTTTCCTTCTTTCTTTGCCTTCTTTCCTTTCTTTCCCTTCTTTATTCTCTCATTCCTTTCTTCTTTCATAATTCTTTGTATCCTTCTTTTTTCTTTCCTTTCTTTCTTCTTCCTCTTTCTCTTTTTCATTTACCTATCTTCCTTTTCCCTTTCTTTTCTCTTCCCATTTCTTTTGTTTCCTTCTTTCTCAGCCCTTCTGTCTTTTTTTTTTTCCTACATTCTTTCTTTTTCCTTCTTTTTCTCCTTTCTTTTCCTTCTCTTATATTTCTCTCAATCCTTTCTTTTCTTTCATACATTCTTTGTATCCTCTTTCTTTCCTTCTTTCTCTCCGTTCTTCTTTCTTCTCCTCTTCTTTTCCTACCATTTCCTTTTCCTTTTCCCTACAACTTCTTTCTTTCCTTTTTATAATTTCTCTCATCCCTTTTATTCTTCTTTTTCTTTCCTAACATCTCTTTCTTTTCCTTCTTTCCTTTCCTTCTAACCATTCTTTTTTCTTTCTTTCTTTCTTCTCCCTTATACCAATCACGCTTCATAACTATCATTTTTTTGATGTTTCCCCTCATCCGTTTCTTTTAGTCTCGGAAATAGTTTCCCCCCAAATCCAATTCTCTCCAACTTTTCTCTCAATCTTTTTTAAAAATATCTTCCTCTGCCCTGACTCACCCACCCCACCCCCAGCCAAAAAAAACAACCCTAGCTATTACAATTCCTCGATTCTCCAAAGACCAACAACCCGATCCCAATGATTCCTCTAACCTCCCCTCCCCATGACTCTCATTTTTTCCACTAATGGGAAACTGGCGATTGAATGTATGATTCAACATTAAATAACCCAGAGTTTCGCCCCTTAACACACACAATTTTGAAGATAGAAAACATCTTCTTCATTAAGACTAGATTTTTTTTATTATTTTGAATTTCTAAATCATTTTATTTCTGTTTGTTTTTTTACAATCTTGAGGAACAAGTGTAAAAAAAGAAAGCAGCTAATATCGATTATACTATAGCCACTGAAGAGATATATCTCACAACGTCTCTTTCGGGGCACTTTACAAATTTGGTCAATGGCACCACCAACCAATGCAGCAAAAATCGTCATTTAAACTATCTTTTTTTTCTTCTAATATCTTTGATTTATTTCTATTGGTAATTTATATTTTTATACAACCAAGACCTATTAAAAAGAGGAGAAGCCTAGATTGATTAAAACTATAGCTAAGCTACTGAAGAATGTATGAATCTCATAAGGTCTCTTTCTGTAAGCGCTGCGTGATATGGGGTACACTTTAACACCAATTGGGTCACTGCAACACCAACAAATAAAGAAAAAATCCTTCAATTTAGACTAGGGGGAGATTCTTTCGCACTGACGGCCACTCAAGCGTAAAACGCGCGACGCTCTTCTATATAAGGAATGGCGCACTCCTGTGGGACGTGGCCTTACAACAAAGGCGATGTGGTGGTATTAAAAACAGGTTAAAATCCTTTCCCCATTTCTGTAAGTGAAGCCTATAAAAATGGTTAAGGGTGCCCGCACTAAGACGACCCACCGATCGGATTTTCAAATTCCGCTGTAGGTATTTACAACAAGTCTAGCACACTGAAGAGACTTGAATAAGTTCGACCACGTGTCTGTGGATTGATGACGCCTATCTTTATATATATATTATATATATTATATATATTATTGTTAGTTATGTTTACACCGCCGAGACAAGTTAACAGATCAAGCCCAGATTGATTATACTATAGTTTACTGAAGTGTATGTTTGATAACGTCTCTTTCGGAGGCCTGCTTGATATGGGGCAACACTTACCATTGGTCCACGGCAAACACCAACAATAAAGAAAATCTTCAATTTAGAAATATTTATTTTAAAATATCCTAATTTATTTTTTTTATTTTTTTATATTTTTTATTTTTTTTGAGGTGGGGCCCTCCGATCAATCGCTGGTCACGCCAAGCTTAGCACCTATATGATTTTCCCGCAACCGCATTGCCTTTTTTCATATGGGTGTATAGAGGGAGAGGGCGGGTCGACTGAGGGTCATCATGTCCTGGAATGACGGTTTAAATCTATCTGATTGGTGAGGTTCCAGTTTTTTGAAGTTTAGGGAATGTGGAGAGGAGCACTCCTTTTCATTACCCATTGCCTCCTGGTTCACGTCCTGACCCGGAGTCGTAATACCTGTTAGGGTCCCATCTATGGGTTAAATAGAAAAAATGTATTTATAAAAAAATGTATTATTTATTAAGAATTGATTTATTTTAAAACTTTATCGGCATTAAATGACCATGAGGTTGATATGACGTAAAACAAATCCAACCATCCAACCATATATAGAACCATATCCCTTTTCCGTTCGTTGAGGAGGGGGTCTCAGGCTGGGTCTGCAGACTTTCAGAGTATCTCATTCTATTTTTGTGTATTTTCTCGGAAAACATCTGGTTTGGCTGATACTATTTGTTTAAAGGATCGAATCGGAGTCGTTTGCACAATACCCAGTGTATCATTGTCCTTTTTGTTGTAATACTAATAACAGTATTTCTAAACAGGAGGCTGGAATTTGTGAGGTTGGCTGAAGATGAGGCATAGCACACAGATGACATGAGAGTTTGAGAAAATAAAAAAAAGGGAGTTAAGTACTCTAGAGATAAAGTGGGACACAAAGATTAAAAAATGGAAGAATGGGGGGGGGGAGGTTTGATGGGGGGGGGGTCAGCAAATGCATATAAATCGATGCTGGAGAAGATCGAGTGAGAAGGCGTGATTCAATTTGGCGGCTTTTTTTCCTCTTCTTTGAGTGAGGATTTCTTTTTATTGAATACAGAGAAAAAGAATACAGAGAAGTGACTGGTCTGTCTGAGATGAAGATGGTTTCGTGTGTTAGATTAGAAGAAGAAGAAGAAGAAGAAGAAGATTAATATTACGAAGAAGAAGGAGAAGAAGAAGGAAATTAATATAACGAAGAAGACGAAAGAAGAAGAAAATTAATATAACGAAGAAGAAGAAAGAAGAAGAGAAGAAAAGAAGGAAGAAGATTATATTACGACGAAGAAGAAAGGAGAAGAAAATTATTATACGAAAAAAACAAGGAGAAGAAGAAGGAAATTAATATAAGAAGAAGAGAGAAAGAAGAAAGAAGAAGAAGAAGAGAACAACAACACAACAACGAACAAACAACAACAACAACTAGAACAAGAACAGCAAGAAAATTAATATAAAGAAGAAGAAGAAGAGAGAAGAAGAACAAGAAAAGAACAAGAACAAGAAGAATTAAAGAGAAGAAGAAAAGAAAAGAAGAACAAGAAGAAGGAGAAATTAATATAAACGAAAGAAGAAGAAGAAGAGAAGGAAGAGAAGAAGAAGAGAAGAAGAAGAAGGGGGGTGATAAAGTAGCGAAAGCGAAGCGAGAGAGAAGAAGAAGAAGAAGAAGAAGAAAGAAGAGAAGAAGAAGAAGAAGAAGAGAAGAAGAAGAAGAAAGCATTAACGCAGAAGAAGAAAGGAAAGAAATTAATATAACGAAAAGAACAAGGAGAAGAAGACAGGAAATTAATATAACGAAGAAAGACGAAGAAGAAGAAGAAGAAAAGAAGAAGAAGAAGAGACAAAGAAGAAGAAGAAGTTAATATATTACGAAAAGAAGAAGAAGAAGGAGAAGAAAAATTAATATAACGAAAAAGAACACAGGAGAAGAAGAGGAAATTAAATATAAGAGAAGAAGAAGAAGAAAAGCGAAGAAGAACGAAGAGAAGAAGAACAACAAACAACAACAACAAATAACAAGACGACAAACAACAACACACTAGAAACAAGAAGAAGAAAATTAATATAAACGAAAGAAGAAGAAGAAGAAGAAGAAGAAGAAGAACAGAACAAACAAGAACAAGAACAAGAGAATATAACGAAGAAGAAACAAAGAACAAGAAAGAAGAAGAAAGACAGAGAAATTAATATTATACGAGAAGAAGAAGAAGAAGAAGCAAAGAAAGAAAAAGAAAAATAATATAACGAAGAAGAAGAGAAGGAAGAGAAGAAAGACAGACAAAACAACAACAAATAACAACCACTACACAACAACAACAAAGAAAAAATTAATATCAAGAGAAGAGAAGAGAAGAAGAAGAAGAAAAGAAGACAAAGAGAAGAAGAAGAAGGAAGAAGAAAAGCTTTGGATCGAGGAACAAGACGAATATTTCAGCAAGAGAGGAAGATTAGGGGAGGTGAAAGAGGAAAGATAAAAGAAGATGCAAAAGAAAATGATGGGATGATGTAAATGAAAAGAAGTATATAAGCGGAGAATACCAAGACGAATCAAGATTATAAAAAATAGTGAAGTTTAAAAACCGGAACGAGATTCATGAGTAAGCAAAGATTCGTAATATATCTAGTCCATTTTTCCCCGTCTTGGACCCATTATTCAACATTGTTCCTTAATTCCTTTTTGTTTATAATTATATGTATAAAAGTAAAGATTAAAACAATTTTCAAGAGAAAAGAGGCAGGAAGAGAAGAAGAAAATAAAATTAGAAGAAGAAACAAGAAAGAAAGAAAGAAGAAAAGAAAAAAGAAAGAAAGAAAGATTAAGAGATGAAGGAACAAAAATCAGCAAACTTAGAACAGAAACTGATAAAAAAAAGCATGGAAAGCAAACAAGAAACGATAATAGAAAATAAAGAAAGAAGAAAACGGAATGAAAAAACCCAACCTTTAAAAAAAAGTGTTAGAAACAAACAAAACAAACAGAGTAAGAAAAAAGAAAGAAAAAGAAAGAAATAACAGACTTGAAAAAAGGAAAGAAACACGCAAACAAAAGAAATAAAGAAAGAAAAGAAAAAAGAAAGACAGAAAGAAAGAAAGAAAGAACAACACTCTATCAAAAAAATGAGTTATGAACAATCGAACAATAAAGAAATAAAGACTGAATAAATAAAGAAGAAGGTAAAGAAAAAAGGACAGGAAAAAGAAAGAAATAACAAGGCTTGAAAAAAGAGTAAAGGAAACAAACACGCACAAAAAGAAAGAAAGAAAAGAGAAAAGAAAAAGAAAGAAAAGAAAGAAAGGAACACACCTAAAAAGAGTTTGGGAAAACAATCGAGACAATATAAAGATAAAAGAAATGAATAGATAAAGAAACAAAGGAAAGAAAAAAGAAGAAAAGAAAGAAATAACTGACTTGAAAAAAGAGTAAGGAAACACTGCAACAAAAAGAAGAAAGAAAAGAGAAAAGAAAGAAAAGAAAGAAAGAAGGCAAACAACTCTAAAAAAAGAAGTTTTGGAAAACAATCGTAACAATAAAGAGAATAAAGAATGAATAGATTAAAGAAAAGGAAAGAAAAGAAAGAAGAAAGAAATAACATTGAACTTGATAAAAGAGTAAGGAAACAACGGGAAACAAAGAAAAGAAAGAAAGAGAAAGAAAGAAAAAAGAAAGAAGGAACAAACACTCTAAACAAAAGAGTTTGGAAACAAAATCGAACAATAAAGAAATAAGAATGAATAGCATAAAGAAAAAAGGAAAGAAAAAAAGGAAAGAACAAGAAAAGAAATAAAAGACTTGAAAAGGAGTAAGGAAACACGCAACAAAAAGAAAGGAAAGAAAAGAGAAAAGAAAGGAAAAAGAAAGAAAGGACAACTCTAAAAAAAGAAAAGTTTGGAACAAAATCGAACAATAAAGAAATAAGAAATGCATAGATAAAGAAAAAAAGGAAAGAAAAAAGAAGAAAGAAAGAAATAAAGTGAACTTGAAAAAGGAGCTAAGGAACACGCAAACAAAAGAAGAAGAAAGAGAAAAGAAAGAAAGAAGAAAGAAAAGAAGAAAAGGACACCGACTCTAAAAAAAGCAGGTTTTTTGGGGAAAAACAAATTTTCCGAAAGAATCATAAAAAATAAAGAAATGAATAGATAAAAAGGAAGAAAAAGAAAGAAAAAGAAAGAAATAACAAGACTTGAAAAAGAGTAAGGAAAAAACACGCAAACAAAGGAAAGAAAGTAAAGAAAAAAAAGAAAGAAAGAAGAAGAAAGAACAAACTTCATCTAAAAGATTGAGTTAGGACAACATCGAACATACAGAAATAAAGAATGAATAAATAAAGAAAAAAGGAAAGAAAAAAGAACAGAAAAGAAGAAATACAAGATTGAAAAAAAGAAGTAAGGAAAAACCCGCACCAAACAAAAATCAAGCGGAGAAAAGAGAAAAAAAAAGAATGAAGAAAGAAAAGGAAAAAGAAAGGAGATGGAATAGAATTGAAAAGAAAGAAGAAAAGATTAAGAAAAAAGAAAGAAATAAGAAAAACAACAGAAAAGAAGAAAGAAAGAAAGAAAGAACAACAGCTTTTAAAAAAGAGTTAGACACAAGCAAACTAAAAGAAATGAAAGAGAAAGAACCAGAAGTGAAAGAATTTACAAAAAAAAAAAAAACAGAAAGAAAGAAAGAACTTAAAACTGAAAAAAGATTTAAAAACAAACAACAAACGAAAGAAGAAAAAAGAGAGACGAGATTGGAAAGATGAAGGGAAGAAACAAACCAAGAAACACAATCAATAAAGAAAGAAAGAAAAAGAAAGAAAAAGATACAAAAGAAAGAAAGATAGAAAAAGAAGAAAGAAAGAACAACATAAAGAAAAAGAAAGAAAAGAACAAACTGGAAAAAGAAAAAGAAAAAAGCAAGAAAAGAGAGAAAGAATAAAAGAAAGACGAGAATTTAAAAAGAATTAGGAAACAAAACAACAAGAAAGAAAAGAAAGGAAAGAAAGATACACAAAGAAGAAAGAAAAGAAGAAAGAAAGACAAAGAAGAAAGCAACAGAAAGAAGAAAGAAAAATAAAAAAATAACAGAAAGAAAAGAAAGAAAAAAAACAGAAAGAAAAAATTTTAAAAGAATTTAGGAAACAAACAACAAGAAAAACGGAAAGAAAGAAAGAGAAAGAAAGATACAAAAAAAGTAAAGAAAAAGAAAAAGAAAAGAAAGACAGCAGACAAGAAAAGAAAGAACAAAGACAAAAAACAATGAAAGAAGAAAGAAAAAAAAAAGAAAGAAGAAAATTGGAAAACAATTAGGAAACAAACAAACCAAAGAAAGAAGAAAGAGAAAGATCAAAAAGCAAGAAAGAAAAAAGTAAAAAGACCAATCAGAAAGAAGACAACTGAAAGAAAGAAAGAAAAAAAAAACAAGAAAAAAACGAAGAAAGACAAAAAGAAAAGAAAAGTTTAAAAGAATTAGAAACACACAAAGAAGAAAGAAAAGAAAGAAAGAAAGAAAAGAAAGAAAAGAAAAGAAAATGAAAGATACAAAAAAAAGAAAGAAAGAAAGAAAAGAAAACAACAGAAAGAAAGATAGAAAAACTGAAAAAAGAAAAGACAAAACAAGAAAGAAAGAAAGGAAAGAAAGAAAGAAAGAAAAAAAGAGACATTTTAAAAAGAATTAGGAATCGAACAAAACAAAGAAAGAAAAGAAAGAAAAGAAAGAAGACAAAATTGAAAAAAAGAATTAGAAAAATAATCAAGAAAGAAAGAAAGAAAGAAAAGAAAGAAAGAAAAGAAAAATAAAGAAAGAAAGAAAAAAAGAACACATTTAAAAAGGTTAGGAAACAAGCAAGCAAAACAAGAAAGAAAGAAAGAAAGAAAGAAAGAAAGAGGAAAAACTGAAAAAATGTTAGAAAACATAAAAAGAAAGGAAAGAAAAAGAAAACGAAAATTGAAAAAGAAAAGAATTAGGAAAAAAAACAAAGAAAGAAAGAAAGATAAAAAAACCAAGAAAGATAAAAAAAAGAAAGACACAGAGGAAGAAAGAAAGAACAGAAAGAAAGAGAAGAAGAAATCTGAAAAAAAAAAGAAAAAAAAAACAAGAAAGAAGACGAAGAAAAAAGAAAGAGGAAAATTTTTAAAAAAAGAATTAGGAAACAAACAACAAGAAAGAAAGAAAGATACAAAAAGAAAAGAAAGAAAAGAAAGAAAAAAAAAAGAAAAGAAAGACACAGAAAGAAAAACACAGAAAGAAAAGTAAGAAAAAAACAAGAAAGAAAGAAAGAAAATTTTTTTAAAGAATTAGGAAACAAACAACAAAGAAAGAAAGAAAGAAAAAGAAAGATACAAAGAAAGAAAGAAAGAAAAAGAGACAGATGTTTGGGGTAAACACCAGTTTTCCCTACAAATGAGCTGGTAAGATTCAAGTAGGTTTTCAGGCAGTCTTCGTGGTTGTTTGAATTCACAGCTGAAAAAGACCTCCTTGCATTTTTGGCTCTTTTTCTCGAGTCGAGTCGACATGCGGCTGGCGATTTATTGGTCGATCTTATAACATGACACATTTGAGGGCCATTTATTAGCGCGATACTCTTCGGTCAGCCAGTTGGACGAGGATCCTTTATCAGATCATAGGGTTTTGGCTATTGTGCAGAAACGGACGCCATTGCCTCAATGAGTTGTCGGTCAGCTATGGTTGCTGGTTTTTCCTTTTTTCTCTTTTTCGTTTTCCTTCTTATTTTCTTGTTTCTGTTTTTGTATTAACTGTACAAGTTCGTTTCGGTCTATTTTTCCTATCTCGTTTTGCATTCAGCTCTCGCCTTGGCCTAGTGAGGCAAATAATCCTGATTCAATCTGATATCTATTTATACTTGTTATTTTTTGTTGGCTTATTTCACGTTATTTTTTGAGATTTTTTTTTTTAGAAACCTGTACTGATTTTTTTTCTTCATCTTAGTCGTCTTTTGTTGAGCCGACATTTTAACTTAATTTATTGTATCTACGAGTAGTTACATTACAGATAAACGTTATATACTTCTGGTGATTTTTGCAAAAAACGAAAGTGAGACAGAGAGAGAGAGAGAGAAGAGGAGAGAGAGAGAGAGAGAGAGAGAGACAGACAGACAGACAGACAGACAGACAGAAGTCCCACTCGTTCGTTTTAGGTTCCTACGTTATTATCCTGGATTTCTCAATCATTTTCCCTGTCTATCAATCTCAGCCTGTTCATATATCCTGGTCAAAAGACTGATGTCTCTTAACAGATGGATCTATCTTCTCTCTCTCTCTCTCTCTCTCTCTCTCTCTTCTATCTATATATATATATATATATATATATATATAAATATATATATATATAATTATCCATCTACCGATCTCAGTCTGTAGTATCTATGTTTTATGTATCTGTGTATCTATCTCAATATTTCTGTACCAAACATGTCTATCTATCCTGACTGTCTATCTATCTATCTACCAATGTATCATCTATCTCATTTTCTCTCTCTCTCTCTCTCTATATATTATATATATATATATATATAATATATATATATATATATATATATATCTGTTGTGTGTGTGTGTGTGTGTGTGTGTGTGTGTGTAGCCCAGTTTATTCATAGCTATCTGTCTATTAATTCATCTATCAGTCGGTTTTATCTCAGTCTATTCTATCTCTCTTTTCTTTTTCCTCTTTCTCTTCTTTCTTCTTCTCTCTCTTCTCTCTTCTCTCTCTCCTCTCTCTCTCTCTATATATATATATATATATATATATATATATATATATATATATATATATAATAATCAGTCAATCCGTTTCCTGTGTATCTAATTATTTATCTATCTCTGTATGTTCCAGTTATCTATTTAGCCAGTGTGTTCTGTCTGTCTGTCTGTCTGTCTATCTATCAATCTTTATATATATCAATTTCAGTCTATTGATAAATATACTACTTTTACCTATTTTCTTTCTTTCTTTTTCTGTCTGTCTCTCTTTCTTTCTTCCTTTCTTTCTTCCATACTTACTTTCATTCTTTCTTTTTTCTTTCTTTCTTACTTTCATACTTTCTTTCTTTCTTTCTTTCTTTCTTTTTCCTTTCTTTTCTTTCTTTTTCTTTCTTTTTTTTTTCTTTCTTTCTTTCTTCCTTCTTTCTTTCTTTTTGTTTTCTTCCTTCCCTTTTTCTTTTTCCCATACTTCCTTTCTTTTCTTTCTTCCTTCTTTCTTTCTTTCTTCCTTTTTCATTTCTTTTCTTCCTTTTTTTCCATACTTTCCTTGTTTCATACATTTTCCGTCCTTCTTTTCTTTTCTTTCTTTCAATTCTTTCCTTTCTTTCTTTCTTCCCTTCCTTTTTCTTTCTTCTTTGCCCATACTTCCTTTCCTTCCTTCTTTCCTTCTTTCTTTCTTTCTTCTTTTTCCCCCATACTTCTTTTTTTCATTCATTTTCCTTCCTCTTTCCTTTCTTTCTGTCTTTCTTTTCCCAGCCCGCAAAACCTATTTCGCAAGTCTTTTTCTCATCTTGTCACTCTCAAGAATCAAGTCCCTTCATTTCCACCAAGAACTCGCTCGCTCAAAATTCGTTTTCTGGATTCGTCGAATTTCCTTCAGCCGCCTGCTTCGAAAAAGAATTCCTCCTCACCAAAAAACTCGCAACGTTCTTCCTCTCCTCACAACGACACTCCCCACCCCACCCCATTCCAACGCACCGACATTTGTTACATCTTTTTTCAAAAGCCCAGTCCCCGTTGACACCGAAAGACGGCGGTTGTGAGCAGGTTAAAAAAGTAAGTATTCGCCGCTAAATGTAACCATAGTAAACGTCCTTTCTTTCAAGGGCAGGATTTTGTTTACCGGTGCTGACCAGAAACTGAAAAAGTACTGTCAAAAGTGCATTCCGAATAAAAATTGGGCGTACTCTCTGACTTGGTTTCCCGGCGTCGTTTCGTTCGCCACGTCGCGTCGCCAGGCCAGAAGAACGGGAGAATGGCCAAAGCGCTGAAGTGCAAACCGGAAGAGTTAATCGAGTGATCGCCATGGGTAACGCGGTCCCTTGCGCACCGGCTGTAATCTAGCTGGATCAGTCTTAACAACTTGAGGTGACGTGGAAAAAAACATTACAAGAGTCTTTTGACAAACACATAGGCGTGTTTAAATAAGGGACCGAGAGGCGCGAAGCAATCATGGGGAGGTAAACATGGAGAGTGGATAAAAGAGGGAGCTCGGAAGTGAAAAAAAAAAGAAAAGAAGGGAGGAAAGATGGAAGAAAAAAGAGGATGGTGGAACAGAAGAATTTCTTGGGGAAAGAGTGAGAGGAAAGTAAATTTCGCAAAAGATCTTAAAGGGAAAAAAGGAAAAGAAAGGAAAGTAAAGGTAAATGTCTGGGATAAAGAATACGTAGTAGAATAAAAAGAAAGAAAGAAAGAAGATGGAAGAAAAGAACGAAAAGAAAGAAAGAATGAAAGGAATGAAAGAAAGAAAATAAATGGAAGAAATAGAAAAAAAAAGTAAAAGAAAGAATACAGGTGGGAAATACTGTGGAAAGAAAGAAAAGGAAAGAATGAAAAGAAAGAATGAAAGAAAGAAAGAGAGAAACGAGAGAAAGAATGAAAAAGAGAGAAAAGAATAAAAGAAGAAAAAGAAAAAATGGAAAAGATTGAAATAAGTGGAGAGAAAGTA
>CM042172.1:69091765-69121874 GCA_023376005.1 Doryteuthis pealeii | reverse complement strand
AAAAGAGAGAGATTAAGACCGACTATATTATTAATAACAAGTCAACAGAATTCCCTTTGTTTATTTACATCACATTCTCCGGTGAGTATTATTTTATTTAAACCTCAATTATAACAAATTGCTTACATCATAAAGACTGATTGACCATATCTACATACAAAGTACATGCAATTGATATGTAAATATACAAGACAAAATAGGGGTTTCAGGGTTGAATGGGTAAGGCTGAATATTTGCATTTGATCTTAAAAATTTGGATTAATAAATATATGCTTAGTATTAATTGATTTCTAATTGTTTGGGTGTTATCTTAATTGAATATGAGGCAGAAATCTCTTCAATAAATCTTAAAAAATCTATTAACAAGAAGAAATACATATTATTCTTTACTTCCTATTTTAACTAATGTTAAATTAGGAAAATTTACCAATGAAAAACGGGAGTAACGGAAAATGATGGAAGAGTTAGTTTCAAAGTTGTTCTATTTTCAATCATACCCCTCTGTTCCAAAATCTTTTTATCTGTATTTTATTCAGTTTCATTAGCCTTTCTAATTTAATGTAATATTTTATTATATTAAAACTTAAGTACTTGCACCCGGAGGGTGCATATATTTGCTAGTATATATAAATATATATATATTTTTTTATATATAATGTGACTTGTCATTCTACAATTACATTCTACCTAAAACAATTCTTCGTAGCCGAAAAACTCCGGCCAAATCTCAAGACTAGTTCAGACTCTTGGGCGATCGTTCAGCGATAATATTTAAGGCGGAGAAGAAATAACAGCGTCAATATTCACCCAGAAACAGCAGGCGGAAAATGTGACACAATCACGCCTGAACAATGTGACAAATTTGTCGAAATCAATGGACACGTCAATGTACAAAAGTAATAAAAATTCATGACCTGCAACGTCATATTAACATTCTGTATCAATATTAAGTCAATAATTTGGTTAATTCAATTTACACGTGTATTTACAGTTTTCGTCTTCTATTATTGGAACACTATATTTTTTATCATATACAGATATTGTTCTACAATTCTTCTTTATACTTTATTCCTTTTTTATGTAAATGTGGAATTCTGTAAAACAAGTCTGCGATTGAATATGGACGTTTAACACATTTGTTTCAGTAGATTCTAAATGTCTCTAATTTTTTTAAATTCAGTATATATATATATATTAGTCTGCTGTATCTCTCTCTCTCTCTCTCTCTCTCTCTCTCTCTCAGACTTCATTTTTCTTTCTTTCTTTCTTTCTTAAATCTTTCCTTTCATGTTCATTCTTCTCTTTACTATTCTCATCTCTCTCTCTCACCTCTCTCTCTCTCTCTCTTCTTTTTTCTTTCTTTCTTAAAACGTTTCCTTTCATGTTCATTCTCTCTTTACTATTCTTCATCTCTCTCTCTCTCTCTCTCTCTCTCTCCACTCTCTCTCTCACTCACTCTCTTTCTCTCTCTCTTCTCTCTCTCTCACTCTCTCTCTCACTCACTTCACTCTTTTCTCTCTTTCTTCTCTCCTTATACTTCTTTTTTCTTTCTTTCTTTCTTTCTTGAACCATTCTTTTCCTGTTCATTCTTCTCTTTACTATTCTCATCTCTCACTCTCTCTCTCTCTCTCTCTCTCTCTCTCTCTCTCTCTCTCTCTCTTCTATTCCCTAAAAGCTCTTCTTTCAATTCTCCCCTCTAACCATCTGTTTTTTGTTTATTGTCTTTATTTTAATTCGTTTTAATTTTCTATTTCTGTCTCTCTTTAAAACCCTCTAATATTCTTGTGTCTTTCTTTTCTTTATTCCTTTTTATGTAAATTTGGAAGTCTGTGATGAATATGTACGTTTATCACGTTTGTTTCAGTAGATTCTAAATGTCCTTAATTTTTTAATATTCAATATATAATAAACTCGACGGGACGGCCTAATGTCGGTATCAGCCATGCAGCAAGGGAGTCTATCCCCTTTTCACTAGCGCTAGACTAAGGAGATTATTTTAGCGTCTGAGGTGGAGCGCCACACCTACCATCAGCTCCTTACTTTACCGCACAGATCCCTGTGCTACTCATACGCTGAGTTGGCGAGAGTGGGTATCGAACTAGGAACCTTGTGGTTTCTAGCCGAACGCTCACCGACTGAGCTAACCTGTGACCCTTATATTCAATACATAAGTAAACTTAACTTATTATTTGCTCTACTTAGGTATTTGCTCTCTTACTTTTTTTTAAGCTTTAGAAAAGATCCTTGCAGTTTATGTTTAATATATTTTTTCCATATATATATATTTATAAATTTTTTTTCTTCTTTTTGGCCAAAAGAAATATTACGTAATATCTAAACAATGAACACACCCGTGTGATCGACTGCTAATTAATCGGTACCTCGATTAATTCAGTGGATGTAAAACCCTGAAGATGGTGAAACTCGATAAGGTTCTATATGTATCCATTTTATAATGCTCTTCTCTATAAGAAATGGAAGCACTCTGTGAGGGCCTTTACACACAAAGCGATGTGTGTATTAAAAACAGTTAAATCCCCTTCCATTTTGTAAGTGAGGACAGCCTAATGTTAAGGGTGCCGGACTGACACCCCAACCGATCGGATTCAAAGCTTAGGTAGCTTACAAAATTGTCTAGCCACACTGAAGAGACTTGATAAGTCGAAACACGTGTCTGTGGATGACCATAATATATATATAATATATATATATATATACCAGTATGTTCATATCTGTCATTTTAGCCTGCTCATATCTCTCTATCTCTCTCTAACACAGGCTGAGGTTATATATATATGTATTATATGTATGTTATATAATATATATATATATATATATATATATATATATATATATATATACTAGCAAATATATGCACCCTCCGGGTGCAAGTATTTAAGTTTAATGTAATAAAATTTGTATTAAATTAGAAAGGCTAATGAAACTAAATAAGAATACCGATAAAAAGATTTGAAACAGAGGGAGTATATAAAAAATGGAACAACTGAAACTTACCTCTTCCATCACTCTCGTCTTTCATTTTTATTTTTTCTAATTTTAAGTATTTAGTTAAAGAGGAAGTAAATAATAAAAATGACAGTTCTTTTTTTTCTTGTTAATTTAAAGATTCATTGAAGAGATTTGGATTATATTCATTAAAATAAAACCAACAAGTTAGAAATCAATAAAATACTAAAGCACATATTTAATAAAATCAACATTTTTAATATCAATGTGCAAATTTAGCCTTCCGTTCACACTGTAAACCACTATTTTGTTGTATATATAAATATAATAGCATGTTGAATATGTAGACATGGTTAACAGTAATTAATAATGTAAAACAATTTTATTAATAATTGAGGTTTAGATAAAAATACAATTCATGGAAAATGTGATGTCAATAACTAAGGGAATAGTGATATGAGTAGTAAATATAGTTTTCGTTACAGACAGAAAAGCACCAATCTCCATTGTAATAAGATATATATTTATATTTATATAGATAGATAGATAGATTATCCAATCACAAATATCTCTTCTATTGTCCTTGGTTCACACCAGTACCGATTATACAATTATTATCCTTAGACCAAATGAGCAAACTATACTCTCCATTAATAAAGCAACAGTATGCGTGTTCCTGATTACCATAAATAAGCAAGCTATCTTCACCAACTGCTCTATCACAAGCCCATCTAACTTGACATCATTTTGTAACGTCTCTCAATGCACTATCATTATCATCATCATCATCACCATCATTATTACGCCATGACCCCTCTGAAGACTAACAGATGCCCCCCTACCACGAACACTACCACCATTGCAATTATACATAACCACTACCACCATCACTGTTTTCTCTGAGTTCTTCGACCCATTTCCTGAGATCCCCCCCCCAACCCTTCTTGGTGCGAGATCACCAATATCAGAGTCCCGCTCTTATTGTCCCTCCCCCCCCTTCTCTGTCTATTACCGCGACGAGGTCGTTCGCTTCCTAAGCATTGATTGAAGCCAAAAGGAAGTTCTTAACTCACAATCAGATTAGAACCCGTCCTTAATATTCCGTAGCATTTTTCTATTAGATCGGTCAACACGACGAATGTCCAAAGTGTTGGCCAATATAACACTGATCATCGGAGTTAATGACTAGACGGGCGGGGTGTCTGGCCGGCACAAAGGGTGCTGTTTACTACGGTTACACCAGGTCGTTGGTTAATGGTGTGGGTGGACGCGTTGCAAGGGAACGGGGAAGAGCGAGCAGTGACGTTCGATAGGAAAAGAGAGAACGGAAAAGAATGGGGGAAGAAGAGAGAGAGAGAGAAGACAGAGAAGAGAAGAGAGAGAAGAGAGAGAGAGAGAGAGAGAGAGAGAGAGAGAGAGTAGACGGAGTGTGTAACAAGAAAGGGGAAATAAGATGAACGATGAGAAAGGAAAAATAAGGAACGAAAAAAAAATGAATGTGAAGTTAAACGGAAAGGCAGGTCAAAAAAAAGAATGATAAAAAGGATAAGAAAGAAAAAAAGGTAAAAAGAAGAAGAAGGAGAAGAGAGGGAGGGAGAGAGAGAGAGAGAGAGAGAGAGAGAGAGAGAGAGAGAGAGAGAGAGAGAGAGAGAGGGGGGGTTGTTTCAAGAAGAGAAAAAAGAAAGATCGAAAAAAGAAAGAAAATTCTTAAAGAGAACAAAAAAACAAAGAAAAAAAAAGGAAACGAAGAGATATTTAATGGACAATATATAAAGCGAGTGAGACAGAGAGAGAGAGAAGACAGACAGACAGACAGACAGACAGAGAGAGGGGCAGTATTTAAAGAATAGAAAGAAAAAAAAATAATGAAAGAAAAATGAAAGAAAGGGAAAGTAAGAAAGAAAAAGAAAGAAAGAAAGAAAGAAAGAAAGAAAACTGAAAGAAAGAGAAAGTAAGAAAGTAAAAGAAAGAAAGGAAAATGAAGGAAATAGAATGCAAGAAAGAAAAAGAAAGAAAGAAAGAAAGAGAAAGTCAGAAAGAAAAAGAATGAATGAAAGAAAGAAAGAATGAAAGAAAGAACGAAAGAAAGAAAGAAAAAATAAGAAAGAAAGAAAAAGAAAGAAAGAAAAAGAGAGAGAGAAGAAAGAAAGTGTTGAAAGAGAACACATGAAGAAATGAAATTGAAAAAAAGACCCGAAAGAAATTAAGCAATTAAGAAAACAAACAAGGTAAGAGAAAAAGATATGGACAATATGCCAATATGAATGAAGAAATGATGAAAAAAAGAAAGAAAAAAGAATGAGAGATATATTCGACAAAGAAAAGATATGAACAAGAATAAAACAAAAATGAGGAACGATTTGTGAAAGAAATTGAAAGAGATCCGAAGACAGAAAGTGAAAGAAAAGAAAAAAGAGAAAGAAAAGAAAAAAGAGAAAGAAGAGAAAGAAAAGAAAAAAAGAGAAAGAAAAAAAAAAAAAGAGAAAGAAAAACGAAAATAAAAGCCAAAAAAAAAAAAATAATAAAGCAAAGAAAAAAACGAGAATAAAAAGAAAAAGAAAAGAAACAGGAAGAAAAAAATCCAAAAAACAAATTAAGAAAAACGGAACATAAAAACAAAAGAAATGTAGAAACAGACGACAAAAAATGTCGGCAAAAAAGTTCAGGAAAGGACAGACAGAAGGGAAAAAAATGGTTGACGAAAATACAATTGAAAACAGGGAAAAAATGATGTTTGGTTGGAAGTAACCACGGGGCTGATTGAGGCTCTGCGTAAGTGCCTGTATGTGTGCGATCTTAAGTGTGTATGTGTGTATGTGTGTGTGTGTGTGTGTGTGTGTGTGTGTGTGTGTAGGATAATGTGTGTTTATGTAAGTGCGTAGAAGCGTGAGTGTGTTTGTATGTGTGCATGTATTTTGAAGAGTGTTTGTTAATATGTGTATGTTTGTGTGTACAAGCACGTTGGAGATTTGAACATGTGAGTGTGTTTGAACCGCTAGATGTGTCTATATATTATAGTGTGTGTTTATGTTAGTGTGTAGAAGCGGGAGTGTGTTTGTATGTGTGTGGGTATTTTAAACAGTGTTTGTAAATATGTGTATTTTGGGGTGTGCATGCACGTTGGTGATTTGAGCATGTGTGTGTGTTTGAACCTCTAGGTGTGTATATGTGAGGAAAGCTTTAATTACGCATGTGTACAGATACATTGGGTCGATTTAGCTCACTCGGTAGTGCGTCCGCCGAGGAACCACTAGGTCCCTGGTTTGATACAATCCCTCAGCGACATGAGTAGCACAGGGATCTGTGAGGTAAATGAGAGGCTGGTGGTAGGTGTCGCGCTTCACGTCAGACGCAAAACAATCTCTTGTTCTAGCACTAGTGAAAAGGGGATAGTCTTCCTCACTGTCTGGATAATACCGACATTAGGCCACCTCGACTACTTTACTTTTACTTTACAACTGTGTATCGCATTTGTCCCTAAATGTGTGTTTGTAGGTATGCAAACTCCAGGAAAAAATAATGTGTGCAATCTGTAACAAAGTCTGTAAGTCAGCTTCTCGTCTTAAGAGAGATATGGTGGTGCATAAGTATAAAATTCTATCATCTGATCCATCTGATACAACAGGCAGGATGTCCTTCCTATGTCATATTTGCATCAGACTTTGTGGATCTGCAGCGGATCTGCTGAGTCATTTGAAGGCTCATGAGAGGAAAGGTTCTGGTGGTGGAGTTGTAGTATTGTGAGGGACGACAATGATCTGTAAAGATTATGCTATTGCTACATGTGTGTGCACACGCCTGTGTGTGTGTATACGTGAGTGGGTGTAAGTATATATGTGTGTGAGGGTGTGTGAGTTGAGTGGGTGTACATGTCTGTGTATGTGGGTAAGAATGATTAAATTTCATGCGTGTGCGACTGTGTGTGTCTCTGTTTATATATATATATATATATATATATATGTGTATGTATATATTGAACTGTGTGTCTGCACGCGCGCATATGTGTGGTTTCCGCATGAGTACGGATGTAGAAAATTATATAAATTCATAGCACATGTGTTGTATACCTCTTTACTTACTTCTATTCTTCTTCTGGCGTCTTTTCTAACATCTCTTCTAGCGTCTTGTGCTTCGTCTTGGTGGTCGGTCGCACTTAACTCATTTCTTCTTCTAGATCAGTCTTGTTACCAAGACATTCACCAACCACAAAACCATGATTCTTTTCTTAAGCTTTTATTTACTTAACTAAACATTTCATGTAACTAAACCTCTGACTAACATAGCGCGCGTATGCAGTGAGTTCCAGTTAAGGCAGGACATATTCTCTGCCTGACGTCTAAACTGAAAACTGAGGACCCAACCAGGTCCCACGTGACTTCACGTATTTCGCGAGCTTTCTGTACTATTCCATGGAAAGTCCCGCCCGTGATATGAAAAGGGCCATCCCTTTAGAAATACAGGGGATTGACAATAATCTTATGCAACCGCATAGATTATGTAACAGTAGCATCCGTGTGTACTTTTAATCCAACGTTTTCTTTAATCATTTCGTTGAAATACAAACAAAGCAACTGTTACATAATTATTAGATTCCTAATATTTGTGTACAGTAGTGTAGAAACCAAAATGGCTGTTATAAGTTGCAGCCGGTGGCCTTATAGGATGAGTGACAAGGCTTGACCACATCTTGCTCCTTCCGGTGGATACTCTGAGAATCGGTGGAGAAGACCCTCTTCCGATTTAGATTAGAAATAGATTTTTAGTCAGATCGGCTAAAAACCACGACGGTGGTAAGTCGTGTTATGCACGGTGCCGACTCAATCTGCGCAGGTAGTCTGGTGGGTATTTTAGAATAAAATATTATCTAAGTAAATCGAAGTCTTGTGTTATTATCTAAAAACTACCAATGACACAGGGCTTCTGATAAAGAGAAATCCCCAATGGAAGACCAGACATGAAGTCCCCAAGACGAAGTCCAGACGCTAGAAGAGTCGCTAGAATTAAGAAAGGAAAGAGAGTATATAACACAACCATATGAAACTGTATTTGCTAAGATGGAAATTAAAGAAGAGTTTTTAATAGATGTACCTTAATAAAACAACATCGCTACTACTAAGCATTGACTTTACCCTTAATATTGTTTAATACAAAACAAGTCACTCAGTGAGTGTTGTTCAAAATGACAATAAACTGTATTTTCATAGAAACCAGCAACGAATGTAACATTACATTAAATCCCTTAAATCCGACACAAAACTGTTTTCCCACCATACTCCGCAAACTATTCAAATACGAGGGTATTTACCCAATTCATTCGCCACGGGTACGATGTGACATAGGGCCACATGTATGGGACCTCCAACGAAGATCGAAATCGCTATTTAGAAGAAATTAATCTCATTCAGGGGTAGCAGTAACATAGAATAATAATTAACACAGCTTAACGCCTGTACCCCAGCTATGGTTAGCGGAATGAGAACAGGATACCCCCGTCGATTGAATAAAGGGTTAGGTTCAAATTTCCGAGATAGCTCCCAATTACGACAAAAAGGTTCCAGAGTACGAAAAGTATGTTCCCGAATCCTGGATGGTTCCAGAGTCGGACAAGAAATACCTGAGAAATGCCGGAGGGCACATCGACCGAATCGTTGTACGGATAACAATGAAGATGGGGACAATAGTCCGAATAATACAAATAATACTAATCCTTGAAAATTATATATACCAATTTCTTTTTATACACATGAAGTTAAGAAAGATGAAAAGAAAGGGAAAATAAAATAAAAAATATTAGATAAAATAAATACAAAGAAAAAAGATGCAATTTGAAATGGATAAAAACAAAAAAAAACAAAAAAAACAGCGCGGTTTTCCTGTTTCTTTCCTGTTTCTAAAAAATCTTTGGTTAGAAAACAATATTATGTCAATGTTGATCACTGAGAATTTAAAACCGTTTCAGACTTAAAGTGAAAAAAAAAAAATGTTTTCTGGTTTTGTTGCGGAAATACAAAAATGAAGAAATTTTTAAAAAATGAAGAGAACCGTCATATAAAATAAAAATGGATAAAAATGAAAAATTAAGAAAATAAGAAATAAAGATAGAAAATATAAGAAAATGTAGAAAGATGTAAGGTAGATGAAAAGAAAGCAAAATAGACGGAAAAAAAATAAATAGATAAAAATATATAAATAAATACAAAAAAAAGAACCAATTTGAAATGAATATAAACAACAAAATTGGTGGTGATTGAGAAAAAAAACAATAAGGTTTAAAAAATCGGAATGAAAAGTGAAGAAAACAAAAGGAATTATTTGATGAAAAAGAAAATTATCAAATAATAGAAAGAAAAGCGGAAAAGAAAGAAATATAAGAGAAAAAGACAAGTAAGTAAAATAAAGAAAAGGAAAATAGAAAGTAAAAGAAAAAGAAAACAGAAAAAAATATTTGAAAAAAAAGATAGAAAATATAAGAAAATTTAGAAAAAGTAAAATAGACGGATAAAGAAAGTAAATAAAAATATAGATAAAAATAAATACAAAGAAAAAGATGCCATTCGAAATAGATATAAAACAACAAAATTGGTGATGATCGAGAAAAAATACCAAGGTTTTCCCGTCTCTTTCCTGTTTCTTTCCTGTTTCTAAAAATCTTTGGTTAGAAAAACAATATTATGTCAAAGTAGATCGCAGAGAATTTTTTAAAAGAGTCAGATTTTAAGTGAAAAAAATTGTTATGTTTTTTGTTTTTTTTTGAGAAAATATAAAAAGAAGAAATTAAAAAGAAATTGACGAAAACCGCCATAAAAAATAAAAATGGAAAGAAATGAAAAATAAGAAAAATAAGGATAGAAGAAAATATCAGAAAATGTAGAAAAAAGTAAAATAGATAAAAAGAATGGAAAATAGACGGAAAAAGAAAGTAAATAAAAATAAATAGATCAAAATAGATACAAAGAAAAAGAACCAATTTGAAATGGATATAAAACAACAAAATTGGTGATGATTAAGTAAAAAAAATCAGTAAGGTTTAAAAAAAGGGAATGCAATTCGAAATGGATATAAAACAACAAAATTGGGGGTGATTGAGAAAAAAAGGTAAAAAAAAAAAACGGAATGAAAAGTGAAGAAAACAAAAGGAATTAATTGATGAAAATAAGTGATGAGGCATTCTTTTAGAAAAAAAAAAGAAAAAAGAAGAAAAAGGCTAGAATTAGACAGAATTACTGACAAAAGTAAAGACACAAAGAGAAAAGTAATTAAATGAGTGTAAAAAAGAACCCTGCTTTGTAATGGAAAGAAAGGTGTTTTTTGTCTTATATCCGAGCCTCTCCTGTCTCTTGTATAAATCTTTGGTTAGAAAAACAATATTATGTCATTGTAGATCGCTGAGATTTTAAGAGATGTAATATATTTAAGAGATATTTAAGATATAATGATATTTAATATATTAAATTTTAAAATATCTTTTAAATATATTTAATATGTTAAATATGTTAAATATCTTACATATTAATGAATTATGTACAAATAATTATTGATTACATCTTACATATTAATCTTGATTAATGAATTCAAGATATTTGATATAATACATATCTTAAATATCTTAAATGATATGTAAGTAAAAGTAAAGTCGAGGGGGCGGCCTAAAGTCGGTATCAGCCAGTCAGCGAGGGAATCTATCCCCTTTTCAATAGCGCTAGACCAAGGAGATTGTTTTTAGCGTCTGAGGTGGAACGCCACACCTACCATCAGCTCCTTACTTTACCACACAGATCCCTGTGCTACTCATACGCTGAGTTGGCGAGGATCGGTATCGAACCAGGAACCTTGTGTTTTCTAGCCGAACGCTCTACCGACTGAGCTAACCCGGCCACTTGAAATATCTTAAATATCTTTAAATATCTTTTAAATTATATTAACATATAAAGATATTTAATATATTGAAGAGATATTTAATAAATATAAATATCTGATAAATGTTTAAGAGATGTAATATATCTAAGAAGCAAAGAGAAAAGTAATTAAATGATTGTATAAACAAAAAGCTGCTTTGTAGGGGAAGGAAGAACTTTTTTTATCTTATATCCTAGTCTTTGCTGTCTTTTCTAAAAAAATATTTGATTAGAAAAACAATATTATGTCAAAGTAGATGGCTGAGAATTTAAAAAAGAGTCAGACCTCAAGGTAAAAAAAAACCTTTTCTGGTTTTGTTGCGGAAATACAAAAAAAAAAAAGGAAGTCATTTAAAAAATTGACGGAAACCGTCATATAAAATAACAATGGATAGAAATGTATATGCCTTATCCGTAACAATATTAGATAAATAAAAAAACAAATAGATAAAAGGAATGGTGATGGAATTGAGAGAAGAAACAAATAGGAAATAATTGTATTGAATCATTGTTGACGTAATCCCCATTCCCACTAGCTACAAACAAACAAACACACAAACCAACCAACCAACCATCCAACAAACAAACAAACAAACAAATATACAAACAATTAGGTACTTTTCGCAGAGTTCCGTCCCGGCCCCCTGCCTTAAAAAGCGCTAGGTGGTGTTAGCTTAAAAACAGTACCACCTACGATTGTAGTCCCTAGCTGTAGTGGTGTAAGTTGGAAAAAAACAAACAAACAAAAAAAAACACCAGCGTTTAAGGAATTTTTCCTGAAAAGTTAATGCGATATTTTTCCCCTTCCGGTATATTTTCGAAATGTAAATATTTGAACCCTCTACCGCTACAGCTAGGCACTTCAATCGTCGGTGGTACTGTTTATAAGCTAACACCGCCTAGCGATTTTAAGGCAGGAGGCCGGGACGGAACCCTGCGAATAGTACCAACAAATATTTCGATAAATACAAATAAACATTAAAAAACAATAAAACTTTTTTCTTCTTCTCTTCCCACCAGACGCTATAATTCACATTCGTAAGTGTATGTACCTCTTATCGTCTCATTCATGGGTTAAATTGTATCACTACTGTTCATCTACAAGGATGGGTTTGGCATTAAAATCCTAGTAAGTTTGTAGAGAATCTTTCTACCATGATGTTGTGACAAAAAGAA
Source organism: Doryteuthis pealeii (assembly GCA_023376005.1). NCBI lineage: Eukaryota > Metazoa > Mollusca > Cephalopoda > Myopsida > Loliginidae > Doryteuthis > Doryteuthis pealeii. The sequence continues at coordinate 69,109,836 of CM042172.1, read as the reverse complement.
AAAAAGAGACAAGGGCATAGAGTCCGGGGTTAATTATCCTAGCTGTTGCGAAACAAGGCCAGTTTCGCGACCCTCTGGTACAATCAAGGGTTAATTAACTATCATCTCAAAGGTGATAAAGTTTCTTTCTTTATATCAATCTCAAGTGACCAAGAAGACTGCTCAGGTAACAATGGGATCAGTACAACGTCAAATGAGCATCTCCTTCCTCTAACATTTGAAGTCTATTTATACGAAAGACAGACCTGCGCACATCCCGGTAGTAAGGTATAAAATTCCAGTCAGGCGCAGATCTCGCCTTCCGTATTTCTTACTGGAAACTGCCAATCCAGCCGACGCCATAATTGTGAGTAAGGGACCCACCTCAAACATTCTTTCCACAAGTTTGATATGCCATTAAACAAAGAAAACAAACTTAATTGCTTTATGTAATCTTTTATTTTTTTACTTAGGGGATACCACGTGATGTAATGGATTGTGTCAACGTAGAAAACTCCAGTCATTCTATTACCGTATTTGAGGGCATATAAGACGCACGGGCATATAAGACATCCCCCCCCCCATTTCAGCAGGTCAGATTCAGGAAAAAAAAGTTTTTTGTGTATTTAAGCATATATTGTTGAAAACAGTCTAGCTGTGCATTCCACTGGGAATTATGCAAAAAATTAAATTTTGACCATACAACAAAATGGTATATGCATAAACCAGAATCTGTTCTTGAGAACGAAACGCATAAAATTCTCTGGGACTTTGAAATGAAAACGGATCATCTTATCCCAGCAAGAAGACCAGACCTAGTGTTGATAAACAAAAAAGAAAGAACTTGTCAACTGGTGGATTTTGCAGTGCCAGCAGACAAATATCTGGACCTTGCCAGAGAACTGAAAAAGTTATGGAATATGAAAGTGAAAGTTATACTAATTGTAGTTGGTGCATTTGGAACGGTCCCAAAAGGATTGGAAAAGGGTTTGGAAAGTCTGGAAATCAGAGGAAGAATTGAAACCATTCAGAACACTGCACTGCTGCAATCTGCCAGAATACTCAGAAGAGTCCTGGAGACCTGAGGAGACTTGCTGTCACTCAGACTCCAGTGAAAGACCATCAGCTAACACTGATGTGAAAACTCAAAAAGAGTAAATAATAGTATGGGGTTTGGAAAGTCTGGAAATCAGAGGAAGGATTGATACCATTCCGAACACTACACTGCTGCAATCTGCCAGAATACTCAGAAGAGTCATAGAGACCTGAGGAGACTTGCTGTCACTCAGACTCCAGTGAAAGACCATCAGCTAATGCTGATGTGAAAACTCAAAAGGAATAATGATAGTATTAGTAATAATGATAATAATAAAAAAATGTTGGACACGAAAATAAAGCCTACGGGAGGTTTCAAACTTCAGCTACGATGCATAAGACGCTGGCCAATTTTTTGAGCCAAAATTTTGGAAAAAAAAGTGCGTCCTATATGCCGTCAAATACGGTACGTTCACTTTCAGACAAATACCCTTTGGAAAGGTATGAATACATCATTCCCCTGCTATGGGTTAAAGAGTACTACTACTCGTCTTCTACAAGGATGACTTTGGCATTAAACAAACAAAACAAAACCTTACATTCGTGGTATAAACACAAACATATAAAATAATATTGTCATTAAAAAAACATTTTACTCAGTGGAGACCCGGTGACATAATGGCTAACGTACTGGACTGCGACAACGTATTAATCGAGTTTGGACCCTAGTCATGCTATTACGTTCACTTTCAGGCCAATACCCTTTGGAAAGGTATGAATCCGTCATTCCCCTGTTAAAGAGTACTACTACTAGTCTTCTACAAGGATGGCTTTGGCATTAAATAAACGAAATCAAACCTTACATTCGTGGTATAAAAACAACCATATAAAAGCATATTGACATCTAAAAAGATTGAAACAACACAAACAAATTAAAACATTTAGATATTTCCTAGTTGAGTAACATGAATGACCCAGAAAAAACAGAACCCAAATTATTTATTTATTTTCCCATTAACCTACCCCTAAACGCCAACCCTAGCCCTAACCCCAAACCCTAACCCTAACACATAAACTTTAAAAAAAATTAAAATTAAAATTAACAGGTTTATTACAAAATTTGTGGGTTTGTTTTATTCTGAGTCACCCTGTAATATTATGTTACTCAACTAGGGGGGTAGGGTTAGGGTTAGGGGTTAGGGTTAGGGTTAGGGTTGAGTTTTATGGTTAGTTTAATTGGAAAATAAATAATTTGGGTTCTATTTTACTGGGTCACCCTGTAATATCATGTTACTCAGCTAGGGTAGTTAGGGTTAGGTTTTAGGGGTAGGGTTAAGGTTAGGGTTAGGGTTGGTGTTTAGGGTTAGTTTAATGGGAAAATAAATAAATCATTTTGATTCTGTTTTTCTGGGTCACCCTGTAATATCATACTACTAAACTAAGGGGTTAGGGTTAGGGTTAGGGTTTAGGGTTAGTTTAATGGGAAAATAAATAATTTGGGTTCTGTTTTTTCTGGGTCAGCCTGTAATATTGTGTTACTCAACTAGGGGTTTAGGGTTAGGGTTTAGGGTTAGGGTTGGGGTTAGGGTTTAGGGTTAGTTTAATGGGAAAATAAATAATTTGTGTTCTGTTTTTTCTGGGTCACCCTGTAATATCATGTTATTCAACCAAACATTTTTATAGAACTGCTACAATCAGAACGGATCTAAAGAAATGAACAAAAAATATATTTCTAAACCGCCAGTTCACACTTCACAATTCACACCGCTGTTTAAAAAAGAATACAAGATAAAAAAAAAAGAAAAAAAAAAGAAAACAATATCCTCCCTCCCCACAGAAAAACAAAAAAAAACCCAAATGCAGAACGATGATTTTAAGAAATTACAACCCCACAAAAAAAAAAAACGGGCGGGAAAAAAAAACGCGGGCTGAGGCGAGGCACCGTTGTTAAGTAGTGTGTCATGGCGTCGTACATTTATTTTATTAAGACAAAGTGATCAGCTTTTTGCTAATGATTCCTTAACAAGCAAGATTTCGCGCCGATGTAATCAAGGCTATTTGATTTCCTCATCAATCACTTTACTGTTAGACAGGAAAACCGAGAGACTAAATGATTAGAGATGATTTGATCCAAAATGGCGGTTCGTCTGGCTTTGAACACGATCTTCTGTTTTTTTAGCCTTTTTTTTTTTTGTTAATTTTTTATATTTATTTTTTCTTTTGCATTTTTTATCGAGTTAAAATTTAGAGAGTGGTTTCTTTTACCCTTTCTCGATTTTCTTCCTTTCGTTTGTTTTCTTTAAGATTGAAAAACAAATTTAAATATAATTCAATTCCTCTAAATGTACAATCATTACCGTTTGGAAATAGATTCTTTTTTCTTGGTATTATTAACTAAATTTAGTTTAGTATGTCATGAGGCCATGGGGAGAAGAAAAAAGAGGTATAGAGATTGCATTGAACCATAATTGCCAGACAACCTTGAAAATCAGTAGCAGAATTTTTATATTTAATTTGTTTTAAAGTTTCATTAGAAATGCGAGAAAATCAAAACCGTCGTTTAAACCACATCAGTTGTTTCTCACCATCTTTTTAATAAACACTAATTTTTAAATCTTCTCCCTCTTCTATCTTTCTTTCTGTCTGTCTTTCTTTCTTTCTTTCTTCTTCTTTCTTTCTTTTTTCTTTCTTTCTTCTTCTTTTTTCCTTTTCTTTCTTCTTCTTTGAAATTCTTCTTTGAAATTCTTCTTCTTTGCAATTCCTTGCAATTCTTCTTCTTCTTCTTCTTCTTCTTCTTCTTCTTTGAAATTCTTTTCTTCTAATTTTAAATTCTTTTTCTTTTTCTTCTTCTTCTTCTTCTTCTTCTTCTTCCTTCTTCTTCTTCTTCTTCTTCTTTGAAATTCTTTTTATTCTAATTAGAAATTATTTTTTTTCCATTTCTTCTTCTTCTTCTTCTTCTTCTTCTTCTTCTTCTTCTTCTTCTTCTTCTTCTTCTTCTTCTTCTTTCCTTTCTTTTTCTTCTTCTTCTTCTTCTTCTTTGGAATTCTTCTTCTTCTTCTTCTTTGAAATCTTTTTTTCCTTTTCTTCTTCTTCTTCTTCTTCTTTCCTTTCTTTTTCTTCTTCTTGTTCTTCTTTGGAATTCTTCTTCTTCTTCTTCATTGAAATCTTCTTTTTTTTTCCTTTTCTTCTTCTTCTTCTTTTTCTTTTTCTTCTTCCCTTTTCTTCTTCTTCTTTCTCTTTCTTCTTCTTCTTCTTCTTCCATTTTTTCTTCTTCTTTCCCTTTTTTCTTCTTTCCCTTTCTTCTTCTCTTCTTCTTCTTCTTCTTCTTCTTCTTCTTCTTTCCCTTTCTTCTTCTTCTTTCCCTTCTTCTTCTTCTTCTTCTTTCTTCTTCTTCTTCTTCTTCTTTCCCTTTCTTCTTCTTCTTCTTTTCTTCTTCTTCTTCTTCTTCTTCTTCTCTTTTCTTTCTTCTTGTTCTTCTTTGCAATTCTTCTTCTTCTTTGCAATTTCTTTCTTTTTTTTCTTCTTTTTCTTCTTCTTTTCTTTTTTCTTTCTTCTTCTTCTTGAAATTCTTTTCTTCTAATTTTAATTCTTTTCTTTCCATTCTTCTTCTTTTTCTTCTTCTTTTCTTCTTCTTCTTTCTTCTTCTTTCTTCCTTCTTCTTCTTCTTCTTTCTTTTTCTTCTTTTGAATTTTTTAATTTCTAATTGAATTTTTTATTCCTTTCTTCTTTTCTTTCTCTTTTCTTCTTTCTCTTCTTCTTCTTCTTCTTCTTCTTCTTTCCTTTCTTTTTCTTTCTTCTTCTTTCTTCTTCTTTTCTTTTCTTCTTCTTCTTCTTTCTTGAATCTTTCTTTTTCCTTTTCTTTTTTTCTTCTTTCTTCTTCTTTCCTTTCTTTTTTCTTCTTCCTTGTTCTTCTTTGGAATTCTTCTTCTTCTTTTTCATTGAATCTTCTTTTTTTTTTTTTTCCTTTTCTTCTTTCTTCTTTCTTCTTCTTTTCTTTTTTTTTTTCTTTTTCTTCCTTTTTTTCTCCTTCTTCTTTCTTCTTTTTCTTTTCTCTTTCTTCTTCTTCTTCTTTTCCATTTCCTTTCTTTTCCTTCTTCCCCTTTTTTCTTCTTTTCTTTCTTCTTTTCTTCTTCTTTCTTCTCTTCTTCTTCTTCTTCTTCTTTCTTCTTTCTTCTTCTTCTTTCCTTCTTCTTCTTCTTCTTCTTTCTTTTTCCTTTCTTCTTCTTCTTCTTCTTTCTTTCTTTCTTTCTTCCTTCTTCTTCTTCTTCTTCTTCTTCTTCTTCTTTCTTTCTTTTTCTTCTTCCTTGTTCTTCTTTGCAATTCTTCTTCTTCTTTGCAAATTCTTTCTTCTTTTTCTTCTTCTTTTCTTTTCTTCTTTTTCTTTCTTTCTTCTTCTTCTTCTTCTTCTTCTTCTTTCTTTCCATTTCTCTTCTTCTTCTAACTTCTTCTTCTTCTTTTTCTTCTTTGAATCTTCTTCTTTTTTTTTTCTTTTTTTTTTTCTTTTCTTTCTTCTTTCTTTCTTCTTCTTCTTCTTCTCTTTCTTCTTCTTCTTCTCTTTCTTCCTTTCCTTTTCTTCTTCTTTTGAAATTCTTCTTCTTCCCCTTTTCCCTTTCTTCTTTCTTCTTTCTTCTTCTTCTTCTTTTTTTTCTTTCCTTTTCTTCTTCTTCTTTGAACTTCTTTTTCTTTCCTTTCTTCTTCGTCTTCTTCACATTCATTTATTTAAAGCAAGTGTTATAAGCATTCATTATATATTTCCTTTAATAGATGATGAAAGCGGACACGAGACCTAAGCTACTAGAAAGCGGATTAACAAAAACAATAAAAGTACAATACCTCTTCAGATTTCAGAATTGCTGCCTTTCGACAATTCTAGAAAACAAGATTGTAGATTAGTGAGGCAAGGATTTTGAGTGTCGTAACCACAACAATAATGAAACCAGTAAAAACAAAAATGGAAGGCACTTAGAAGGATTTACACTCACTTGAATCTTTCGGCAACAAAACAACAACAATGTATCACAACTTCCTCTCTCTCTCTCTCTCTCTCTTCTCTCTTCTCTCTCCTCCTCTCCTCTCTCTGACCTCTTTCTTTTTCTTTTTTCTCTCTCTGTCTCTTTCTCTGTCTCTCTGTCTCTCTCCCTCTTCTGTGCAGACTAATTCTCGCTCCATTTTTACGTGGATTCCTTTTCCTTTCTTTTTTTTCTTTTCTTTCTTCCTTCCTTTTCCCATCACGCTTCTTTTACTTTATTTAATCTCTCTCTCTCTCCCCATCACTCTCTCCCTTTCACTATCTATCTGTTTTATCTGTCATTTCTGTGTGTATCTCTCTTTTTATTCAGTTTTTACCCCCCTCTCTCTGTCTCTCTCTCTCTTGCTCTCCCTCTCTCTCCTTCTCTCTGTCTCTTCTGTTCTGTTCTGTCTCTGTCTCTCTGTCTTCTCTCTCTCTCTGTCTGTCTGCCTATCTCTCTCTCTCTCTCTTTCTCTCTCTCTCTCTCCTCTCTCTCTCTCTCTTCTCTCTCTTCTCATGGTTGTTTTTTTACGCCTGTTTTTGTGCTGTTCTTCTGACTTAATAATAATTTTTTAAAAAGCGTGATGAGAAAAGAAGGAAGAAATAAATAAATAAATAATAAAGAAAGAAAGAAAGAAAGAAAGAAAGAAGGGGAGACAGAATTCGCGTAAAATAGAGTGAGAATGTGTCTGAAGATAATAGACGAGAGAGGGGAGAGAGAGAGGGGGAGAGAGGGGGAGAGAGAGAGGGGGGAGAGAGAGGGGAGTGAGAGAGTGGTAGCGATGTGGGGAGAGAAAGTAGAAACAGAAATATATTATTTTCATTCTGTTCTGTTTTTCTCCTCTCTCTATCTTCCGTGTTAATATCCTCATCCCACCACCCTTCTTCCTTTTTAGTATAATTCTCTTGTATGACATACCAACAGAATGCGAGAACAGCGTTAGATAATTTGTAATTTGAATCAGAAAAGAAAAACTGTAGATTTAGTTATAAATAACCCATTAAGGTTCATGTGCCATTAAACAACCAACCAACCAACCAACCAACCAACCGACCAGCAAGCCACTTATTTCTCTTCTTTATTCATTTCTCCATTTTCTCTCTTTGTTCTTTTATCTTCTCCCTTGCATTTTCACTCGTTGTCTTTCTAGAGATCCACGTTCATTATGTTCTCTTTTGCTCCCCTCCCCTCTCCCTCTCTCTCTTCTCCTCTCTCTCTCTCTCTCTCTCTCTCTCTCTCTCTCTCTCTGTCCCATTTTAATATCCTTATAAGTAAAGTAAAGTCGTCGGGGCGGGCCTAAGTCGGTATCAGCCAGTCAGCGAGGGAGTCTATCCCCTTTTCAATAGCGCTAGACCAAGGAGATTGTTTTTAGCATCTGAGGTGGAGCGCCACACCTTCCATCAGCTCCTTACTTTACCGCACAGATCCCTGTGCTACTCATACGCTGAGTTGGCGGGGACCAGTATCGAACTAGGAACCTTGTGGTTTCTAGCCGAACACTCTACCGACTGAGCTATTTTCTTCTGATCAATCTTCGTATAACATAACAGATGATCTCTACCAACAGAAGGCGTGAACAGAGTGGGATATTTCGCTTCTGAATCAGAAAAGAAAAATACTAGATTTAGTTATAAATAACCCACAAAGTTTCATATGCCATTAACAAACCAACCAACCAACCAATCAACCAGCCAGAAAGCCACATTATCACTCATCTTTCTTCTCCATTCATTTCTCCCTTTCTCTCTTTTTTCTTTATCTTCTCCCTGGCATTATCACTCGTTGTCTTTCTAGAGATCCACTTTCACTCTGTTCCTCTTTTGCTTCCTCTCTCTATATATCCCATCTTAATATCCTCATCCCACACCCTTCATCCTTTTTTTCTTCAGCTGATCAGTCTCCGTATAACATAACAGATGATCTTTCCCAACAGAAGGCGGGAAAGAGACGGGATATTTCGCCTTCGAAGCGGAATAGTTCATTGTTTTCTCTTGATGGGGTTGATGAAGCGGAAAATAAGTTCAGTAATGGCGTCAGTGTCTCTTAGTAAGTGCTACGCGCAATCGAATTACCGGTTTATATCTTATACGTTTACAGGAATACAAACTCATTTCCGCGTAGATTATATTGATAAAGGCATTCAAAATGCCGGCTGGAAAACGTCCTTCTTCTTCATGCTATAAACTATTTTATGTTACTGGTGTCTTTGGAATCAGTACATTTGAACGTGAATCAGTGTATTTTGGCGAGACACTGATAATTGTGTAATGATTACTATGAAATGTTCGATGGGTAATGTTGATATTTATAACAGGATTAAGTGCATGACAAAGAAGGAGATTATGTGTAAAATAAATGTAATGATTTAGCCCACACATAGTTATTAGCTTTTAATAAGATATTCATCGAAAGTTTATACATACATACTATACATAATATATATATATATATATATATATATATATATATATATATGTGTGTGTGTGTGTGTGTTGTGTGTGTGTGTGAGTGTGTGTGTGTGTTTTGTATCTGTGAAATTTTTGCACCTTAGTTTCGAGAACTTGATAAAGAAGGAGATTATGTTGAAAAATAGAGGTAATGAAATACCCCACACATAGTTATTGCTTTTAATAATATATTTCATCGAAAGTTGTTATATATATATATATAATATATTATATATATATATATATATATATTATATTAGTTAATTATGAAGGATGAAATAAACATGAATGAAATGATGGGGATAAATGAAAAATCCTTTCCAAGGGACCCTTCCCAAAAGTTAAAACACTTTTTGAGAGTTGGGTCCTTGATAGAAAGTGTTTCTCGTCTATTATTAGACTCCTTTGAAGCATCAAGTTAATATAATTATTCTATAAGTTATTAGAGAAGATAAAATCCGTCTCTTACCTTTCCTAATATCTGTTGAGAATGTTTGAATTCATATATATATATATATTATATATATTATATATGTGTGTGTGTGTGTGTTGCGTGTGTGTGTGTGTGTGTGTGGTGTGTTTAGTCTATGTATTTGTTTTTGTGTTCGTTTTGTGTATCCATGATATTTTGCACCTTAATTCGAGCACTTTGTAGGACTCCTCTCTCTCTCTCTCTCTCTCTCTCTCTCTCTCTCCCACACTCTCTCTCTGTCTTTATCTATCTATCTATCTGTCTGTCTGTCTGTCTATCTGTCTATCTGTCTGTCTCTTGTGAGATATCTTCATTTCTACCCCAAGTAAAACTGCCCTGGGTGAGATATACGTCTCACCAGTCACCGCTTTCCAAACTCGCCACCACACTCTCACCTCTTCCACACTTCGCTCGTGAATCTCTCGACTAATAGAAAACGCCATTACGCCACGAAGACCTTTACTCTCCCTCCAACCCCGGAATGAGAGAGAGAGAGAGAGAGAGAGAGAGAGAGAGAGAAGAGAGATGGGAGAGAGAGAAAGAGAGTGAGTGACAAATAATGAAAATAACGAACAAAGGATACGTTAAGAGAGATGGAGGAAGAGAGTGGAAAGAAACAAAGAGATAGCAGAAAGGAAGAGGGAGGGAGAGAGAGCGAGGAAGGAGAGACAAGAAAGAGAGACGGAGATAGAGAAAAAGAGAAAAGGAGAGAGATAGTGAAAGAGAAGAGAGAGAGTGAGAAAGAGAAAGTGTGTGTCTGTCTGTCTGTGTGTGTGTCTGTGTGTGTGTGTGAGAGAGAGAGAGAGAGAGAGAGAGAGAGAGAGAGAGAGAGAGAGAGAGAAAGAGATAAAGAGAGATCAAATGAAAATAAAATTTTTCTTTCTTTTAACATCTATCTCTTAATTCCAATTCCTTTTTTTTCTTCCTTCATCACTCCATTCATTCCAATTTATTTATTCATTCATATCTTCCTTCAATGTTCTTGCTTTTTTCTTTTTTCATCTCTCCTTTCATTCCATTTTCTTTCTTTTACCATCTATCTCTTAATTCCAACTTCCTTTCTTTTTTTCTTCCTTCATCACTCCATTCATTCCATTTTATATCTTTATTCATTTTTCCTTCCATTTTCTTTCTTTTTCTTCCTTCATCTCTCCTTTCATTTCATTTTCTTTCTTTATTCATCTTTTTTCCATTTTCTTTCCTGTATCTTCCTTCATTTCTCTTTTCATTCCATGTTCATTCTTCATTCACCTTTTCCTTCCATTTCCTTTCTTTTTCTTCCTGCATCTCTCCTTTTATTCCATTTTCTTTCGTTATTCATTTTTCCTTCCATTTTCTTTCTTTTTCTTCCTGCATCTCTCCTTTCATTCCATTTTCTTTCTTCGTTCACCTTTTCCTTCCATTTTCTTTCTTTTTCCTTCATTTCTCCCTTCATTCTATTTTCTTCCTTTATTCATTTTTCATTGCATTTTCTTTTTTTCTTCCTTCATCTCTCCTTTCATTCCATTCTCTTTCTTTATTCATTTTTCCTTCCATTTTCTTTCTTTTTCATCCTTCATCTCTCTTTTCATTCAATTTTCTTTCTTTATTCATCTTTTCTTTCCATTTTCTTTATTCGTTTCCCTCTCCCTATCTTTTTACTTTTTTTTTTCTTTTTCACTCTCCCTTCCTTCATTTTATTCTTCTTTCTCACTTTCCTTCTTTTCTTCTTTCTTTCTAGTTTTCTTCATTTCCTTTTTTACTTTGTCAGAATCTTTTTCTTTTTCTTTCCTGATCAGTTTTCTTCTTTTTAATTCTGTTTTCTTTGTAACATTAAGAAATGTATTTAAAACACACACACACACACTTCTTTACATTCACCCCTTACGACGGTATCAAAGATTTATCAGCTGAACCGATGTTTTCAAACAAACAACCGAAAAAATAGAAGATCCAATTCTGTCTCCCACAAATTAACGTATCACATATATGCGTGACATTACTCTGAATATTTTGGGGACCACAATTGTATAAACCATTTCCGGCGCCATTAATCTATGGAACGACTGTCGATATTATCACGTCACTAATAAACATCTTCTGCATGGATAGCCACATTTTTTATTGGTTCCTCTCGGCTATTTCGAGAACGTCTATCTTGTTTAAATGATCGCAGATAATATTCTATTCCTGCAAATTGGTAACCCCTTCTTGTTATCTCTTAGTCGTCTCGATAGATTGGTCTAATATCTCATTCTTTGGATAGAGTGTCTGCAACCCTAAATCTCAACCTGACACGTTGCTGAAGTACGGAAACACAAAACCCACTTCCGGAAGAGTGACATTTTTGGTGATTATCAGCCCATGAAAACGATCTTCTTAAGGCCTCTGTAATATTCTTTTTTTTTTTTTTCTTTTCCTTTTTCAAGATGTCTGCTTTGGGTTTGCGTCATTCTTTGGGCAGTTATTCGCTAATTTGTCAGAGTTTTGTACAGGGTGGCCAATAAAAAGACTGACACATAACGAAAACCATTTAGTCTTTCGTGTAAAAATATATAATCCAAAGAAATACGTTATTTGCGAAAAAAGATATCGTGTAGATTGCCCCGATTTTCACGGATTTGGTATCCGTGTGTTACATAATTATTAGATACCTAATATTTATGTGCAATAGTGTAGAAATCAAAATGGCTGTCATAAGTTGCAGCCCACGGCCTTGAAGGATGTGACAAGGCTTGACCTCAGTCCTAACCTTCCGTTACCCTCAGGAATTGCATAAGTTTATTAAAAGAAGTTTAGGATTTTATTAAAAAAAAGTGTCATGTCACAATACCCTCAGGAATTGCATAAGTTTATTAAAAGAAGTTTAGGATTTTATAAAAAAAAACAAAAAACAGTCAAACCAATGAAAACTTCATTAAGTTATTATAATGGAGATTTGGGGTCATGTCAATGCTTATGTCACAATACCCTCAGGAATTGCATCAGTTTATCAATTTTTTTAAGTGCCTTCTTTTCAGCTGGACCACTAAAAAGAGATGGGGTTAAAAGCAAACCCGAGGATCACGCACCAAGAATATTCAGATAGCTATATTTAACCTTAAACACCCAAAAACCACTTATAAGCCATAAACTTACTTAAACCCATACCGTGAGAATCGGTGGAGAATAACCTCTTCCGGTTTAGATTAGAATAGATTTTTAGTCAGTCGGCGAGAAACCCCGACGGTAGATGAAATGAGGGGAAATGAAAAAACCCTTTCCAAGGACCCCCTCAAAAGTATTAAAACACTTTTTGAGAGTGGGTCCCTTTGTAGAAAGTTTTCTCATCTATTATTTAGACTCCTTTGAAGCATCAAGTTATATAATATTCTATAACGTGATTAGAGAAGAATAAAATTCCTTCTCTTACCTTTCTAATATCTGTTGAGAATGGTTTGAAATTCATTATATATAATATATATATATATATATATGTGTGTGTGTGTGTGTGTGTGTTGTATTTAGTCCTATGTATGTATGTTATCTAATTGTGTCCTGTTGGTATCCATGAATATTTTGCACCCTTAATTTCGAGCACTTTGTAGGACTCTCTCTCTCTCTCTCTCTCTCTCCCACTCTCTCCCTCTCTCTTTATCTATCTATCATCTATCTATCTATCTATATGTCTGTCTGTCTGTCTGTCATCTATATATCTCAATGAGATATCTTATTTTCCACCCCAAGGTAAAACTGCCTGGGTGAGATATACGTCTACACCAGTCACCGCTTTTCCAAAGTGCCACCCACACTCTCACCTCTTCCACACTTTGCCTCGTGAAATCTCTCGACTAATAAGAAAAGCCATTACGCCACGAAGACCTTTACTCTCCCCCCAACCCGGAATGAGAGAGAAAGAGAGAGAGAGAGAGAGAGAGAGAGAGACAGAGACGAGGAGAGAACGCGGATGGGAGAGAGAGGAAAGAGTGAGAAAGAAGGGTGAGTGACAAATAAATGAAATAACGAACAAAAGGATACGTTGAGAGATGGAGGAAGAGAGTGAAGAGAAACAAAGAGGATAGCCAGAAGGAGAGGAGGAGAAGAGAGCGAGGAAGAGAGAAGACACAAAGAAAGAGCAGGACGGAGATAGAGAGAAAAAGAGAAAAGGGAAGAGATACGTTTTGTTTTTTGTGATGTGTTGTTGAAAGAGAAGAGAGGAATGAGAAAGAGAAGTGTGTGTCTGTCTGTGTGTGTTGTGTGTGTGTGTGAGAGAGAGAGAGAGAAGAGAGAAGAGAGAGAGAGAGAACAAGAGAGAGAGAGAGAGAGAGAGAGAGGGTAACGAGAGATCAAATGAAAATAATTTTTTTCTTTCTTTTAAACATCTCTCTCTCTTAATTCCAACTTCCTTTCTTTTCTCCCTCATTCTCTCCTTTCATCCATTTTCTATCTTTATTCATTTTCCTTCCCATTTTCTTCTTTTCTTCCTTCATTCTACTTTCATTCCAATTTTTTTTCTTTTCTTATTCATTTTTTCCTTCCATTTCCTTTCTTTTTCTTCCTTCATCTCTCCTTTTCATTCAATTTTCTTTCTTCATTCATCTTTTCCTTCCATTTTCTTTCTTCTTCCTTCAACTCTCCTTTCATTTCATTTTCTTTCTTTATTCACTTTCCTTCCATTTCTTCTTTTTCCTCATTTCTCCTTCATTCTATTTTCTCCTTTATTCATTTTTCATTTGCATTTTCTTTTTTCATCCTTTCATCTCTCTTTTCATTCAATTTTTCTTTCTTTATTCATCTTTTCTTTCCATTTTCTTTATTCGTTTCCCTCTCCCTATCTTTTCTTTCCTTTTTTCTTTTCACTCTTCCTTCCTCCATTTCATCTTATTCTTTCTCATTTTCCTTCTTTTGTTCTTTCTTTCTATAATTTTCTTCATTTCCTTTTTTTACTTGCCAGATCGTTTTCCTTTTTCTTCCTGATCAGTTTTCTTCTTTTAATTCTGTTTTCTTGCAACATTAAGAAATGTATTTATAACACACACACACACACACACACACTTCTTTACATTCACCCCTACGACGGTATCAAAGATTTTATCAGCTAAACCGATGTTTTCAAACAAACAACCGAAAAATAGAAGCATCCAATCTGTCTCCCACAATTAACAGTATCACAATATATTGCGTGACATTACTCTGAATATTTGCGGCGACCACAATTGTATAAACCTAATTTCCGGCGCCATTAACTCTATCGGAACGGACTGTCGACATATTATCCACGTCACTAATAAACATCTTCTGCATGGATAGCCACATTTTTTATTGTCCTCTCGGCTATTTCGAGAACGTCTAATCTTGTAAATGATCCCGCAGATAAATATTATATTCCTGCAATTGTAACCCCTCTGTTAATCTTAGTCGTCCGAATTAGAGGTCTAATATCTCATTTTCTTTGGATAGAGTGTCTGCAACCCTAAATCTCAAACCTACACGTTGCTGAAGTACGGAACACAAAACCACTTCCGGAAGAGTGAACATTTTTGCTGAAGTTATCAGCCCATGAAAACGATCTTCTTAAGGCCTCTGTATATTCTTTTTTTTTTTCTTTTCCTTTTTCAAGATGTCTGCTTTGGGTTTGCGTCATTCTTTGGGCAGTTATTCGCCTAATTTGTCAGAGTTTTGTTACAGGGTGGGCAATAAAAGACTGACACATAAAAACGAAAACCATTAGTCTATTCGTGTAAAAATATATAATCCAAAGAAATACGCTATTGCGAAAAAAGATATCGTGTAGATTGCCCCGAATTTTCAACGGATTTGGTATCCGTGTGTTACATAATTTATTAGATACCTAATATTTATGTGCAATAGTGTAGAAATAAAAATGGCTGTTCTAAGTTGCAGCCCACGGGCTTTGAAGGATGTGACAAGCTTGACCTCAGTCCTAACCTTCCGTTACCCTCAGGAAGTTGCATAATTTATTTTAAAAGAAGTTTAGATTTTATTTTAAAAAAAAGTGCTCATGTCACAATACCCTCAGGAATTGCATAAGTTTATTAAAAGAAGTTAGGATTTTATAAAAAAAAACAAAAAAAAACAGTCGAACCAATGAAACTTCATTTAAGTATTATAATGGAGATTTGGGGTCATGTCAATGCTTATGTCCACATAACCCTCAGGATTGCATCAGTTTATCAATTTTTTAAGTGCCTTCTTTTCAGCTGGACCAATAAAAAAGAGATGGGTTAAAAGCAAACCGAGGATCACGCACCAAGAAATATTCAAGATAGCTATATTTAACCTTAAACACCCAAAACCACTTATAAGCCATAACTTACTTAAACCCATTACCGTGAGAAATCGTGGAGAATAACCTCTCCGGTTAGATTAGAAATAGATTATCAGTCGGCAGAAACCACGACGGTGTGAGTCGTGTTATACACAGCTCCGACCTCAACCTCTGCGCAGATGTCTGGTTGGGATTAAAATTAAAAGTAAGATCCAAAGCAAATCCGATTCTTTGTTATTACCTCTAAAAACTAACAATACCATAGGCCTTCTTGATAAAGAGAAATCCCAATAGAAGACCAGACCGAAGTCCCAAGAAAGTCCAGACCTAGAAGATTCCAGACCAAGACAAATGTTAATAAGATTCCAAAGACGGCCAGAAGAATATATAAGAAAGAAGTAAGAAAGAAGTAAAGAAGAAGGTATGCAGCACGTGAAAATAATATCTGTTAGATTGTCTTGCATATTTCTGGATTTTGGCATCGTTAAAAATTTTGTTGAAAAGGTTGCCACCTTAATTCTAGCCACAATTTAGTTCAAGTCAGTAGCAGAATTCGATGATTCTTCTTGGGCTGGGCTAAACATTTGGCCTTAACATTTAATTAATTAACAAGACTTGGTGTTCTTGATAATTAAGGATTTTATTTACCCAGCCTATTTGATTCCTCCCCGGTGAGACCTCCAGGATTTGACAACACGTCTACGCGCCTTGAAAACCGGGTCGAATCTGCTAACTAAACCATATTTTCATGGTACCCAATCACGCGCCTTTAAAGGGTCAACGTTATTAATGGTCAAATAGGCTGGGTAAATAAAATCCTTATTATCAAGAACACCAAGTCTTGTTATTAATTAAATGTTAAGCCAATGTTTCAGCCCAGCCCAAAGAAGAATCAATCGAATTCTCTACTGACTGAACTAAATTGTGCTAGAATTAAGGTGCAACCTTTTCACAAAATTTTTACGGATGCCAAAATCCAGAAATATGAAGACAATCTACAAGATATTATTTTCACGTGCTGCATACCCTTCTTCTTTACTTCTTTACTTACTTCTTTCTTACTCTATTCTTCTGGCCGTCTTTGGAATCTTATAACATCTTGTCTTGGTCTGGAATCTTCTAAGGTCTGGACTTTCTTGGGGACTTCGGGTCTGGTCTTCTATTGGGGATTTCTCTTTATCAGAAGGCCTATGTCATTGTTAGTTTTTAGAGGTAATAACACAAGACTCGGATTTGCTTTGATCTTACTTTAATTTTAAATCCCCAACCAGACATCTGCGCAGAGTGAGTCGGAGCGTGTATAACACGACTCACCACCGTCGTGGTTTTTCTGGCCGACTGACTAAAATCTATTTCTAATCTAAACCGGAAGAGGTTATTCTCCACCGATTCTCACGGTATGGGTTTAAGTAAGTTATGGCTTATAAGTGGTTTTGGGTGTTTAAGGTTAAATATAGCTATCTGAATATTCTTGGTGCGTGATCCTCGGGTTTGCTTTTAACCCCATCTCTTTTTATGGTCCAGCTGAAAAGAAGGCACTTAAAAAAATTGATAAACTGATGCAATTCCTGAGGGTATTGTGACATAAGCATTGACATGACCCCAAATCTCCATTATAATAACTTAATGAAGTTTTCATTGGTTCGACTGTTTTTTTGTTTTTTTTTATAAAATCCTAAACTTCTTTTAATAAACTTATGCAATTCCTGAGGGTATTGTGACATGACACTTTTTTTTAAAATAAAATCCTAAACTTCTTTTAATAAAATTATGCAATTCCTGAGGGTAACGGAAGGTTAGGACTGAGGTCAAGCCTTGTCACATCCTTCAAAGCCGTGGGCTGCAACTTATGACAGCCATTTTTATTTCTACACTATTGCACATAAATATTAGGTATCTAATAATTATGTAACACACGGATACCAAATCCGTGAAAATCGGGGCAATCTACACGATATCTTTTTTCGCAAATAGCGTATTTCTTTGGATTATATATTTTTACACGAAAGACTAAATGGTTTTCGTTATGTGTCAGTCTTTTTATTGGCCACCCTGTACAAAACTCTGACAAATTAGCGAATAACTGCCCAAAGAATGACGCAAACCCAAAGCAGACATCTTGAAAAAGGAAAAAGAAAAAAAAAAAAGAATATTACAGAGGCCTTAAGAAGATCGTTTTCATGGGCTGATAACTTCACCAAAAATGTCACTCTTCCGGAAGTGGGTTTTGTGTTCCGTACTTCAGCAACGTGTCAGGTTTGAGATTTAGGGTTGCAGACACTCTATCCAAAGAAATGAGATATTAGACCAATCTATCGAGACGACTAAGAGATAACAGAAGGGGTTACCAATTTGCAGGAATAATATTATCTGCGATCATTTAACAAGATAGACGTTCTCGAAATAGCCGAGAGGAACCAATAAAAAATGTGGCTATCCATGCAGAAGATGTTTATTAGTGACGTGGATAATATGTCGACAGTCGTTCCCATAGAGTTAATGGCGCCGGAAATAGGTTTATACAATTGTGGTCGCCGCAAATATTCAGAGTAATGTCACGCATATATTGTGATACGTTAATTTGTGGGAGACAGAATTGGATCTTCTATTTTTTCGGTTGTTTGTTTGAAAACATCGGTTCAGCTGATAAATCTTTGATACCGTCGTAAGGGGTGAATGTAAAGAAGTGGTGTGTGTGTGTGTGTGTGTGTTTTAAATACATTTCTTAATGTTGCAAAGAAAACAGAATTAAAAAGAAGAAAACTGATCAGGAAAGAAAAAGAAAACGATCCTGGCAAAGTAAAAAAGGAAATGAAGAAAATTAGAAAGAAAGAACAAAAGAAGGAAAATGAGAAAGAAGAATGAAATGGAGGAAGGAAGAG
>CM042172.1:69071765-69086765 GCA_023376005.1 Doryteuthis pealeii | reverse complement strand
CAGAGAGAGGGGGTAAAAAACTCTGAATAAAAAGAGAGTACACACAGAAATGACAGATAAATAGATAGATAGTGAAGGTGAGGAGGTGATGTAGAGAGAGAAAGAGAAGAGAGAGAGAGAAAGAGAGAGAGAGAGAAAAAGAGAGAGAGAGAGATTAAATAAAGTAAAAGAGCGTAATGGGGGAAAAAGAAAAGAAAGAAAAGAAAGGAAAGAGAATTAGCGTAAAATGGAGTGAGAATTGGTCTGAAAGAGAGAGAGAGAGAGAGAGAGAGAGAGAGAGAGAGAGAGAGAGAGAGAGAATGTGTGTGAGAGAAAGAGAGAGTGAAAGAGGGAAAGCGCGCCGAGAGAGAGGGGATGGAGGTAAAAACTATGAATAAAAAGAAAGATACACACAGAAATGACAGATAAATAGATAGATAGTGAAGGGGATGGGTTGATGTAGAGAGAAAGAGAGAGAGAGAGAGAAAGAGAAGAGAGAGGGATTAAATAAAGTTAAAGAAGCGTGATGGGAAAAAGAAGAAAGAAAGAAAGTAAAGAGAATTCGTGTAAAATGGAGTGAGAATTGATCTGAGAGAGAGAGAGAGAGAGAGAGAGAGAGAGAGAGAGAGAGAGAGAGAGAGAGAGAGAGAGAGAGGTGGGGAAAGAAAGAAAGAAAGAGTGAGAGAGAGAGAGTAAGTGTGATACATTGTTGGTGTTGCCGAAGATCAAGTGAGTGTAAATCATTAGTGCCTTCCATTTTTGTTTCTGCTGGTTTCATTATTGTTGTGGTTACGACACTCCGAATTCTTGCCTCACTAATCTATCTAATCTTGTTTTCTAGAATTGGTCGAAAGGCAGCAATTCCTTGGAATCTCGAAGAGGTATTGGTACTTTTAATGGTTTTTATTATTGCTGCTTCTGTTAGCTTAGGTCTCGTGTCCGCTTTCATCATCTATTAAAGGAAATATATAATTAATGTTTATAACATTTTGCTTTAATAAAATGAATGTGAAGAAGAAGAAGAAGAAGAAGAAGAAGAAAGAAAGAAGAAGAAGAAGAAGAAGAAGAAGTGCAAGGAAGAAAGAAAGAAGAAGTGCAAGAAGAAGTGCAAGAAAAGAAAGAAGAAGAGTGCAAGAAGAAGTGCAAGAAAGAAAGAAGGAGTGCAAAGAAGAAGTGCAAGAAAGAAGAAGAAGAAGTGCAAGAAAGAAAAAAGAAGAAGGGCAAGAAAGAAGAAGAGTGCAAGAAAAAAGAAGAAAGAAAGAAGAGAAGTGTAAAAAAAGAAGAAGAAGAAGAAGTGTTAAGAAAGAGAAGAAGTAACAAGAAAAGAAAGAAGTGCAAGGAAAGAAAGAAGAAGAAGAAAAGAAGTGCAATAAAGAAGAAAGAAAGAAGAAGTGCAAGAAAGAAAGAAGAAGAAAGAATAAGGAAGAAGAAGAAGAAGTGCAAGAAAGAAAGAAGAAGTGCAAGAAAAAAAAGAAGAAGAAAGAAGATGAAGAAGTGCAAGAAAGAAGAAGAAGACGTGCAAGAAGAAGAAGAAGAAGAAGAAGAAGAAGAAGAAGAAAGAAAGAAGAAAGAAGAAGAAGAAGTGCAAGAAAGAAAGAAGAAGAAAGAAGAAGAAGATGTGCAAGAAAGAAAGAAGAAGAGGAAGAAGATTAGAAAATTAGTGTTTATTAAAAAGACTAGCAAATATATGCACCCTCCGGGTGCAAGTATTTATTTTTAATGTAATAAAATATCGTATTTAAATTAGAAAAAGCTAAATGAAACTAAATAAGAATGCAATAAAAATATTTAAAACAGAGAGGGAGTATAATTGAAAAAATAGAAATTACTAATTACTCTTCCATCACTCTCGTTTTTCTTTGTTATTTTTTCTAATTTAAGATTTAGTTAAAAAGAGGAAGTAAAGAAAAAATGACAGTTATTTCTATCTTGTTAATGGATTTCATTTAAGATTCATTGAGAGATTTTTGCTTATATTTCATTAACATAAAACCAAACAGTTAGAAATCAATAACACTGAGCACATATTTATTAAATTCGATTTTTTAATATTAATATGCAAAATTAGCCTTCCCGTTCACACTGTAAACCGCTATTTTGTGTATATATAAATATAATTGCATGTTGTCAGTATGTAGGTATGGTTATATTTATTAAATAATTGAGTTTAGAATAAAATCCAATCATTGAGAATGTTGATGGCAATTAAACTAAGTGTGACTTGAGTAGTAATATAGTTTCGGTTACAGACAGAAAAACACTCAATCTCCATTATAATAAGATGGTGAGAAACAACTGATGTGGCTTAAACGACGGTTTTGATTTTCTCGCATTTCTAATGAAACTTTAAAACAAATTAAATATAAAAATTCTGCTGCTGATTTTCAAGGTTGTCTGGCAATTATGGTTCAATGCAATCTCTATACCTCTTTTTTTCTTCTCCCCATGGCCTCATGACATACTAAACTAAATTTAGTTAATAATACCAAGAAAAAAGAATCTATTTCCAAACGGTAATGATTGTACATTTAGAGGAATTGAATTATATTTAAATTTGTTTTTCATTCTTAAAGAAAACAAACGAAAGGAAGAAAAACGGGAAAGAAAAAAAGAAATCACTCTCTAAATTTTAACTCGATAAAAAATGCAAAAGAAAAAATAAATATAAAAAATTAACAAAACAAAAAAAAGGCTAAAAAAACAGAAGAATCGTGTTCAAAGCCAGACGAAACCGCCATTTTGGATCAAATCATCTCTAATCATTTAGTCTCTTCGGTTTTCCTGTCTAACAGTAAAGTGATTGATGAGGAAATCAAATAGCCTTGATTACATCGGCGCGAAATCTTGCTTGTTAAGGAATCATTAGCAAAAAAGCTGATCACTTTGTCTTAATAAAATAAATGTACGACGCCATGACACACTACTTAACAACGGTGCCTCGCCTCAGCCCGCGTTTTTTCCCGACGTTTTTTTTTCCGCCGTTTTTTGTGGGGTTGTAATTCTTTAAAATCATCGTTCTGCATTTTGTTGTTTTTTTTTGTTTTTTTTTTTTCTGTGGGTGGAGGGAGGATATTGTTTCTTTTTTTTTTCTTTTTTATCTTGCATTCTGTTTTAAACAGCGGTGTGAATTGTGAAGTGTGAACTGGCGGTTTAGAAATATATTTTTTGTTCATTTCTTTAGATCCGTTCTGATTGTAGCAGTTCTATAAAAATGTTTGGTTGAGTAACATGATATTACAGGGTGACCCAGAAAAAACAGAACACAAATTATTTATTTTCCCATTAAACTAACCCTAAACCCCAACCCCAACCCTAACCGTAAACCCTAACCCTAACCCTAAACACCTAGATGAGTAACACAATATTACAGGTTGACCCAGAAAAAACAGAACCCAAATTATTTATTTTCCCATTAAACTAACCCTAAACCCTAACCCTAACCCTAACCCCTTAGTTTAGTAACATATTACAGGGTGACCCAGAAAAACAGAATCAAAATCATTTATTTATTTTCCCATTAAACTAACCCTAAACACCAACCCTAACCCTAACCCTACCCCTAAAACCTAACCCTAACCCCCCCTAGCTGAGTAACATGATATTACAGGGTGACCCAGAAAAACAGAAACCCAAATTATTTATTTCCCATTAAACTAAGCCCTAAAACCCAACCCTAACCCTAACCCCTAACTCTAACCCTACCACCCTAGTTGAGTAACATAATATTACAGGGTGACCCAGAATAAAATAAACCCACAAATTTTGTAATAAACCTGTTAATTTTAATTTTTTTTAAAGTTTATGTGTTAGGGTTAAGGTTTGGGGTTAGAGCTAGGGTTGGCGTTTAGAGGTAGGTTAATGGGAAAATAAATAAATAATTTGGGTTCTGTTTTTTCTGGGTCACTCATGTTACTCAACTAGGAAATATCTAAATGTTTTAATTTTTTTGTGTTGTTTCAATCTTTTTAAATGTCAATATGCTTTTATATGGTTGTTTTTATACCACGAATGTAAGGTTTGATTTCGTTTATTTAATGCCAAAGCCATCCTTGTAGAAGACCAGTAGTAGTACTCTTTAACAGGGGAATGACGGATTCATACCTTTCCAAAGGGTATTGGCCTGAAAGTGAATGTAATAGCATGACTAGGGTCCAAACTCGATTAATACGTTGTCGCAGTCCAGTACGTTAGCCATTATGTCACCGGGTCTCCACTGAGTAAAATGTTTTTTTAATGACAATATTATTTTATATGTTTGTGTTTATACCACGAATGTAAGGTTTTGTTTTGTTTGTTTAATGTCAAAGTCATCCTTGTAGAAGACGAGTAGTAGTACTCTTTAACCCATACCAGGGGAATGACGTATTCATACCTTTCCAAAGAGTATTTGTCTCAAAAAATTGCCCTGCTTCTTATGCATCGTAGCTGATGTTTGAAACCTCCCGTAGGCTTTATTTTCGTGTCCAACATGTTGTTATTATTATTATCATTACTAATACTTTTATTATTCCTTTTGAGTTTTCACATCAGCATTAGCTGATGGTCTTTCACTGGAGTCTGAGTGACAGCAAGTCTCCTCAGGTCTCTAGGACTCTTCTGAGTATTCTGGCAGATTGCAGCAGAGTGGGGTCTGAATGGTATCAATCCTTCCTCTGATTTCTAGATATTCCAAACCCCATACTATTATTATTATTATTATTATTATTATTATTATTATTATTATTATTATTATTATCCAAGCCCCATAACTATTATTATTATTATTATTATTACTATTATCATTATTATTATTATTATTATTATTATTATTATTAATAATAATAATAATAATAATAATAATAATAATGCACAGCTAGACTGTTTTCAACAATATATGCTTAAATATGCCAAAAACTTTTTTTCCTGAATCTGACCTGCTGAAATGGGGGTGCGTCTTATATGCCCGTGCGTCTTATATGCCGTCAAATACGGTAATAGAATGACTGGAGTTTTCTACGTTGACACAATCCAGTAAGTTAGCCATTACATCACGTGGTATCCCCAAAATAAAAAGAAAAAGTGTACATAAAGCTATTAGGCTTATTTTCTTTGTTTAATGGCATATCAAACTCGTGGAAAGAATGTTTGAGGTGGGTTCCCTACTTACATTGATGGCGTCGGCTGGAGTGGGAGTGTCCAGTACGAAATACCAAAGGCGAGATCTGCGCCTGACTGGAATTTTATACCTTACTACCGGGATGTGCGCAGGTCTGCCTTTAGTATAAATAGACTTCAACTGGCAGAGGAAGGAGATGATCGTTTGAGGTTGGACTGATCCCATTGTTACCTGACCAGTCTTCTTGATCACTTTGAGATTGATATACAGAAAGAAACTTTGTTACCCTTGAAAGGATAGTTAATTGACCCTTGATTGTACCAGAGGGTCGCGAAACGGGCATTGTTTCACAAGATAATTAACCACAGATTCTGTGCCCTTGTCTCTTTTTTATTTTTCTCATGCCATCATGGTAGAAAGATTCTCTTCAACTTACTGGAATTTTAAATGCCAAACCCATCCTTGTAGATGAACAGTAGTGATACAAT
The DNA here is from genome assembly GCA_023376005.1 of Doryteuthis pealeii. NCBI lineage: Eukaryota > Metazoa > Mollusca > Cephalopoda > Myopsida > Loliginidae > Doryteuthis > Doryteuthis pealeii. The sequence continues at coordinate 69,081,203 of CM042172.1, read as the reverse complement.
TTAACCCATGAATGAGACGATAAGAGGTACATACACTTACGAATGTTGAATATATAGCGTCTGGTGGGAAGAGAAGAAGAAAAAGTTTTATTGTTTTTAATGTTTATTTGTATTTATCGAAATATTTGTTGGTACTATTCGCAGGGTTCCGTCTCGGCCTCCTGCCTTAAAATCGTTAGGCGGTGTTAGCTTATAAACAGTACCACCGACGATTGAAGTGCCTAGCTGTAGCGGTAGAGGGTTCAAATATTTACATTTCGAAAATATACCGGAAGGGGTAAAATATTGCATTAACTTTTCAGGAAAAATTCCTTAAACGCTGGTGTTTTTTTTGTTTTTGTTTTTTGTTTTTTCCAACTTACACCACTACAGCTGGGGACTTCAATCGTAGGTGGTACTGTTTTTAAGCTAACACCACCTAGCGCTTTTTAAGGCAGGGGGCCGGGACGGAACTCTGCGAAAAGTACCTAATTGTTTGTATATTTGTTTGTTTGTTTGATTGTTGGATGGTTGGTTGGTTTGTTTGTGTGTTTGTTTGTTTGTAGCTAGTGGGAATGGGGATTACGTCAACAACGATTCAATACAATTATTTCCTATTTGTTTCTTCTCTCAATTCCATCACCATTCCTTTTATCTATTTGTTTTTTTATTTATCTAATATTGTTACGGATAAGGCATATACATTTCTATCCATTGATATTTTATATGACGGTTTCCGTCAATTTTTTAAATGACTTCCTTTTTCTTTTTTTTTTTTTGTATTTTCCGCAACAAAACCAGAAAAAGGGTTTTTTTTACCTTGAGGTCTGACTCTTTTTTAAATTCTCAGCGATCTACAATGATATAATATTGTCTTTCTAACCAAAGATTTATACAAGAGACAGCAAAGGCTAGGATATAAGATAAAAAAAAGTTCTTTCTTCCCCTACAAAGCAGCTTTTTTTTACAATCATTTAATTACTTTTCTCTTTGCTTCTTAAATATATTACATCTCTTAAACATTTATCAGATATTTATATTTATTAAATATCTCTTCAATATATTAAATATCTTTATATGTTAATATAATTTAAAATATATTTAAAGATATTTAAGATATTTCAAGGGGCCGGGTTAGCTCAGTCGGTAGAGCGTTCGGCTAGAAACCACAAGGTTCCTGGTTCGATACCGATCCTCGTCAACTCAGCGTATGAGTAGCACAGGGATCTGTGCGGTAAAGTAAGGAGCTGATGGTAGGTGTGGCGCTGAACCTCAGACGCTAAAAACAATATCCTTGGTCTAGCGCTATTGAAAAGGGGATAGACTCCCTCGCTGACGGGCTGATACCGACTTTATGCCGCCCCCTCGACTTTACTTTTACTTACATATCATTTGAGATATTTAAGATATGTATGATATCAAATATCTTGAATTCATTAATCAAGATTAACATGTAAGATGTAATCAATAATTATTTGTACATAATTCATTAATATGTAAGATATTAAAGATATTTAACATATTTAACATATTAAATATATTTAAAAGATATTTTAAAATTTAATATATTAAATATCATTATATCTTAAATATCTCTTAAATATACTAGCAAATATATGCACCCTTCGGGTGCAAGTATTTAGGTTTTGATGTAATAAAATATTGTATCAAATTAGAAACTATTTAGAAAATTATCAATTGAGGGGTATAATCGAAAAATAGAACAGCTTTAGATTTAACTCTTCTATCATTTTCTTTCACTCCCGTCTTTCATTTTTCCTAATTTATCTAGTTAGTTAGATTATGAAGTATTTAATAAAATTACAGTTCTTTCGTCTTGTTTATGGATTTTCTTTTAAGATTTATCCCCGTGATTTTTGCTCAGATTCGTTAAGAGAAAACCAAACAATTAGAAATCAATAATACTAAGCATATATTTATTAAAATCAAATTTTAAATATCAATATGCAAATTAGCCTTCTCGTTCACATTGTAAACCGCTATTTTGTTGTATATATAACTACAATTACATGTTATTAGTACGTAGATATGGTCAACAGTTTTAATAAGGTATAACAATTTTATCAATAATTGAGGTTTAAATAAAAATAAATTCATGGTAAATGTGACGTCAACAACTAAGGGAATTGTGACTTGAATAGTGATTAAGTTTCGGTTACAGACAGAAAAACACACAATCTCCATTATAATAAGATTACATCTCTTAAAATCTCAGCGATCTACAATGACATAATATTGTTTTTCTAACCAAAGAGTCATACAAGAGACAGGAGAGGCTAGGATATAAGACAAAAAACTCCTTTCTTTCCATTACAAAGCAGGGTTCTTTTTTACAATCATTTAATTACTTTTCTCTTTGTGTCTTTACTTTTGTCGGTAATTCTCTCTAATTCTAGCATTTTTTTTCTTTTTTCTTTTTTTTTTTCTAAAAGAATGCCTCATCACTTATTTTCATCAATTAATTCCATTTGTTTTCTTCACTTTTCATTCCGTTTTTTTTACCTTTTTTTTCTCAATCACCCCCAATTTTGTTGTTTTATATCCATTTTGAATTGCATCTTTTTCTTTGAATTTATTTTTATACATTTTTTTTATTTACTTTCTTTATCTGTCTATTTTATTTCTTTTCATCAATCTTACTTTCTTCTACATTTTCTTATATTTTCTTTCTTTTCTTTTTCTATTTTTTTCTGTTTTCTTTTTCTTTTATGTTCTATTTTCTTTTTCTTTATTTTCCTTACTTTTCTTTTTCTCTTATATTTCTTTCTTCTCTTTTTTTTCCCGCTTTTCTTTCTATTATTTGATAATTTTCTTTTTTCATCTAATAATTCCTTTTGTTTTCTTCACTTTTCATTCCATTTATTTTAACCTTATTTTCTTTTCTCGACCACCCCCAATTTTGTTGTTTTATATCCATTTCAAATTGCTTCTTTTTCTTTGTATTCATTTTTATCTATATTTTTATTTACTTTCTTTATCCGTCTATTTTTCTTTCTTTTCATCTATCTTACTTTCTTCTAAATTTTCTTATATTTTCTTTTCTTTTTCTATTTTTCTATTTTTCTTTTGTTTTCTTTTTCTTTTATTTTCTATTTTCCTTTTCTTTATTTTTCTTACTTTTCTTTTTCTCTTATAATTTTTCTTTTACTTCCACTTTTCTTTCTATTATTTAATAATTTTCTTTTTTCATTGCTTTTTATTTTTCATCTATTAATTCCTTTTGTTTTCTTCACTTTTCATTCCGTTTTTTTTTAACCTTACTGGGTTTTTTCTTAATCATCACCAATTTTGTTGTTTTATATCCATTTCAAATTGGTTCTTTTTCTTTGTATTTATTTTTATCTATTTATTTTTATTTACTTTCTTTTTCCGTCTATTTTCCATTCTTTTTATCTATTTTACTTTTTTCTATATTTTCTTATATTTTCTTCTATCCTTATTTTTCTTATTTTTCATTTCTTTCCATTTTTATTTTTTATGGCAGTTTTCGTCAATTTCTTTTTAATTTCATCTTTTTTTTATTTCCTAAAAAAAAACATTAAAAGTTTTTGTTTTTTTTTGCTTAAAATCTGACACCTTTTAAAAATTCTCTACGATCTACTTTGACATAATATTGTTTTTCTAACCAAAGATTTTTTAGAAACAGGAAAGAGACGAGAAAACCTTGGTATTTTTTCTCGATCATCACCAATTTTGTTGTTTTATATCCATTTCAAATTGCATCTTTTTCTTTGTATTTATTTTTATATATATTTTTATTTACTTTCTTTATCCGTCTATTTTTCTTTCTTTTCATCTATCTTACTTTCTTCTAAATTTTCTTATATTTTCTATCTTTTTTTCAAATATTCTTTTCTGTTTTCTTTTTCTTTTATTTTCTATTTTCCTTTTCTTTATTTTACTTACTTGTCTTTTTCTCTTATATTTCTTTCTTTTCCGCTTTTTTTCTATTATTTGATAATTTTCTTTTTTCATCAAATAATTCCTTTTGTTTTCTTCACTTTTCATTCCGATTTTTTTAAACCTTATTGTTTTTTTTTCTCAATCACCACCAATTTTGTTGTTTTATATCCATTTCAAATTGGTTCTTTTTTTTTTGTATTTATTTTTATATATTTTTTATCTATTTATTTTCTTTTTCCGTCTATTTTGCTTTCTTTTCATCTACTTTACATCTTTCTACATTTTCTTATATTTTTTCTATCTTTATTTTCTTATTTTTCTTAATTTTTCATTTTTATCCATTTTTATTTTATATGACGGTTCTCCTCATTTTTTAAAAATTTCTTCATTTTTGTATTTCCGCAACAAAACCAGAAAACATTTTTTTTTTTTCACTTTAAGTCTGAAACGTTTTTAAATTCTCAGTGATCAACGTTGACATAATATTGTTTTCTAACCAAAGATTTTGTAGAAACAGGAAAGAAACAGGAAAACCGCGCTGTTTTTTGTTGTTTTTTTTTGTTGTTTTTTTATCCATTTCAAATTGCATCTTTTTTCTTTGTATTTATTTTTATCTAATTTTTATTTTTATTTTATTTTCCCGTCTATTTTCCTTTCTTTTCATCTATATGAATTATTTAGATTTTCTTAACTTCATGTGTATAAAAGAAATTGGTATATATAATTTTCAAGGATTAGTATTATTTGTATTATTCGGACTATTGTCCTCATCTTCATTGTTATCCGTACAACGATTCGGTCGATGTGCCCTCCGGCATTTCTCAGGTATTTCTTGTCCGACTCTGGAACCATCCAGGATTCGGGAACATACTTTTCGTACTCTGGAACCTTTTTGTCGTAATTGGGAGCTATCTCGGAAATTTGAAACCTAACCCTTTATTCAATCGACGGGGTATCCTGTTCTCATTCCGCTAACCATAGCTGGGGTACAGGCGTTAAGCTGTGTTAATTATTATTCTATGTTACTGCTACCCCTGAATGAGATTAATTTCTTCTAAATAGCGATTTCGATCTTCGTTGGAGGTCCCATACATGTGGCCCTATGTCACATCGTACCCGTGGCGAATGAATTGGTTAAATACCCTCGTATTTGAATATATAGTTTGCGGAGTATGGTGGGAAAACAGTTTTGTGTCGGATTTAAGGGATTTAATGTAATGTTACATTCGTTGCTGGTTTCTATGAAAATACAGTTTATTGTCATTTTGAACAACACTCACTGAGTGACTTGTTTTGTATTAAACAATATTAAGGGTAAAGTCAATGCTTAGTAGTAGCGATGTTGTTTTATTAAGGTACATCTATTAAAAACTCTTCTTTAATTTCCATCTTAGCAAATACAGTTTCATATGGTTGTGTTATATACTCTCTTTCCTTTCTTACTTCTAGCGACTCTTCTAGCGTCTGGACTTCGTCTTGGGGACTTCATGTCTGGTCTTCCATTGGGGATTTCTCTTTATCAGAAGCCCTGTGTCATTGGTAGTTTTTAGATAATAACACAAGACTTCGATTTACTTAGATCATATTTTATTCTAAAATACCCACCAGACTACCTGCGCAGATTGAGTCGGCACCGTGCATAACACGACTTACCACCGTCGTGGTTTTTAGCCGATCTGACTAAAAATCTATTTCTAATCTAAATCGGAAGAGGGTCTTCTCCACCGATTCTCACAGTATCCACCGGAAGGAGCAAGATGAGGTCAAGCCTTGTCACTCATCCTTTAAGGCCACCGGCTGCAACTTATAACAGCCATTTTGGTTTCTACACTACTGTACACAAATATTAGGAATCTAATAATTATGTAACAGTTGCTTTGTTTGTATTTCAACGAAATGATTAAAGAAAACGTTGGATTAAAAGTACACACGGATGCTACTGTTACATAATCTATGCGGTTGCACAAGATTATTGTCAATCCCCTGTATTTCTAAAGGGATGGCCCTTTTCATATCACGGGCGGGACTTTCCATGGAATAGTACAGAAAGCCCGCGAAATACGTGAAGTCACGTGGGACCTGGTTGGGTCCTCAGTTTTCAGTTTAGACGTCAGGCAGAGAAGATGTCTTGCTTTAACTGGAACTCGCTGCATACGCTCGCTATGTTAGTCAGATGTTTAGTTACATAAAATGTTTAGTTAAGTAAATAAAAGCTTAAGAAAAGAATCATGGTTTTGTGGTTGGTGAATGTCTTGGTAACAAGACTGATCTAGAAGAAGAAATGAGTTAGGTGCGACCGACCACCAAGACGAAGCCCAAGACGCTAGAAGAGATGTTAGAAAAGACGCCATAGAAATAAGTAAAGAGATATACAACACATGTGCTATGAATTTATATAATTTTCTACATCCGTACTCATGTGGAAACATACATATGCGCGCGTGCAGACACTCAGTTCAATATATACATACACATATACATAAACAGAGACACACACAGTCGCACACGCATGACATTTACTCATTCTTACTCACATACACAGACATATGTACACCCACTCAACTCTCTCTCTCTCTCACACACACACACACTTACACCTACTCACGTATACACACACACACACACACACGCGTGTGCACACACACAGGCGTGTGCACACACATGTAGCAATAGCATAATCTTTACATATCATTGTCGTTCTTTACAATCCTATAACCACACCACCAGAACCTTTCCTCTCATGAGCCATCAAATGACTCATCAAACCCGCTGCAGATCCACAAAGTTTGTTGCAAATATGACATAGGAAGGACATCCTGCCTATTGTATCAGATGGATCAGATGATAAAATTTGATACTAATGCACCACCATATGTCTCTTAAGACCAGAAGCTGACTTACAGACTTTGTTAAAGATTGCACAAGACACTTTGTTTCTTCCTAGAGTTTGCATACCTACAAACACACATTCAGGCACAAATGCAATACGCAGTTGTATAATAAAATAACGTCGTCGGGGTGGCCTAAAGTCGGTATTAGCCAGAGAGGGAGGAAGACTATCCCGTTTTCACTAGTGCTAGACCATGGAGATTGTTTTGCGTCTGAGGTGGAGCGCGACACCTACCATCAGCTTCTCACTTTACTGCACAGATCCCTGTGTTACTCATCTCGCCGAGTTTGTGAGGGCTCGTATCAAACCAGGAACCAAGTGTTTCCTCGGTGGACGCACTACCGAGTGAGCTAAACCGACCTAATGTATCTGTGCACATGCGTAATTACAGCTTTTCTCACACATACACACCTAGAGGTTCAAACACACCCACATGCTCAAATCACCAACGTGCATGCACACACACAAAATACACATATTTACAAACACTGTTCAACATACCCCCACACATACAAACACACTCACGCTTCTACACACTAACATAAACACACACTATAATATATAGACACATCTAGCGGTTCAAACACACTCACATGTTCAAATCACTAACGTGCTTGTACACACAAACATACACATATTAACAAACACTCTTCAAAATACACGCACACATGTAAACACACTCACGCTTCTACGCACTTACATAAACACACATTATCATATAGACACACACACACACACATACACACACACACACACATACACACATACACACTTAAGATCGCACACATACAGGCACTTACGCACAGCCTCAATCAGCCCCGTGGTTACTTCCAACCAAACATCATTTTTTTCCCTTGTTTGCAATTGTATTTCGTCAACCATTTTTTTTCCCTTCTGTCTGTCCTTCCTGAATTTTTGGCCGACATTTTTTGTCGTCTGTTTTCTACATTTCTTTTGTTTTTACGTTCTGTTTTTTCTTTATTTGGTTTTGGATTTTTTCTTCCTGTTTCTTTCTTTTTTTCTTTTATTCTCGTTTTTTTTTCTTTGCTTTTTTTTTTTTCATTTTTTTTCTTTCTCTTTTTTTTTCGTTTTTTTCTCTTTCGCTTTTTATTCTTTTTCTTTCTCTTTCTTTCTTTCGATCTCTTTCAATTTTTTTTTCACATATCGTTCCTCATTTTTGTTCTTATTCTTTTTCACATCTTCTCTTTCCCGAAGATATCTCTCATTCTTTCTTCCTTTTTTTTTTTTTTTTCATCATTTCTTCATTCATATTGGCATATTGTCCATCTTTTCTTCCTTGTTTGTTTTCTTAATTGCTTAATTTATTTCGGGTCTTTTTTTCAATTTCATTTCTTCATATGTTCTCTTTCAACACTTTCTTTCGTCTCTCTCTCTTTTTCTTTCTTTCTTTTTCTTTCTTTCTTACTTTTTCTTTCTTTCTTTCATTCTTTCATTCTTTCTTTCATTCATTCTTTTTCTTTCTAACTTTCTCTTTCTTTCTTTCTTTCTTTTTCTTTCTGGCATTCCATTTCCTTCATTTTCCTTTCTTTTACTTTCTTACTTTCTCTTTCTTTCAGTTTTCTTTCTTTCTTTCTTTCTTTCTTTTTCTTTATTACTTTCCCTTTCTTTCATTTTTCTTTCATTCTTTTTTTTCTTTCTATTCTTTAAATAATGCCCCTCCTGTATGTCTGTCTGTCTGTCTGTCTGTCTCTGTCTCCCTCTCACTCTGTCTCTCTCGCTTTATATATTGTCCATTATATATCTCTTCGTTTCCTTTTCTTTTTTTTTCTTTCTTCGTTTTTGTTGTGTTCTCTTTAAGAATTTTCTTTCTTCCTTCTATCTTTCTTTTTCTTTTTTTCTTGAAACAAGCCCCCCTCTCTCTCCTCTCTCTCTCTCAGTCTCCTCTTTCTCTCTCTCTCTCTCTCCTTCTTCTTCTTCTTCTTCTTCTTACCTTTTTTTTCTTTTTTATCCTTTTTTTCATTCTTTTGTTGACCTGCCTTTCCGTTTAACTTCACATTCACTTTTTTCGTTCCTTATTTTGACTTTCTCATCGTTCATCTTTATTTCCCCCTTTCTTGTCACCCCCCCCCTCTCTCTCTCTCTTCCCCATTATTTTTCGTCTCTCTTCACCTATCGAGCGTCACTGCTCGCCCTGCTTCCCCGTTCCCTTGCAAACGCGTCCACCCACACCAATTAACCAACGACCTGGTGTAACCGTAGTAACAGCACCCTTTGTGCGGCCAGACACCCCGCCCGTCTAGTCATTAACTCCGAATGATCAGTTGTTATATTGGCCAACACTTTGGACATTCGTCGTGTTGACCGATCTAATAGAAAAATGCTACGGAATATTAAGGACGAGTTCTAATCTGATTGTGAGTTAAGAACTTCCTTTTGGCTTCAATCAATGCTTAGGAAGCGAGCGACTCGTCGCGGTAATAGACAGAGAAGGGGGGGAGGGACAATAAAGAGCGGGACTCTGATATTGGTGATCTCGCACCAAGAAGGGTTGGGGGGAGGAGGATCTCAGGAAATGGGTCGAAGAACTCAGAGAAAACAGTGATGGTGGTGGTAGTTATGTATAATTGCAATGGTGGTAGTGTTCGTGGTAGGGGGGCATCTGTTAGTCTTCAGAGGGGTCATGG
>CM042172.1:69044265-69066765 GCA_023376005.1 Doryteuthis pealeii | reverse complement strand
TCACATATTCGTTCCTCATTTTTGTTCTTATTCTTTTCACATCTTCTCTTTCCCGAAGATATCTCTCATTCTTTCTTCCTTTTTTTTTTTTTTCATCATTCTTCATTGTCATATTGGCATATTGTCACATTATCTTTTTCTCCCTTATGTTTGGTTTTCTTAATTGCTTTAATTTATTTCGGGTCTTTTTTATCAATTTCATTTCTCATATGTTTCTCTTTCAACACTTATCTTTCGTCTCTCTCTCTTTTTCTTTCTTTTCTTTTTTCTTTCATCTACTTTTTCTTTCTTTCTTTCATTCTTTTCATTCTATTTCTTCATTCATTCTTTTTCTTTCTAACTTTCTCTTTTCTTCTTTCTTCTTTTCTTTCTGGCATTCCATTTCTTCATTTTCCTTTCTTTTACTTTCTTACTTTCTCTTCTTTCAGTTTTCTTTCTTTCTTTCTTCTTCTTTTTCTTTATTACTTTCCCTTTCTTTTCATTTTCTTTTCATTCTTTCTTTTTCTTTCTATTTCTTAAATAATGCCCCTCCTGTAGTTCTGTTCTGTCTGTCTGTCTGTCTCTGTCTCCCTCTCACTCTGTCTTCTCTCGCTTTATATATTGTCCATTATTATATCTCCGTTTCTTTCTTTTTTTTTTTCTTTCTTCGTTTTTGTTGTGTTCTCTTTAAGAATTTTTCTTTCTCCTTCATTCTTTCTTTTTTCTTTTCTTGAACAAGCCCCCTCTCTCTCTTCTCTCTCTCTCTCTCTCCTTCTCTTTCTCTCTCTCTTCTCTCCTTCTTCTTCTTCTCTTCTTCTTACCTTTTTTTCTTTTATCCTTTTTTTTCATCATTTTGGTTTGACCTGCCTTTCCGTTTAACTTCACATCAACTTTTTTTACGTTCCTTATATTTGGACTGTTTCTCATCGTTCATCTTTATTTCCCCTTTCTTGTCACCCCCTCTCTCTCTCTCCCCATTATTTTCGTCCTCTCTTCACTATCGAACGTCACTGCTCGCCTGCTTCCCGTTTTCCCTTGCAACGCGTCCACCACACCATATAACAACTACCTGGGTGTAACCGTAGTAAACAGCACCCTTGTGGCCAGCGCCAGGACAACCCGCCCGTCTAGTCATTAACTCCGATTGATCAGTGTATATATTGGCCAACACATTTGGACATTTCGTCGTGTTGACCGATCTTAATAGAAAAACTGCTACGGAAATATTAATGGACGATTTCTAATCTTGATTGTGAGCTTAAGAACTTCCTTTTTGGCTTCAAAGTCAATGCTTAGGGAAGCGAGCGACTCGTCGCAGGGAATAGAACACAGAAGGGGGCGAGGCGACAATAAAGGCGGGACTCTTGATATCGTGGTCGATCTCGCACCAAGAAGGCGTTGGGGGGAGGAGGATCTCAGGAAATGGGTTCGAAGAACTCAGAGAAAAACATGATGGTTGCGTGGTTGTTATGTATAATGGCAATGGTTGGTAGTGTTCGTGGTAGGGGGGCATCTTGTTTAGTCTTCAGAGGGGTCATGCGTAATAGTGATGGTGATGATGATGATTGTTAATGATAGTGCATTGCAGAGACCGTACAAAATATGTCAAGTTAGAATGGGCTTGTGATTAGAAGCAGTTGGTGGAAGATAGCTTGCTTATTTATGTAATCAGAACACGCATACTGTGCTTTATTAATGGAAGAGTATAGTGGCTCATTGGTCTTAAGGATAATAATTGTATTAAACGGGTACTGGTCGTGAACCAAGGACAATAGAAGAGATATTTGTGATTGGCATAATCTATCTATCTATCTATATAAATAAAATATATATCTTATTATAATGGAGATTGGTGTGCTTTTCGGTCTGTTACCGAAACTATAATACTACTCATATCACTATTCCCATTAGTTATTGACATCACATTTTCCATGATTGATATTTTATTAAAACCTCAATTAGTAATAAAATTGGTTACATTATTAATTACTGTTAACCATGTCTACATATTAACAACATTTGCTATTATATTTTATATATACAACAAAATAAGTGGTTTACAGTTGTGAACGGAAGGCTAATTTGTATATTGATATTAAAATGCTGATTTATTAAATATGGCTTAGTATTATTGATTTCTAACTGTTTGGTTTTTATTTTAATGAATAATCAAAAATGTTCTTCAATGAATCTTAAATAACAAGAAAAAAGAACTGTTCATTTTATTATTTACTTCCCTTTATAACTAAATACTAAATTAGGAAAAAATAAAAATGGAAAGACGAGGGGTTGATGAAGAGTAAGTTTCAGGTTAACTTAAAAATATTTTGCACCCGGAGGTGATTATATTTGCTAGATATATATCATATATATATATATATATATATATATATATATATATATATAACTCAGCCTGTTAGAGAGAGATAGAGAGATATGAGCGCTTTAAAATAGAACAGATATGAACATACTGGTATATATAATATATATATATATTATATATATTATATTATATATATGGTCATCCACAGACACGTGCTTCGACTTAATCAAGTCACTTCAGTGGCCTAGACATTTGTAAGCTACCTAAGCTTGAAAATCCGTCGGTCGTGCGTGTCAGTCCGGCACCTTAACCATAGGCCTGTTCCTCACTTACAGAATGGGAAGGGGATTTTAAACTTTTTAATACACACATCGCTTTGTGCTGTAAAGGCCGTCAAGAGTGCTCATTTCTTATAGAGAAGAGCCATTATAAACTGGATGCAATAGAGAAACCTATCGAGTTTCACCATTCTTCAGGGTTTAAATCCACTGAACTTATCGAGGGTACCCGATTAATTGCAAGTCGATCACACGTGTCTGTGTTCATTAGATATACGTAATATCTTTGGCAAAAGAAGAAAAAAAATTTATAAATATATATATTATGGAAAAAATATATTAACATTAAACTGCAAGGATCTTCTAAAGGCTAAAAAGTAAAGAGAGCCAAAATACCTAAGTAGAGCAAAATAATAAAGTTAAGTTTTAACTTATATATTGAATATAAGGGCCAGCGTTTAAGCTCAGTCGGTTAGAATGTTTCGGCTAGAAAACCACAAGTTCCTTTAGTTCATACCCGCCCTCGCCAACCCAGCGTATGAGTTTAGCACAGGGAATTCTGTGCGGTAAAGTAAGGAGCTGATGGTAGGTGTGGCGCTCGACCTCAGACGGCTTAAAATAATTCTCCTTGGTCTAGCACTAGTGAAAAGGGGGATAGACTCCTGCTGCATGGCTGATACGACATTAGGCGCCCCGACGAGTTTACTATGTACTTGCAATATTAAAAAATTAAGGACATTTAGAATCTACTGAAACAAAGCGTGATAGGACGTACATATTCATCACAGACTTCCAAATTTACATAAAAAGGAATAAGAAAAAATGACACAAGAATATTTGAGGGTTTTTTAAAGAGAGACAGAATAGAAAATTAAAACGGAATAAAGAACAATAACAAAAAAAATAGACATGGTTAGAGAAGGGAGAGGAATAACATAGAAAGAAGTCGATAAGGATTCTTTTAGGGAATAAAGAGGAGAGAGAAGAGAGAGAGAGAGAGAGAGAGAGAGAGAGATGAGAATAGTAAGAGAGGAATGAACAGGAAAGGAAATGGTTCAAGAAAGAAAGAAAGAAAAAAAGAAGTATAAGAGAGAGAACGAGAGAGCAGAGAGAGAGAGAGAGAGAGAGAGAGAGAGATGAGAATAGTAAAAGAAGAATGAACAGGAAGGAAAGTTCAAGAAAGAAAGAAAAAAGAAGTATAAGAGAGAGAGAGAGCGGGGGAGAGATGAATAGTAGAAGAAATAATTGAACAGGAAAGGAAAGGTTTTAAGAAAGAAAGAAAGAAAAGAAAGGAAGAAAGAAAAAAAGAAGTATAAGAGAGAGAGAGAGAGATGAGAGAGAAGAGAGAGAGGAGAGAGAGAGATGAGAAATTAGTAAAGAGAAGAATGAACAGGAAAAGAAAGGTTTAAGAAAGAAAGAAAGGAAGAAAGAAAAGAAGTATAAGAGAGCAGAGAGACGATGAGAGATGATGAGAGAGAGAGAGAGGAAATAGAGAGAGAAGAGAGAGAAGAGAGATGAGAATAGTAAGAGAAGAATGAACATGAAAGGAATCGTTAAGAAAAAAAGAAAAAATTGGTATAGAGAGAAGAGAGAGAGAGAAATGAGAGAAGAGGGAGAGAGAGAGAGAGCTACAGGCAGACTAAATATATATATATATATATATTATTTTTTTAAATTATATATATATATATATATATATATATATATATATATATTAATAAAAAAAAGGGAAGGTCCGCAAATGTATTTTGTTTCTAAGAAAATTTTTTTTTAATTCTTTTTGTTTACACATATATATATATATATATACATATAGTATATATATACTATATCATATTATATATAGATATATATATATTATATATATATATTATTATATATACGTTGAATTAAAAAAAAATTAAGAAGACATTTAGAATCTACTGAAACAAATGGCTTTAAACGTCCCATATAGTCGCAGCTTGTTTTACGAATTCCCAAATTTACATAAATAGGAATAAAGTATAAAGAAGATTGTTAGACAATATCTGTATATGATAAAAAATTATATTCCAATAAATGAGAGAAGCAGAGAAACATCTGTAAATCACGTGTCTAACTAGATTAACCAATTATGACTTAAATATTTGATACAGAATGTCTAAATATGACGTGGCAGGTACATGAGATTTTATTACTTTTTGTACATTGACTACGTTCCATTGATTTCGACAAATTTGTCACATTGTTCAGGCTGATTTAGTGTCAACATTTCCGCCTTGGCTGTTCTATTTGGTGAAATATTGACGCTTTATTATGTTCTTCTCGCCTTCTAAAGTTACTATCTATGCCTGCAACGATTCGCCCCAAAGAGTTGAACTAAGACTGAAGATTTGGCGTGAGTTTTCGGCTTACGAAACGAATTGTTTTAGCAGATATGAATTTTAGGAAGACAAGTCCATTATATATTAAAATAATATTATATATATTATATATATACTAGCATATATGCACCCTCGGGTGCACAGTACTTTAAGTTTAAATATAATAAAATTATCATCTAAATTAGAAAGGCTAATGAAACTGAATCATAAATAGCAGATAAAAGATTTGGAAACAGAGGGGGTATGATTGAAAAATGAACAATTTGAAACTAACTCTTCCAATCATTTTCCGTTACTCCCGTTTTTCATTGAGTTAAATTTTCACATTTACAATTTTAGTTAAAATAGGAAGAAAGAAATATTAGTTATTATCTTCTTGTTAATAGAATTGTCTCTTTAAATATTGAAGAGATTTCCTGCCTCATATTCAATAAAGATAACACTAAACAATTAGAAATCAATCAATACTAAGCATATTTAATTTAGAAATCAAATTTTAAGTTACCAATATGCATAATTAGCCCTTCCATTCACCTTGGATTAACCGCATATTTTGGTGTTGTTTATTATAATTACAATGATGTTATTAGATGTAGATTCATGGTCCAACTCAGTCTTAAGATGCATTGTAAAGCAATTTTAATAATTGAGGTTAAAATAAAAATAAAATCACGGAGAATGTGGTGTAAATACAAACGGGATATGTGACTGTTATATATATAGTTTCGAGTGTACAGACAGAACAACCCAACACTCCATCATTATAATAAACTATGATATTTAACATGTTTATGAAAATCAAAAACAAATGATGTCCATAATTGCTGACGAAAATCTGTTCGACCGCTTAATAGATCGGTCATCATCAAGAAGCAACATATAGTGAGAAAGACGGGAATAAATAAACCGTTTAAGAAGAAAAGGGTACAAACAAAACCATTATTTCAATGCTGGATTTTTAAAAATGCGTGTTTCCGTATTTAAAAATAAAATAAATTTTATTTTAAAAATTCAGAAGCATTATGTTATATAATTAAAAACTCAAAAGAGTTTGATGTAAAATTATATAAAAATCTTTACATGAAGTATCAAGAATTAGTTCATGATTAATAATTCAGCTATTATAAAAATAATTTACAGCTACCTTTCTTCTAACAGTTTATTTCATCCCCTCTTTCTCTCATATGCTTGACTCTTGGAATGATTGACCGATCTATTAAAACACGGTCGAACAGATTCTCTGTCAGCAACAATCACTTCTAAACATTCATGTTGTTTTTTCATATAAATGTTAAATCGAATACTGTCAGATTAACTAGTTCCACATTATTTTCATATATATAATATTATATAATAATTACTTAAAACTATATATATATATATATATATATATATAATATATATATATATATATATATAGTTGGTGTGTGTGTGTGTGGAGAAATCGTGCAATTGAAGCATACTAATTGAAATGAATAATGATAATAATGAATTAGGCTGTGCGTACTGGTCAAATGTATGCTAAACAAATCAAGAAAAGCAATCTTGATGACATTTTGCCATTCATAATTAGTCAAACTAATTAATTTTTTCAAAATTAGGTATGACTTCAATTAAGCACATTTCTCCCAAAAATTGTCGGCTAAAGCCAATATCAAACACATGTTTGTTTGTTTAATTCTCACACACACACACACACACACACCACACACACACATAATATATTAATATTATATATATATATATAATATATATATTATATATATAAGGAAAAATAATTTATTACTGAAAAAAATAAATTATTACCGAAAACGAAAGACTGCGAATCTCTGTTTTTGGTATGTGTTTGGGCTTCTTTTGTAGCATTCTTTAAAAAATGAAAAAATACAAAAATAGCCTAACACACCAAAAACCAGAGGCTCGCAGATTTTTGTTTTTCAAGTTTAATTAATTTATTTTTTCCTTGAACCAACGAACGCTGATGAAGTCTATCTATAACAGACGAAACACTGCAGCGCTAAGACGTAATAGATATTATTCGTTTATTGAAACTGTTATTTTTCAATTTTTACAATTTATACATTACACTCGGAATTCACTTCCACTTTTTCTTTTCACACAACCACACACACACACACACACGCGGCACACACACACACACAACACATATATTATAAATATATATATACCGCACCCCCCACACTTCTCCACTCTCTTTCTCTTCTCTCTCTCTATTTCTCTCTCTCTCTCTCTCACAACACACACACAAACATGGTAAATGAGAGGAGGAGAGAGAGAGAGAGAGAGAGAGAGAGAGAGATCTATATTCGCCAAAACCATATATGTTGAGAGAGCGATAGATAGATAGATAGATAGATAAAGAGAGAGAGAAGAGAGAGATCTATATTGGCCAAAACCATATATAGAGAGAGCGATAGATAGATAGATAGATAGATAAATAGATAGATAGAGAAAAGAGAGAGAGAGAGAGAGAGAGAGAGAGAGATTGTCCAAAACCATATATATAGAGAGAGCTATAGATAGATAGATAGATAGATAAATAGATAGAAAGATTAAGAGAGAGAGAGAGAGGGGGGTACAGTCAGAAAGAGAAGGAGAGAGAAGAGATCTATATTGCCCAAAACCATATAGATAGCGAAAGACAGATTGATAGATAGATTAAGAGAGAGAGAGAGAGAGAGAGAGAGAGAGAGAGAGAGAGAGAGAGAGAGAGAGAGTGTTGTGTGTGTGTTGTGTGTGTGAGAGAGAGAGAGATAGTGATAGAGAGAGAGGGGGATCTATATGACCAAAACTATATATATAGAGAGAGCAATAGATAGAAATGATAGATTAAGAGAGAGAGAGAGAGAGAGAGAGAGAGAGAGAGAGAGAGAGAGTGTGTGTGTGTGTGTGAGAGAGAGATAGAGATAGAGAGAGAGAGGGGATCTATATGACCAAAACTATATATATAGAGAGAGCGATAGATAGAAATATAGATAGATTAAGAGAGAGAAAGAGAAGAGAGAGGGGGAGATCTATATTGCCGAACCATAGAGAGAGAGAGAGAGAGAGAGAGAGAGAGAGAGAGGGGGGAGTGATAGATAGAGAGATTAAGAGAGAGACAGAGCGGGGAGAGAGATCTATATTGGCCAAAACCGTATATACAGAGAGAGCGATAGAGAGAGAGAGAGAGAGCGATAGATAGATAGATAGATAGATAGAGAGAGAGAGAGAGAGAGACAGACAGAGACAGAGACAGAGACAGAGAGAGAGAGAGAGAGAGAAGGAGGAATAAAGGAAAGTTATAACGGGAAATACTCATACAAAGAAAATTTAAAGTAATTGATTAATGGAATGAAATTATTGGAATGTGTAAAATGCTCAGAAAAAAATGACACAGGAATATTTGAGGGTTTTAAAAGAGGACAGAAATAGAAAATTAAAACGAATAAAGAACAATAAACAAAAAAACAGATGGTTAGAGGGGAGAATTGGAAAGAAGTCGAATAAGGATCTTTTAGGGAATAAAGAAGAGAGAGAGAGAGAGAGAGAGAGAGAGAGAGAGAGAGAGAGGAGAGAGAGAGATGAGAAATAGTAAAGAGAAGAATGAAGGAAAGGAAAGGTTTAAGAAAGAAAGAAAGAGAGAAAAAATAAGAGAGAGAAAAAATAAGAGATAGATAGATAGATAGATAGAGATTATATATATATATATATATATATATATATATACTCTATTATAATGGAGATTGTGTGTTTTTCTGTCTGTAACCGAACTATATTCCTACTCAAGTCACAATTCCCTTAGTTATTGACATCACATTCTCCATGATTTTATTTTTATCTAAACCTCAATTATTAATAAAATTGTTTTACATTATTAATACTGTTAACTATGTCTACATACTGACACATGCAATTATTTTTATATATACACAAAATAGCGGTTTACAGTGTGAACGGGAAGGCTAATTTGCATATTAATATTAAAAAAAATCGAATTTAATAAATATGTGATTAGTATTATTGATTTCTAACTGTTTGGTTTTATTTTAATGAATATAAGCAAAGATCTCTTCAATGAATCTTAGATGAAATCCATTAACAAGATAAAAAATAACTGTCATTTTATTCTTTACTTCCTCTTATAACTAAATACTTAAATTAGAAAAAATAACAATGAAAGACGAGAGTGATGGAAAGAGTAAGTTTCAGTTGTTCCATTTTTTATTATACTCCCTCTGTTTCAAATCTTTTTATTACACCCCCCTCTGTTTCAAATCTTTTTATCTGTATTCTTATTTAGTTTCATTAGCCTTTCTAATTTAATACAATATTTTATTACATTAAAACTTAAATACTTGCACCCGGAGGGTGCATATATTTGCTAGTATATATATATTATATATATAATATATATATATATATATATATATATATATAAAAGTATGCATGTGTGTGTGTGTAGCTTTAACTAGGGAATTAATTACTGGATTTAAGATTAAGCTAAAAATGTCTCGTAGGCCAAATAAGCTTTTGAATGTTTCTTTCACACTTCTCTGAAAATGCTGAAACTGCAGGACCTGCTTTTTCGGCATAGTCGACACGTGTCCATGTAAACGAGTGAACAGCCGGGCGCTCAAGAGTTGTGCTTGTCTGAATGTAGTCACGTGTCGTTCAAAATGGCAAATCCGTAAACATTTCCTTTGATATGCACTTTAGGCGGTAAATATTGGGAAGCGCGGGAGAAAAAGTGCGCGAAACGATGAGGGACAGCTATAAGCAGGTAAAATTGACGTTGAAGCAAAAAATTCAAAAAATGAAATAACACATTTTTTTTTTTTTTTTATATTTTAAAAGAAAATGAAAGACAGAAAAATGGTAAATGAAATGAAAAAAAATATGAATAGTAAAAACTAGAAGAAGAAGAGGAAGAAAAAAGAAATGAAGGAGATTTAGTAAAAGTAGAATAATAAGGGAAGATTTACGGCAAAAGAAGAAAAGAAGAAAGAAATGAATGAATTAGAAAGAAATGAAGAGAAGGAATGAAGATAGAAAGAAAGGAAAGAAATAGGAAAAAGAAGAAAAGGAGAAACAATTGGATATATATATATAATATATATATATATATATATATATATATATATTATATCTTATTATAATGGAGATTGAGGGTTTTTCAGTCTGTAACCGAAACTATGTTACTATACAAGTCACAATTCCCTTTGTTATTTACATCACATTCTCCATGATTTTATTTTTTTATTTAAACCTCAATTATTAATAAAATTGTTTTACATTACTTAGACTGTTGACCATATCAACATACTAATAACATGCAATTGTATTTATATATACAACAAAATAGCGGTTTACAGTGTGAATGGGAAGGATAATTTGCATATTGATATTAGAAATTTGATCTTAATAAATATATGCTTAGTATTATTGATTTCTAATTGTTTGGTTTTATCTTATTGAATATGAGCAAAATCTTAAAAGAAATCCATTAAAAAGAAGAAATAACTGTAATGTTATTCTTTACTTCCTGTTTTAACTAAATAGTTAAATTAGGAAAATTTACCAATGAAAGACGGGTGTAACGGAAAATGATGGAAGAGTTAGTTACAAAGTTGTTCTATTTTTCAATCATACCCCCTCTGTTCCAAATCTTTTTATCTGCATTCTTATTCAGTTTCATTAGCCTTTCTAATTTAGTATGATATTTTATCATATTAAAACTTAAATACTTGCACCCGGAGGGTGCATATATTTGCTAGTATATATATATATATATATATATATATATATTATATATATGAGAGGTATCCAAAACCTATATGTGATTTCTAAAACACGCTGTATTATTATTGTATGATCCAGTATGTATAAATACAGTGAATCTTTAAATCACTACAGAGAGCTCAATGTATAATAAACTTTTTAGATTATATACAGAGCAATATTTCTTAGCAATATAACTTAGATTTATATAGGCACACAATTTTGGTCGAAATAAATTTATTATGGAATTACGGTGTTGAGTTTTTCCTTCCTTTCTAAGATATATATATATAATATATATATATATATATATATATATATATATATATATAAATGTTATGACTTACCGGTAAAATATTGGGTTGGTCTCAATATTTGGTTTATATATATATATATATATATATATATATATATATATATATATATATAGAGAGAGAGAGAGAGAGAGCGAGAGAGAGAAAGAAAGAAAGGGTGAGAGAATAAAGATTGGTTTAAATCGAACTGATATTAATTAGAAATTCGATAAAATAAAACTAAATATTTAGAAAAGTTCGTAAAAAAAAAACTGAATAACGTGAAAGAAAAAAAAGAAAATATGAATGGAACATAAATAAGAAAATAAAAAAATTAAATAAAAAAAAGTAGAAAGAAAGTAAGAAAGAAAGAAAGATAGAAAGAAGCGTAATGAAGAAGAAAGTAGGAAGAAATATAAAAGGAAAAATCGTGAAGAAGATTGAAATAATCATACGAAAAGAAAAATTAATGAATTACAAAAATGTACAAATAGAAAATAAACTATTTCTCTGAATTCTTTTGAGTAGGCTTGATATTATTTGGATTATTCGGACTATTCTCCTCATGTTTATATTTATCCGTGCAGCGTTTCATCCGATGTGCTCTCCAGCCTTCTTCATGTATTTCTTTTCGGACTCTGGAGCCTTCTCGAACTCGGGAACATTCTTGTCGGACTCGGAAACCTTTTTGTCGTAATCGGAGGCCCATCGGGAAAAATAAGCTAAAGAAAAGATTATAAAAAAAAAGAAAGAAACAGTAGGAACAAAGAAACGTCATAAAGAAATATAAAAAATGAACTGTGAAAGAAATAAAGGTGAACGAAAGAGTGAAGGATAAAAGAAATTTAAAGAAGAAAGAAACGTAGAGAACAATTAGTGTTGTCAATAGGAAGACAGAGAAAAAAAGATAAAGAAAATGAAAGAAAAATAGAGAACAAATAAACAAGGCGGGAAAATATTTAGCGCCATGTTTAATGAGGTGAAATGACCCAAAAGAAATTGAAATGAAGACGGAGAGTTAAAGGAAGAAATGAAAAGAAAAAAGAAAAGGGAATGGGGATGGGAGAAGAGAAGGTAAATAAGTCAGAAGTTTACATAAAAAGGTGAGAAAAGGATTGAGAGGGACAGGTCAGTCAAGAGACAGAGACGGAGAGAGGAGAGAGAGAGAATGAGAGAGAGAGAGAAGGAAAGAAAGAAAGAGAGAGGGGGAAAGGAAGAGATTAAAATAAAGAAGGTGAAGAGAATGGGTGAAAAGAAGAAAATTAATGAGAAAGAAAGGCAACTCGAACGAGAGAGAGACAGTGAGTGTGTGTGAGAGAGAGAAAGAGAGAGAGAGAGAGAGAGAGGGAGAGAGAGAGAGGGGGGTAGACATGCTGACAAACAGAGAGAGAGGGGGACACAAAGAAACAAAGAGAGACAGAATTCGTGTAAAATGGAGAGAGAATTGGTCAGAAGAGGGAAAGAGAGAGAGAGAGAGAGAGAGAGAGAGAGAGAGGAGAAAGAGAGAGAGAGAGAGAGGATAAAGAGAGACAGAGAGAGACAGAATTCGAGTAAAATGGAGAGAGAATTGGCCAGAAGAGGGAGAGAGAGACAGAGAGAGAGAGAGAGAGAGAGAGAGAGGGGATAAAGAGAGACAGAGAGAGACAGAATTCGTGTAAATGGAGAGAGAATTGGCCAGAAAAGGGAGAGAGAGGGAGAGGGAGAGAGAGAGAAGGGGGTAGACATACTGAAAAAAGAGAGACAGAGAGAGGGATAAAGAGAGACATAGAGAGACAGAATTCATATAAAATGGAGAGAGAATTGGCCAGAAGAGGGAGAGAGAGGGAGAGGGAGAGAGAGGGGGTAGACTTACTGACAAACAGAGAGAGAGAGAGAGAATCAGCGAGAGAGAGACAGAGAGAGAGGGAGGGAGGCATAAAGAGAGACAGAGAGAGACAGAATTCGTGTAAAATGGAGAGAGAATTCGTCAGAAGAGGGAGAGAGAGGGAGAGAGAAGGGGGTAGACTTACTGACAGAGAGACAGAGAGAGACAGAGAGGGACAGAGAGAGACCGATACAGTGACAGAAACGAAACAATTAAAAGAAATGAAAAACAAGAACAAAATAATTAAAAAAAGATCTCAGTTAATAAAAGTTCCCGGATTTTCCAATGCCCGATCTGGGTGTGTATGTCTTTGTGTTCGACTGTGTATTTATACGGGTGTGTAGTAGACAAAAATATTACTTTAATATACAGCTTTACACATTAAAATAAGCACTTCTACGTGTTCGCCCTCCTACGCACACCATTCAGCCTCTTATTCGTACCTCCTCTTTAAGATCAACCCATAATGTGCGGCGGGGGGGGGGGGGGGCGAGGTTTTCAACAACAAAAAACAAAGCGGAGACACTATTACGATAGACCAAGTGAGAAAAAGACAGCAAAAAGTTAAAATGAAAGGGATAGACAGAGGAAGAACACGAGTTGGGGAGCCTTTAACAATACCGTTCGGAGGGGGGTGCTGGGCTGGGCTGGGTTGGGAGAAAGAGATGATTGTCATTTAGCTACGGTCGGGTCGGGGGATGCGGATTAGCCGATGCTCCGGCCACGCCCACGTCATCAACTCTAAACATCATTGCTGTATGCCATAAGGGGGAAGAAAAACGGGGCGTTAGGTGGCGGGGTGGGTGATTCCGATTCATAGTGAAGTGGGAGAGCGAAATGGAGACGAGACTCGGTGTATACAATTCGTACGCGCCGGCGACCCCCAGCCTGTCACTCGAATTTTAGACGAGACGACATTCCGTTATTCTATTTCACCTATTGGTCAATACAATCATGGCCGTCGTGCGCCCTGCCGTGAGTAGAAAATAGTGTATTGTGTGAGGGAAGAGCTGTGGCCATCTGCCTAGCTTATTGGTGACGCCATGATAAGTCCGGGGGACGGGACATTTTTATTTATTTATTTAACTTTTTTTTTTACCCCAGAACTTCAATATCATTTGATAAAAGAGTTTCATTCGTGATTCTTCTCAGCTTTATTTAACTACTCTTATCGGATTTTGTCATTGTCAATTCATTCTTCACTTTCATTCACATTTTTCTTCACGTCTTTTTTCCTTCGTTTTTTCGTTTTTCTTTCGTTTCTTTTTTCTTTCTAATTTTCTTTCATGTATTTTGTTTTTGCTATCTATTAATTTAATTACTCTTATCGGATTTGTAATTGTCAATTCATTCTTCACTTTCATTCACATTTTTCTTCACGTCTTTTTTCCTTCATTTTTTTCTTTTTTTCCTTTCGTTCATTTTTTTTCTTTCTAATTTCATTCATGTTTTTTTAAATCTATTCATTTAACTACGCTTATCGGATTTTATAATTGTCAATTCATTCCTCTCTTTCATTCATATTTTTTCCTTCTTGTTTCCTATATTTTTCATTTCTTCTTTCGTTCATTTTTTCTTTTTAATTTTCTTCATTTTTTTATTATCTATCTATTTAGTTAAATAGATAGATAACAAAAAAAAACTCTTATCTTTTGTAATTGTCAATTCATTCTTCACTTTCATTCATATTTTTCCGTCTTATTTCCTTCATTTTTTCTTTTTTCTTTCGTTCATTTTTTCTTTCTAATTTTCTTTCATGTATTTTCTTTTTGCTATCAATTAATTTAACTACTCTTATCGGATTTTGTAATTGTTAATTCATTCTTCACTTTTATTCACATTTTTCTTCACGTCTTATTTCCTTCATTTTTTCTTTTTTCTTTCGTTCATTTTTTCTTTCTAATTTTCTTTCATGTATTTTGTTTTTGCTATCAATTAATTTGATTACTATTATCGGTTTTTGTAATTGTTAATTCATCCTTCTCTTTCATTCACATTTTTCTTCTTGTTTCCTTCATTTTTTTTCGTTCATTTTTTCTTTCAAATTTCCTTCATGTATTTTGTTTTTATTATCTATTCATTTAACTACTCTTATCGGATTTTGTAATTGTCAATTCATTCTTCTTTTTCATTCAGATTTTTTCCTTCTTATTTTCTTCATTTTCCTTTTTCTTTCGTTCATTTTTTCTTTCTAATTTCCTTCATGTTTTTTATCTATCAATTTAACTACTCTTATTGGATTTTATAATTGTCAATTCATTCTTCACTTTCATTCACATTTTTCGTTCTTATTTCCTACATTTTTTCGTTCTTTTTCTTTTATTTTTTCTTTCTAATTTTCCTTCATGCTTTTTTTTTGTTATCTACCTATTTGACTACTCTCATGCGATATTATAATTGTCAATTCCTTCTTCTCTTTCATTCACATGTTTTCATTCTTATTTCCTTCATTTTTCTTTCTTCTTTCATTTTTTACTTCTAATTTCCTTCATGTTTTTTTATCTATTTATTTAACTACTCTTATCGGATTTTATAATTGTCAATTCATTCTTCACTTTCATTCAAATGTTTTCCTTTAATTTCCTTTATTTTTCTTTCTTCTTTCATTCATATTTTCTTTCAAATTTCCTTCATGCTTTTTTTATCTATTCATTTAACTACTCTCATCGGATTTTGTAATTGTGAATTCATTCTTCACTTTCATTCACATTTTTCCTTCTTATATCCTTCATTTTTTTTCTACTTTCTTTCAGTTTTCTTTCTAATTTCCTCCATGTTTTATTTTTTTCTACCTTTCTAAATGTAATTTTCTTAATCTTTCTAATTTCATTCGTTTGTTTCTTTCTAATTTCATTCATTTTTCTTAATTCCTTCATTACTTATTTCTAGTATCCTGCTCTTTTTCCAATTTCCTTCATTCTCTTTATAGTTTCATTTATTTTTCATATTTCATTCACTATTTCTTATTTCATTCACTATTTCTTATTTCATTCAATATTTCTGATATCCTTTTTTGTTTAAATTTCCTTCACTTTTCTAATTTCTAATTTTTTTCTATTTACCTTAAATTACCTTAAATTCTTAAATTTAAAAAAAATTACCATAAATTTTCTAATTTTCTTCGTTATTTCTTTCTAATTTCCTTCACTTTCTTTCAATCTAATTTCCTTCGGTTTTTTATTGCCTAAACTTTTTTAATGTCGTCCTTTTTTTTATAATTTTCTTCAGTTTTTTTTCTTCTTTCCAATGTCCTTCATTAAAAATTTGAGATCATTTGAATGAGAATTGGCTAAGTTATTAGATCGTGAAATTATATCAATTTTTCCCTAACACCCTATATATATATATTATATATTATATATATATATATATATATATATATATGTGTTGAATAGAACATTTTTTAGAAAAAATAAATGATGTTATTAGTTTGCTAATAAACCGAGGGGTACAAACGAATTTTTGAAAATGCGTATTCTGTGTTAAAAATCAGAAGCATTATTATCCATAAGAAAAACTCTAAAGAGTTTGAAGTAAAAATATATAAAAAAGGTATCAAAAATGTTCAGGATGTATTCCAGCTACAAAAAAGCGTTTGTTTGTACCCCTCGTGATTAACGGTTTATTTATTCCGTCTTTCCTTCATAAATATAATTGTTCTTGAAGAAGACAGCTTTATTAAAAGGTCGAAACAGATCTGTCTGCAAACTAATAACATCATTTGTTTTTTCTAAAAAATTTTTTATTTATTCTGTCGGATTCATTTCCATTTACTTCATATATATATATATATATAATATATTATTATATATATATATATATATATATATATATATAAATGTTGTTCAGGGTTCCAACGGGAGAAAATTTTAATATTTTATAAAAAAGAAGGTCCGCAAAAATGTATTATGTCTCAGAAAATATTTTTTATTCTTTTTATCTTACATTTGCGACACGTGTTTCTGATCTGTTGTCTTCTTCAGGCATTGATTTATTAATTTGATATTTGATAGGTTGTGTGTGTTTCTGCAATTTTTCTATTATAATGGCTGCGTAATAACGGTTGAACGCTACGTTATTTTTTTCAATCCTTGCGTGCGATTTGCGCGTGACTTGCGTGCGACTTGCGCGCAAAAATTGAGAAAAAATGATGTAACGTTCCACAATCTTTGCGCGTAAGTCGCACGTAGGTCACAGCTTAGTAATAGATTTATTTAATTGAGCTTATATATATATATATATATTATATATATATTATATATATATATATATATACCCTGCACATAACAAATTACATCAACGTTTTTTTAAGTACACTGTACCTCTCAAATAAGAAAAGATTTCTGAAGCTCTATACAACTAAAATGATATCAAATGATACACTGTTTATGTCAAATGATATCATTTTTTCTGAAATACCAAGTGCATTTCTAATGATATCAATTTTACTATAACACCCCGTACATCTCAAATGATATACAATTTTTGAAGCACTCTGTTTATGTCATATGGTATCAATTTTTCTGAAACACCCTGTGCATCTCAAATGATATTAATTTTTTTTAACACTCTATGTTTCAAATGATATCAACTATTTTTTATTATATACGCTGTATATCTCAAGTTAGATAAATTCTTCCCAAACACCCTGTATATCTCAAATGATATCAAGCTTTTTTCAAGATCCTGTACATCTCAAACGATAGCAAACATTTTGAAATACTGTACATCTCAAATGATAACAATTTCTATTAAACACCCTCTACATCTCAAACGATATGACACTTTTTTAATATCCTGTATATCTCGAATGATATAATCAAGGTTAACACGAGCGTATGGTAGACTGTTTTCGACAATATATGCTTAAATACACTAAAAACGTGTTTTTTTTTCTGAATCTGACCTGCTGAAATAGGGGTGCGTCTTATATGCCCGTGCGTCTTATATGTCGTCAAATACGGTACCTCCTATCACACAAACCATCCAAGTAAGAGGTACAAGACATGCTGGACAATGCTAGAAAATTTCATAATTTTTCATCTCTTAGACTGGTTGCCATAGTAAAGCTTAAAGAACTCGGTATTTCCTTGCAAAAGCTAAAGAAGAGACGGATTCATGCCTTTCCTATCTGTGAGAACAAGTAGTTTAGTTATCAGAATTAACTGGGCTATTGAAAAAGTCAGATGTTAATGGCACCTGATCTGAGAGTGTGCTCTCCATGTGTAGATTTTGGAGGAATGAAGATACGTAGTGGAAGCGTGCTGGGCCCATAACCTGTAAAGTTTTTAAATGCCATCCTTGGCCAGTTGAAAAGGGCTTATAAAGAAAGTCCTATGTTATGGAATCCTTTGGTAAGCGTATAAATCCTAACCTATGTATTGGTAAAGGTCCAGTGATTTAATCCTATGTCCGTCGTCCATGAATGTCACAGTAATTATGACCAGTAGGGTCGGTCAAGTATTGTATCAGCCTCAGAATACTGCCAGTGATTGGCCAAGGAATAGATCACATAATCTCGCATAGTCTATAAGTATGGGCCGACGATCTGGCACACGCATTATATACTCAAAGTTTCCTGAACAAAAATAAGCAAAGCCTTAGTGTTCATTGAAATAAGAACTAATGGAAGTGGACAGAAACTAAGATAAACCCAAGCCAACGTAAGTCAACCCAAGAAGTCCAGACAGAAGATCAGAGGAAGCCGGTCAACATAGAGAAGTTAGAAGAAGGTAGAAGCTAAGTGCTGGTTGGTTGGCATGTAGACTACTATTAATGGACACACTAGTGTTGGTCAATAAGAAAAAAACTTACATTCATCACCTTTGTACTGATACTGGATGTCGTGCGCAGGACTTGTCAAGAATGATAATCTGGGGCGTGTGGAATAATCTTTATTAACTCCCAGTTTCACTTCCATCCGGTGTTATAGTACCTCTTTTGGTCCCATCTCTAGGTCAAATAGACTTGTTTAAAAGTCATTAATATTCGATAGAACCATGTACAAAATATTAATCACAAGAAACCTCTACACAAAAATATAAATATTAACGTTCACTGAATGCAATTACCAAAATCTAGGCAAAAATGATGCAAATGTGTTAACAAACAGTTAAAATCACTGGTTTTCAGTATTATTTGGATTATTCGGACTATTGTCCTCATCTTCATTGTTATTGTACAACGTTTCGACCAATGTGCCCTCCGGCTTCTTCAGGTATTTCGTGTCGGACTCGGGTACTATTCTTAGAACTTTGAGCCTAACCCTTTATTCAGTTCCCCGGGGCTATCCTGTTCTCATTCCGCTAACCATAGCTGGGGTACAGCTGTTAAGCTGTGTTAATTATTATTCTATGTTACTGCTGCTTCTGACCAGGATTGAACTGTAGTCTAGAGATAACTGTCACTTAGAACTCGCTTAACCTAACTCCTTTATCACTAGGCTATGTGTGCAATTGAAATCACTAGTTTTCATTTATAAAACAGATTTCATGTGTTACAAACAAGATGTGGACATCTCCACACTTGACGGTAAGACCCTGAAATTAGTAAACCTATTCACATATATTGTAATATCTTATCTACATATATATATATATTTACCAACCCCTCCGCACGAGCAGGATGCGACACAAGGTCAATTTCTTAAGCGGAGTTCAACAGGTTTGAATTCAGAGTTTCCTTCTCCTAGACTGGTTGCCTAACCAAGATTAAAGAGCCCAGTCTGCCCTACTATTTACCCATAGCTAGTGGGAGAGTAGGATGCATACCTTTCCCAAGGGTATTAGCGGTAAGTGAAATGCAATTACCACGTCCAGGATTTGAACTCGGGGCGACGAGTCCATTTCCCATGACTTTAACCATCACACCACGCGCTTCCTTATCGACATTATGATTACCAACCATCTAGAATTTTTATGAGATTAACTATTGTCAATTTTTTTCTTTTACTTGTCACATATTCCAAATAACGATAAGTCGACGCCGATTTTTTAATCTTAAAATTAGCTTTACAAAATTCGACCTATACATAAAGTTGTACGATACTTTATTCGCCAAAATCAGGAAGATGCAATCTAATCAAAAATTTCGAGAGGGCGAATGGTATTCTGGTGTAACATAGTTCATGGATACCTTATAAATTATGTAAGTAGTGTAGTATAAATTTTGAAATTGAGTTCGTTAAAAATTCAAATCGAAGAGTTGAGTGCAAAGTTACTGCCGATGATTGACGAGTGGTAACCTCCGATTGACCCCACGAAAAACGGGTCAGTAGAAGCGTGTGATAGTTTCTAGTTAGTTGCGGCCAGTTACTCGCCGAGATAAGTTCTTTCGTGATGCCGCTTCTCGCCACGCAGTTTCGAGAATTCTTGTGGTTTGGTTGGCTTGGTTGGTTGGGTTCACGGCATGTCAACCCCTTGGGTCCTTTTATGGCGAATACTTCTAATGGTAAAAAAATGTTTAATGCTGACAAAGTTTTGAAATAATTTCATTTTTAATGGATAATACAATTTCGTTTATAAACTCATGTTTTCTATTTAACCCATAGATGGGACCCTAACAGGTACTACCACTCCGGGTCAGAGTGGACCAGGGAGCAATGGTGATGAAGGGGTGCTCCGCATTCCCCAAACCTCCAAAACTGGAACCTCACCATCAGATAGAGTTTAACGTCATTCCCATGACATGTAGACTCTCAGCCACCTCCTTCTAGCACCCATATGATAAAAAGAGGTTGGGGAAATAGGGTTTGGAAAATCATATAGGTGCTAGGGCTTGACGTGACCAGCCGTTTGATCGGAGGGGGGCCTCTCCGACCGCTCGTCTAGCCCAAGATAGGGCCAAAGTGGAGTATTGTAAGTCATGAACTGCTCAGCCACCTGGGTTCTATCCTTAAGCATCACGGGTCGCCACCCACGGCCAACAGGTGGCCCTATTGGGGACCAGTCGACAGGGCGGAGAACCCTTGTGGGCTGGGGTTGTTTTAATAAAAGCTATAAAGAAAACAACGAAGTCTTGTTTATTACTTAAAGCAAGAGATGAGCCGACACTCAGCCCGAACAAAATAAAAAGATACAAGGTAACTATACAAAGGTACATCATGCAAACATCCAGCTAAAAAAGAGAAGCTTTTCGACTACTTGCATTACATCTATCAGATCTGCACGGATACTGTATACTGTGCAAACGACCTCCCAGGAGACATGGCCGATAGGGATGGATAGTGAGAAAGAGTCATGGAGAGCCATGCTTTCGGCACGACTGATAATGACGATGATGATGATGATTGATGATGATGATGCTTTTCGACTACTTGCCTCCTATTACGCATAACATTCGTGCAAGCCGGGCAAGACATTCTACAAAATCAATAAAACTGTTTTTTTTTAATTCAGCAGTATTCCTCGATATCATCTGCCCAGGCGAATAGATAACCCATTTTCTGTGAAAAGGTTAAAATCTATGAATAAAAGAGTTTCGTTCTCTCTGTCTGTAACCGAAACTACGTCACTGCGTACGTCACAAAACCTCAGAAATTGTGTAAGTTTATCAATGGGCATTTAATTTATATTCAAAATCTTAATACGTAGAATTTTTAGTATGCAACATTAAAAGGTCCATATTCTGTTGGAGAAGCAGGGACGATCCCTTAAGTGAGGCTTTTCCATGGGCACCTACACCAGTTTAGATCGACCAGAAAAAAAAAGATTATATCGATCAGATCTGCACGGATACGGTATGTTGTGCAATGGAACTTCCAAGATAGATGGTCGATAGGGATGGGTAGTGAGGAAGAGTCATGGAGAGCCGTGCTTTCGGCACAACTGATGATGATGATGATGATGATGATGCTTTTCGACTACTTCTCTCCTATTACGCATAAATTTCGTGTAAGCCGAGCAAGACATTCTAGAAAATCAATAAAACCTTTTTTTTTAATTCGGCAATATTCGTCAATATCATCTGCCCATTAAACGGTACACATTCTGTTGAAGAAGCAGGGACGAACCCATAAGTGACGCTTTTCCATGGGCACCTACACCAGTGTGGGTCGGCCCGAATAATAAAAAAAAGATTGCATCGATTAGATCTGCACGGATACTGTATGCTGTGCAAAGGACCTTCCAGGAGAGATGGCCGATAGGGATGGGTAGTGAGGAAGAGTCATGGAGAGCCGTGCTTTCGGCACGACTGATGATGATGATGATTATGAGGAGAAGGAGGAGGAGGAAGAGGAGGAGGAGGAGGATTTACTATACAGTTTTTCTTTTCATTCAATGTCGTATTATTCTGCATTATCAGCGCTTCGGAGATCCACCCCATCGAAAACAAAATGGCTTCAAAAGTGGCGGGAAAAGGTTGCGTTTCTTTCTTTTTTTCCTTTTTCTCTGTCTCTCTTTCTTTTTGTTTGTCTCTTTCTTTCAAGTCGAATTATTTAGCATCTTACTTATTCTTTTCTTCTTCTTTTATGTCCTTTTTTCTACTTTTTCTTTCATGTTGTGCGTCTTCTTTTTTTTTTCTCTAGAATTTTTTTTGACGTAGGCAGAAGAAAAACGCATGAACATCTCTATTAATAATAGAGATTCTGTCTCTATTTGTCTGTAACTGAAACTATGTC
>CM042172.1:69020226-69039165 GCA_023376005.1 Doryteuthis pealeii | reverse complement strand
AGTCCCATAAGTACCAGCTGTCTTGGGAACTAGTCGTTGGCTTAGCCAGTGGCTGTTGTCCACAACCAACAGTATACTGACTGACTGACTTCAATAGAGACCCATTGCCAACCAGCCTAAATAACGCCAATCTGCCTATTTCCCTTAGGCCGAGAGAAAAAGTGATGAGTTCATGCCTTTCCGAAGGGTAAATTAGCGCGAAGTGAAAGGCAGACAGCAATATCATGATTTATCACGTTTAGGGCCAATACCATTTTGATATTGACGATATCTGCTACAGCACGAGCGTCTGAAGAGAAGTGCTTCCTACCTAAATTACCCCCCCCCCAGTCGGAGAGAAACGGTCATGCCTCGGGTGGTAAAAAGTGCGAAGGGGAAACGCATACTGCTGGAGCAGGGTTTGAACACGTGTCACCGAGTTCATTTACCACGACCATATACGCTTACGCTACGTTAAGCTTAAATGTAGGAAATCTGGCCTGCTATTTACCTATAGCTGGAGTTAAAGAATGGAATCAATGTTCTTAATCAAAGTTTATAGTTTAAAAAAAAGAATAAAAAATTTAAAAAAAATTTTGAAAAAGCCAAATGCAGACAGGCTTCTTCCAGGATTTGAACGCGTGTCACCAGTTTATTCCTACGACAATATCCGTGACGCTACGAAATTCCTGAAACGTTTAGAGACATCTCCTACTATTTACTTTAGCTCGAGAAGAGAGACGGATCCATGTTTCTAACCAAGTTTTATTTGTAAAAAAAAGAAAGGAAAAAAAGTATGCCACTGCTTTCCTCCAGGATTTAACGCGTGTCACCAAGTTCATGCCACGAACAATATTACGTTTATGCTACGAAATCCTGAAATGTTTAGCGGACATCTGCCTTGCTATTTACCTATATATGGGAGAAAGGTGAATGGATCCATGTCCTAACCAAGGTTTATTGTAAAAAAAAAAGGAAAAAAGTAATGCCGGACTGCTTTTCCCAGAATTTGAACGCGGTGTCTTCAAGTTCATTTCTACGATAATATCCGTGACGCTACCATAAGCCTGAAAGTAGAGACATCTGCCTTATTATTACTTAAGCTGGAGGAAAAGTGATGGATCCATGTCCTAACCAGTTTATAGTAAAAAGAAAAAAAAAAATTAAATTTGCAAGGCAGCCTCCGCTAGGATTTGAACTGCGAATTATCGAGTCTAATTTTACTGCGATTGATAAACCGTTTTGACACGTGCGCATTCCCCCCTCACCTTAAGCAGGAGACATTCTGCCCTACTATTTTATTTTGGAGAGTAGATGCACTCCTTTCCCAAGGTATTTAGCGAGCAATAGGAAAACCGCAAGGGAGCCTCGACCAGGGATTTTGAACCGGCAAGTTGCCCGAGCCTTTTTTTCTCTCTTTTTACGCAACGATCTTACGCCCATCAAGTAGGGGGTGTGTTGTGTCTTAAACAGAAACCCCTGCACATATTTCTGGTCAATTTACTTCTGTGTTGTCTGTATGCGATTATTTTTAGCACAAAATGGCTGACCTTAACAAAGAAGAGTCAAGTCACCCCCGGCGGCGTTAACGGGGGAAGTTTTAGTTCGAAACAGACGCCAGAACGTTCGTTATGAGGCTTTCATAAGTGCTATTTTAGTGTAATGGACCCTTTATTAGCGATTAAATGGAAGGGGAAATTTTGGTTAAAAACAAACAAAACAAAAACAGGACTTTGAAGTTACGCGACAGTTTGCTCGCCTTCGGGCAGAAATCTAGAACAATTATGGAGTCTTGAACGACAGAAGCTGCTCGAGATGGAAAGAGGGGCAAAGAAGAAAAAGAAGAGAATAATACTAAAAATAAAACTTGGATAAGATGCGGCCAGCTACGAAATATATCTTAAATTTGACTGTTATTGTCATTGATATTAGCTAGCTCACTTTTTAAAAAAATAATTAGAATGTTGTTTGTTTTAAAATTTTCAGGTTTGGGAACTCTCATTTAAAATCGCTGATTAATGTTGACCTTTGGAAAACATGTATTTAATCTACCTTAAATGTGACTGTATTGTCATTGATATAGCTAGCTCACTTAAAATAATAGAATGTTTTTTGTTTTTTTAATTTCAGGTTGGGAACTCTCATTTAGAATCAGCTGTTAATGTTGACCTGTGAAACTGTGTATAAATCTTACCTTTGAATTTAAACTTGTTATTTGTTTCATATATATCTATCGTATCGTTTATTGCCTATAATCTCATAATTAAAAACTAATTAGGAATTTGTTTTTAATTTTCAGGTTGGGAACTATCCATTTAAAGTTCAGTTGATTTAATGTTGACCTAGAAAGCGTTTTATTAAATTTCCCTTAAATTTAAGTGTTATTGTGATATACAGCCATTGTGTTTCTTATTGCTATAGCTTACATTTAAAAATAATTTTAGAATGTA
Source organism: Doryteuthis pealeii (assembly GCA_023376005.1). Lineage (NCBI taxonomy): Eukaryota > Metazoa > Mollusca > Cephalopoda > Myopsida > Loliginidae > Doryteuthis > Doryteuthis pealeii. Next base: position 69,036,736 of record CM042172.1, on the reverse strand, counting down.
TTTTTTTTTTTAATTTTCAGGTTTGCGGAAACTCTCATTTTAAAATCAGCTGATTGTATAATTGACCTTTAAAACGTGTATTAAATTTACTTAAATTGAGTGTTATTTCATGATACAGCTATGGTGTCGTCATTGCTACAAGCTCACTTTTAAAGATAATTAGAATGTTATTATTATTTAATTTCAGGGGGAACTTTTCATTTAAAACAGCTGATTTAATGTTGACCTGGAAAAAACGTGTTTATTAAATCTACCTTAATCTGCGTTGTTATTGAACATGATGCAGCAATGGTGTCGTTATTACAACAAAGCTCACTTTAAAAAATGATTAAGAATGTATTATTTTTTTAATTTTCAGGTTGGAACTCTCATCTAAATTCAGTTTATCAAGTTGACCTAGGAAGCGTTATTAAATCTACCTTTAAATTGAGTGCTTTATTGTCATTAATATAGCAATGTTGTGTCGTTATTGCTACAAGACATTTAATTTTCAGGTTGGCAACTCTCATTAGAATCAGCTGATAATTGTTGACCTAGGAAAGCGTTTATTAAATCTACCTTAAAATCATGTATTTTTCATGATATAAGCTATGGTCTGGTTATTGCTATAAGGCATTTTTACAAAGTAATTAAGAATGTTGTTTTTTTTTTAATTTCAGGTTGGGGATCTCATTTAAATCAATGGATTAATGTTGACCTAGGAAAGCGTGGTTATTATTATTTACCTTTAAATTTGCTGTTATTTTTTGATACAGCTATTTGTGTCGTCATTGCTAACAAGGCCATCACTTTTAAAAAATAATTTAGAATGTATTATTTTTTAATTTTTCAGGTTGGGAACTCTCATTTAAGCCAGCGGGTTAATGTTGACCGTTGAAAGCGTTGTTCCTTATATTTCTATTATTAAATTTGACTCTTATTGTCATGATTATAGCAATTTGCGTCATAATTGCACAAGCTCACTTTTAAAAATAATTAAATGTATTTTTAATTTTCAGGTTGGGAACCCTCATTTTAAAGCCAGCGTGTTAATGTTGACCGTGAAAGCGTGGTATTAAATCTACCTATTGTTCATGAAAAAAACATAGCAATGGGTTTTGTTTATTTGCTACAAGCTCACTTACCAAGTATATTAGAATGTTCTTTTTAAATTTTCAGGTTGGGGACTCTTCATTTAAGATTAGTGCGAATTATTGTTGGACCTTTGAAAACTTGTATTATATCTACCGTTAAGTTTGAGTGTTATTGTCATGATACATCTATGTTGTTCGTTTTTTTTTTATTTTTTTATTTTTTTATCTTCAGGTTTGGGAACTCTTTCATTTAAATCAGATGATTAATATTGACATTGGAAAGTTGGGTATTCAAATCTAAGCTTGAATTTGACTTGTTATTGTGATGTATCAACCACAATAATTAGCTATGGTGTCGTTTATTTGCTACAATTTACATCAGAGATTTTTTAATTTTCAGGTTGGAACTCTCATTTAAAAAAAAAAAAAAAAAAGAAAAAAAAAAAAAAAAAAAAAAAAAAAAAAAAAAAAAAAAAAAAAAAAAAAAAAATATTCAGCTGATTGAACTTGACCTTGAAAGCATGTATTAAATTTACCTTAAATTTGGACGGTTATGTCATTGATGAAGCAACGATGTTCGTTATGCTACAAGCTCATTTTAAAATAATAATTAGAATGTTTTTTTAAGTTTTTTTTTTTAATTTTCAGTGGGAACTCTCATTTTAAAATCAGTGGGATTAATGTTTGACTTTGAAAGCAAATATTATATCTACCGAAAATTTGAGTGTTATTGTCATGATATTGAGGCAACGGTGTCGTTATGCTACAGCTCACTTTAAAAAAATTATTAAGAATGTTGGTTTTTTTTATTTTTCAGCGTTTGGGAAACTCTCATTAAAATCAGTGGATTAATGTTGACTTTGAAAAGCAAATATTATATCTACCGAAAATTTGAGTGTTATTGTCATTGATATTTTTTTAGGGGCAACGGTGTCGTTTATTGCTACAAGCTCACTTTTTTAAAAAATTAATTAGAATGTTGTTTTTTTTAATTTTCAGGTTGGGGACTTTTATTTAAAGGTTTGAACCTTGAAAGGGCACATGGACACTTTCGCATGCTTATTGATCAGGTTTATGTTTATATTTTTCCTATTTTTATTTTTTTAGAATACGCCGACAGCAGCGGGTATGATCTCTACTCCCAAAAAAGAGTTTCCAGAATATTGCATATGATGAGATTTCCCAACCTGAAAATTAAAAAAAAAGAAACATTTAATTATTTCTTAATAGGTGTGCTTTGTAGCAATAACGGGACACTGTTTCTAGATCATGACAATAACACTCAATTTTAGGTAGCTTTTAATAATTGCTTTTTAATTAGAGTTTCCATTCCTGAAAATTTTTAAAAAAAAACAAAAAAACATCTTTGATTATTTTTTTAAATGAGCTTGTAACAAACAGGATTCCCAACGATGCTAACATATCGCTAAAAACATTAAATACATAAACTTTTAAATATAGATTATACAATATATATATCATGTTACCCAACTAGAAAATAACAGAAAGAAAGAAAGAAAGAAAGAAAGAAAGAGAGATAATTAGAAAAAAAAACGAAAGAATTTAATCAAAGAAATTAGAAATAAAAAAAGAGAACGAAAGAAGGAAATAAATGGAAAAAATATCGGCTCGTTTCTCGGTGATAATGAATTGATGAATAAAAATATTTGATCAGTTGATCTTAGGTCAAGGTTACCAACCTGAAAAATAAGGACAATAAATTTTGATTAAAACGTTCCAGGAAAAATAATACCTTAGCCCATACTCTTCATACTTCATGCAATACTCACATGCATATAGCTACACAAAGATACCACGCTCATGCATATACATTATACCACACTCTATGCACTCTTACGCGGCATTACTCACACATATTACAAAACACAGTTTCACATCATATCCTTACGTGTTACTTTCGACGAGCGTATTTAGTTACAGTTTTGTAAGTATTATTGTAAGGATATGAATGTGAAACTGTTGTTTGTAAGTATGTGTGAGTATGCGCGTAAGAGTGCATAGGAGTGTGTATATGTATATGCATGAGCGTGTATCTTTGTGTAGCTATATGCATGTGAGTATGTGCATGAGTATGAGTATGGGCTAAGGTATATTTTCCTGGACGTTTTAATCAAATTTATTGTCTTATTTTTCAGGTTGGTAACCTTGACCTAAGATCAACTGATCAATATTTATTCATCATTCATTATCACCGAGAAACGCCGATATTTTTCCCAATTTATTTCCTTCTTTCGTTCTCTTTTTTTATTTCTAATTTCTTTGAATTAATCTTTCGTTTTTGTTTCTAATTATCTCTTTCTTTCTTTCTTTCTTTCTTTCTTTCTTTCTGTTATTTTCTAGTTGGTAACATGATATATATATTGTATATCTATATTTATAGTTATGTATTTAATGGTTTTAGCGATATGTTAGCATCGTTGGGAATCCTGTTGTTACAAGCTCATTTAAAAAATAATCAGAATGTTTTTTTTTTTTTTTAATTTTCAGGATGGAAACTCTAATTTAAAAGCAATTATTAAAGCTACCTTAAAATTGAGTGTTATTGTCATGATCTAGAAACAGTGTCGTTATTGCTACAAGCACACTATAAGAAATAATTAAAATGTTTCTTTTTTTTTAATTTTTCAGGTTGGGAACTCTCATCATATGCAATATTCTGGAAACTCTTTTTGGGAGTAGAGATCATACCCGCTGCTGTCGGCGTATTCTAAAAAAATAAAATAGCGAAAAATATAAACATAAACCTGATCAATAGCATGCGAAAGTGTCCATGTGCTTTCAAGGTCAACTTTAAATAAAAGTTCCCAACCTGAAAATTAAAAAAAAACAACATTCTAATAATTTTTAAAGTGAGCTTGTAGCAATAACGACACCGTTGCTATATCATGACAATAACACTCAAATTTTCGGTAGATATAATATTTGCTTTCAAAGTCAACATTAATCCACTGATTTTAAATGAGAGTTCCCAACCTGAAAATTAAAAAAAACAAACATTCTAATAATTTTTTAAAGTGAGCTTGTAGCAATAACGACACCGTTGCTATATCATGACAATAACACTCAAATTTCGGTAGATATAATATTTGCTTCAAAGTCAACATTAATCCACTGATTTTAAATGAGAGTTCCAACCTGAAAATTAAAAAAAAAACTTAAAAAAAACATTCTAATTATATTTTAAATGAGCTTGTAGCAATAACGACATCGTTGCTTCATCATGACAATAACCGTCAAATTTAAGGTAAATTTAATACATGCTTTCAAGGTCAAGTTCAATCAGCTGATTTAAATGAGAGTTCCAACCTGAAAATTAAAAAATACATTCTGATGTAAACTTGTAGCAATAACGACACCATAGCTATTATTGTGTTGATACATCACAATAACAGTCAAATTCAAGCTAGATTTGATACCCACTTTCAATGTCAATATTAATCATCTGATTTTAAATGAGAGTTCCCAACCTGAAGATTAAAAAATAAAAAAATAAAAAAACGACAACATAGATGTATCATGACAATAACACTCAAACTTAACGTAGATATAATACAAGCTTTCAAGGTCCACATTAATCCACTAATCTTAAATGAGAGTCCCCAACCTGAAAATTAAAAAGAACATTCTAATTACTTGGTAAAGTGAGCTTGTAGCAATAACAAACCATTGCTATGTCATGACAATAGGGTAGATTTAATACACGCTTTCACGGTCAACATTAACACGCTGGCTTTAAATGAGGGTTCCCAACCTGAAAATTAAAAAATACATTCTAATTATTTTTAAAGTGAGCTTGTAGCAATTATGACAGCATTGCTATATCATGACAATAAGAGTCAAATTTAATATAGATATAAGACACGCTTTCACGGTCAACATTAACCCGCTGGCTTTAAATGAGAGTTCCCAACCTGAAAATTAAAAAATAATACATTCTAATTATTTTTTAAAGTGAGCTTGTAGCAATGACGACACCATAGCTGTATCATAAAAATAACAGTCAAATTTAAGGTAAATATAATACACGCTTTCTAGGTCAACATTAATCCATTGATTTTAAATGAGAGTCCCCAACCTGAAAATTAAAAAAAAACAACATTCTTATTACTTTTGTAAAATGGCCTTATAGCAATAACCAGACCATAGCTATATCATGAAAATAACAATGAATTTAAGGTAGATTTAATAAACGCTTTCTAGGTCAACATTATCAGCTGATTCTAAATGAGAGTTGCCAACCTGAAAATTAAATGTGCTTGTAGCAATAACGACACCATTGCTATATTATGACAATAGCACTCAAATTTAAGGTAGATTTAATAAACGCTTTCTAGGTCAACATTGATAAACTGATTTTAGATGAGAGTTCCCAACCTGAAAATTAAAAAATAATACATTCTAATCATTTTTTAAAGTGAGCTTGTTGTAATAACGACACCATTGCTGCATCATGTCAATAACACGCAGATTTAAGGTAGATTTAATACACGTTTTCCAGGTCAACATTAATCAGCTGATTTTAAATGAAAGTTCCCAACCTGAAAATTAAATAATAATACATTCTAATTATCTTTTAAAGTGAGCTTGTAGCAATGACGACACCATAGCTGTATCATGAAAATAACACTCAAATTTAAGGTAAATTTAATACACGTTTTCAAGGTCAATATTAATCAGCTGATTTTAAATGAGAGTTCCCAACCTGAAAATTAAAAAAAATACATTCTAATTATTTTTAATGTAAGCTTATAGCAATAAGAACACCATGGCTGTATCATCACAATAACACTTAAATTTAAGGGAAATTTAATAAACGCTTTCTAGGTCAACATTAATCAACTGACTTTAAATGATAGTTCCCAACCTGAAAATTAAAAACAAATTCTAATTAGTTTTTAATATGAGATTATAGCAATAACGATACGATAGCTATATCATGACAATAACAGTTAAATTCAAGGTAGATTTTATACACGTTTCACAGGTCAACATTAATCAGCTGATTCTAAATGAGAGTTCCCAACCTGAAAATTAAAAAAACAAAAAAACATTCTAATTATTTTTTAAAGTGAGCTAGCTATATCATGACAATAACAGTCACATTTAAGGTAGATTTAATACATGTTTTCCAGGTCAACATTAATCAGCTGATTTTAAATGAGAGTTCCCAACCTGAAAATTTAAAAACAAAAAACATTCTAATTATTTTTTTTAAAGTGAGCTAGCTATATCATGACAATAACAGTCAAATTTAAGATATATTTCGTAGCTTGGCGCATCTTACCAGTTTTATTTTTAGTATTATTCTCTTCTTTTTCTTCTTTGCCCCTCTTTCATCTCGAGCAGCTTCTGTCGTTCAAGACTCCATAATTGTTTCTAGATTTCTGCCCGAAGGCGAGCAAACTGGTCGCGTAACTTCAAGTCCCTGTTTTGTTGTTTGTTTTTACCAAATTCCCCTTCCATTTAATCGCTATAAAGGGGTCCATTACACTAAAATAGCACTTATGAAAACGCCTCAAACGACGTTCTGGCGTCTGTTTCGACTAAACTTCCCCCCGTTAACGCCGCCGGGGGTGACTTTGACTCTTCTCTTGTTAAGGTCAGCCATTTTGTGCTAAAATAATCGCATACAGACAACACAGAGTAAATTGACCAGAAATCTGTGCAGGGGTTCTGTTTAGACACCACACCCCCTACTTGAGGGGCGTAACGATCGTTGCCGTAAACTCGGCAACTTGCGTTCAAATCCTGGACGAGGCTCCTTGCGTTTCCTCATTCTCGCTAATACCCTTGGGAAAGGAGTACATCTACTCTCCACAAATAAATAGTAGGGCAGATGTCTCTGCTTAAGGTGGGGGGGATGCGCACGTGGCAAAACAGTTATCATCGCAGTAAATAGACTCGATAATTCGCGTTCAAATCCTAGCGAGGCTGCCTGCATTTAATTTTTTTTTCTTTCTTTTTACAATAAACTTGGTTAGGACATGGATCCATCACTTTTCTCTCAGCTATAAGTAAATAATAGGCAGATGTCTCTACTTTTCAGGCTTTGTGGCGTCACGGATATTATCGTAGGAAATGAACTTGGAGACACGCGTTCAAATTTGGGGGAAAGCAGTCGGCATTACTTTTTTCTTTTTTTTTTTTTACAATAAACTTGGTTAGGACATGGATCCTTTCTTCCCATCTATAGGTAAATAGCAAGGCAGATGTCCCTACATTTCAGGATTTCGTAGCATAACGTATATTGTCGTAGCAAATGAACTTGGTGACACGCGTTCAAATCCTGGAGAAAGCAGTCGGTATTACTTTTTCTTTTTTTTTTTTACAATAAACTTGGTTAGAACATGGATCCATCTCTCTTCTCCCAGCTAAAGGTAAATAGTTGGCAGATGTCTCTACGTTTCAGGATTTCGTAGCGTCACGGATATTGTCGTAGGAAATAAACTTGGTGACACGCGTTCAAATCCTGGAAGAAGCTGTCTGCATTTGCTTTTTCAATTTTTTTTAAATTTTTTATTTTTTTTTTACTATAAACTTGATTAGAACATTGATCCATTTCTTTTCTCCCAGCTATAGGTAAATAGCAAGGCAGATTTCCCTACATTTAAGGCTTACGTAGCGTAACGTATATTGTCGTGGTAAATGAACTCGGTGACACGTGTTCAAACCCTGCTCCAGGCAGTATGCGTTTCCCTTCGCACTTTTACACCCAGAAAAGGCATGGACCGATCTATTCTCTCCCGACTGAGAGTAAATAATAGGATAGACACGCCTTCTCTTCAGACGCTCGTGCTGTAGCAGATATTGTCATATCAAATGGTATTGGCTAAACGTGATAAAATTATGAATATTTCTGTCTGCCTTTCACTTGGCACTAATACCCTTCGGAAAGGCATGAACTCATCACTTTTCTCTCGGCTATTGAAGTCAGTCAGTCAGTATACTGTTGGTTTGGACAACAGCCACTGGCTAAGCACAACTGAACTAGTGCCCAAGACAGCTGGTACTATTCAAGAATAGTCCAATTCATGTGTTTGGGGGATTCCATTCCTTGAGTCCTGATTGCCTGCTTGGTTTCTGTGATGTTATGAGGATTCATAAATAATCCGGCATTCTACAGTAGGATTGCAACAAGGTTAGATCAGTACTGAGTTACAGCTACTTGTTACCTTGTCTTACCAACTCGACGGTAATTGAAACTTAGTATGTTTATTTTACATCTCCCTTCCTCCCCCATTGCGCAGGCTTAGTGGTCTTTTGAGGTGAAATTTGTTCCTTCGGCCTGGCCGAGTACAGGGGGCAACCTTGACAATGCACGGGATATTTTCGTCAGCATTGGCTTAGGGGCGGAGTGACATTGGGTGAGGCCAAGTCCCTAGTTATCATTCCTTTGGTTTGTGAGACATCTCAAATGCTGGTATAGGGGGCTCAGGCAAATCACTAGGAATAGGGCAAGGGCCACTGGTGCTTCAAGCTTCCTGAGGAATTCAGACCAGCTGTACTCCGCTTGGGTCGGATCCTCCATATGATGGGAACGTTGATAAATACCTACTTCGGTTTACAGCAATATAAAGCAATATATTACTAATGGTTTTTCGAGAGTTGAGCAACTGTGTTTAAGATTTGAAGTGGATGGGGTTTCATAGAAAAAAAGGACACGGATAAGGTAAAATTGAGATGAAAATGTAATTTGGATTATTTGGATTATTCGGACTATTGTCCTCATCTTTATTGTTATTAACTAATCATATAACTAATCAAAAGTATCCCTAACAAATTACATTACTTTTTCTCTAAATCTTTGAGATGAGGCTTGATAATTTTCATTATTTGGATTATTTGGACTATTGCCCTCATCTTTATTGTTATCTGTACAACGTTTTGGCGATGTGACTCCGGCTTCTGCATGTATTTCTTGTCGGACTCTTCAGCCTTCTCGAACTCGGGAGCCTTCTTTTCGAATTTGGAACCTTCTTGTCGAATCGGGAGCCACCACGGAACTTTGAACCCAACTCTTTATCCAGTAATAAATAAAGGGTTGGGAAGAAGGCCCAAAGGTCACATCGGCCGAAATATTGTACAGATAACAATAAAGAAAATGGCAATAGTCCAAATAATCCAAATAAGGCAAATTATCAAGCCTGATCTGAAAAGATTAGAGAAATAGTAATGTAATTTGTTAGGGATTCTTTTGATTAGTTACAAAATAGTTTCATAAGAAGAAACAAGTACCGTGGTACATTGACCTACGAGTTTAATTTGTTCCGTTAGTAACTCAATTTCCTCGTATTTCAAATCAATTTTTCCACTGGAATAAATTGAAATACCAATAATTTGTTCCAGACCTCCAAAACATCACTTCATTTTGCTACGTTTGCATAGACAGAGCATATATATATATATATATATATATATATATATATATATAATATGTGCTTAATTGAAGTCTTTACTTATTTTGAAAGTTTTAATTAATAATTAATTAATAGGCGGGCATACTTAATTATTAATTAATTAACTTTCAAATTAGGTACGACTTCAATTAAGCACATATTCTCCCAAAAATTATATGAAAACACATCATATTTACTTCTCATGTATATATATATATATATATATATATATATATATTTATATATATATATATATATATATCAAACAGAAATTCGGGATACCGAGGGGTCACCTTTGATTGGTGTATTAGCATATTATCTTTTTAAAATTTTGAAAGTTTTTTGAAAGTTTTTATCGAAGGGTTCAGTTTAACTAATCTTTTAACGCTCTTCGCTGTTTTCTTTCTCACTCCTTTTAGGACCTAAAACCACGCGAGAGTCTCTAGCTTCGGTCAATCTGTTGTATTTTTTTACACTTTTGTATTTTTTGCACTTTTGACCAAGAAATGAACAAATATTCGACAGTAGTTTCCGTTATAGACAGATAGACAACAAATCTCTATTATTAATAGATTTGATCGGACCTGACTGTATTCATAGCGATTCCAAGTTTTCTCATGACTATTGTTACGATTTTAGTAGCCATCCTTTAGGCTTCAAACTAGTCCAACGGAGGTCCTTTGTGTTAAGCAGAGCGCGATCCTTTGCAAAGAATCCTTTGGTTGTTATTTGGTGCTCCTCAGCCTTGCAAGTCCTTGGTCAATGATTGCAAATGGATGTCGCTCAGTATCAGTGATTAAGTAGTCAACCAACCACGCATTCGAGATGTTGATTGGCTGAGGTTTAAACCATGTGATCTCGCTTAGTCTATAAATTTAAGTGGTGTATTGTATCACGACTTATATCCACAAAATAATCTAACAGCCAGAACCAACGAATTCACAACCTATTCATATCTATCTATATATCTAAGTCTTTTCATATCTGTGCCTACAAATATCTAATCTATCTATCTATCATTCTATCAGTCTGTTCATATCAATTTATCTCACATTCCCTCCTCCCTCTCTCTCTCTTTCCTTCTCTCTCTCCTTCTCTCTCCCTCTCACCCTCTCTCTCTCTCTCTCTCTCTCTCTCTATATATATATATATATATTAATATATATATATATTCATCACCGATTTACCCACTCGTCTACCATTATTTTCTACCTTCCTCGTTTTTTCTCTTCCAAATATTAATCTATTTACCCGAGTCTGTTCCTATCTATCTATCTATCTATCTATCTATATATATATATATATATATATATATATATATATATATATATATATATATATATATATATAACACCCACACGCATATTATTTTCATATCTCTCTATCTCTCTCTCTCTATCTATCTATCTCTCAATCTATCCATCTAAGTATTCATATAAAGTATATATATATCTCACATCCCACGCATATTATTTCTACATCTATCTATCTATCTATCTATTCTATCTCTATCTTTTCTCTGTCAGTTTCTATCCATCATTTATATATCTATCTATCTATCTATCTATCTGTCTGTCTATCTATCTCTGACTGTTCATATCTATTCTATCTACGGTAGGCAGCCTAGTTTTAGTTGTCATAGTAAAATTTCGCAAAAAGCTTTGACAATTCGGGAGTAAATCATATTAATCAATGCTTTTAACTTTTTTTGTCAATCCCTCACCCATCTCTCCTCGTTTTTTTTTATTTTTTTGTTAGTGTTGACAAGCTTATCACTTTATTTGTTGTTGTTGTCGCCTTCTCCATTTTTTTTTTTTTTCGTTTCGTTTTTGTCACACTTTATTGTTTTATTTCTTTTTTCTTCCCTTTTTTTTTCTATGGAAAACAAATAAATAAAAATGACGTGCGAAAGGAGGATGTTCTTGTTTTCTTCGTCTCCTCAATCCGGAATCGCGTGCCTATTTACAGTGATAACCTTTTGTGTTCGGCCAATTATCGGTAATGGTGCATTTTGCTTTCGTTATTAACGCTATTTCGGCGCCATTGTACCGTGCTTATTGTTGTATTAGCCCCTGCCTTGCTGACTTGGCTCACTCTTGGCTTCATGTTAATCTACGTTTGTCTCTATAGTTTTCTATCATCCAAAAAATACTGTTTTCATTTCTCTTGTTTATTTTCCGGTTTCTTCTTCTTCTTCTTCTTCTTCTTCTTTCTTCTTCTTCTTCTTCTTCTTTTTTATATTAATCTTTTTCTTCTTTATATTAATCATCTTCTTCTTCTTTCGATATTAATTCTTCTTCTTCTTCTTCTTCTTCTCTTCTTCTTCTTCTTCTTCTTCTTCTTCTTCTTCTTCTTATTTAATCTTTTTTTTCTTCTTATATTAATCATCTTCTTCTTCTTCGATATTCTTCTTCTTTCTTCTTCTTCTTCTTCTTCTTCTTCTTCTTCTTCTTCTTCTTCTTATCTTCTTCTTCTTCTTCTTCTTCTTCTTCTTCTTCTTCTTCTTCTTCTTCTTCTTCTTCTTCTTCATTATACTAATTTCTTCTCTTCTTCTTCTTCTTCTTCTTCTTCTTCTTCTTCTTTATTTATTATTTTTCTTCTTCTCTTCTTCTTCTTCTTCTTCTTCTTCTTCTTCTTCTTCTTCTTCTTCTTCTTTTCTTCTTCTTCGTATATTAATTTCTTCTTCTTCTCCTTCTCTCTTCTTCTCTTCTTCTTTCTTCTTCTTTTCTTCTTCTTCTTCTTCTTCTTCGTTATATTAATTTTCTTCTTCTTCTTCTTCGTTATATTAATTTTCTTCTTCTTCTTCTTTCTTCTTTCTTCTTCTTCTTCTTCTTCTTCTTCTTCTTCTCCTTCTCGCCCTTCTTCTTCCTTCTTCTTTCTTCTTCTTCTTCTTCTTCTTTCTATTAATTTTATACTTCTTATATTTTCTTGTTCTGTTCTTGTTCTTCTTCGTTATATTAATTTTCTTCTTCTTCATATTAATTTTCTTCTTGTTCTTGTTCTTGTTCTTCTTCTTCTTTATATCAATTTACTCCTTCTTCTTTTTCTTCTTTTTCTTCTTCATATTATTTTCTTCATTTTCTTCTTCATATTTCTTTCTCTCATTCTTTTCCTTTTTAATTTCTTTGTAAAAATGTTTTCAGTTTTTCTTTCCCTTTCATCCATTTCTTTCTTTCATATTCATTTCATAGTTTATTTGCTACTTTCTTTCCATTTTTTTTCATTTTTAATTCATTTGTAAAAAAAAACTTCTCTTTCTTTTTCTTTGCCTCTTTTATCTGTTTATCAATTTTTATATTCATTTCATATTTTCATTCGATTCTTTCTTTCTCTTGATTACATTTTTTATTTCATTTATATGATTGTGTCTTTATTGTCATAATTCTTTCTTTCTTCTATCCCCAGTCTCTCTTTGTATTTTTTATTATTCCTTCTAACAAATACTTTCTTTCTGTTGTCTTTCCTTCAATTTTAATCTAATCGCTCTCATTCTTTCTTTCTCTCTCTCTCTCTCTCTCTCTCTCTCTCTCTCTCTCTCTCTCTCTCTCTCACACACACACACACACACAACATACACATTCATACACACAGATTTTCTCTCTTTTTCTCTCTGTCATGCACACTCGCATGAACTCAGATATTCTCCATCCGTCCTCTCTCCTACTCTCTCACACCCACACGGAGAGTCTCTCACTGAGTCTTTCGATTTCTATCTCTCTCTCTCTCTTTCTCTCTCTACTCTCTTTCTCTCTCTCTCTCTCTCTCTCTCGCACATACACATTCATGCACAGTCTCTCTCTCCCTCTCCCTCTCTCTCTCTCACACACACACACACACACAGATACACATGTGAATACAGTCTCTATCATACACACACATGCATACATAGAGAGTTTCTCTCTTTTTCTCTCTATCACGCACACACGCAAATAATCCCCCCTCTCTCTCTCTCTCTCATGCCCACACGGAGAGTCTCTCTCTGAGTATCCACTATCTCTCTCTCCCTCTCTCCCACACACATTCATACATACAGAGTCTCTCTCTCTCTCTCTCTCTCTCTCTCTCTCTCTCTCTCTCTGTCTCTTACACCCGCACAGAGTCTATCTCTGAGTCTTTCGCTTTCTCTCTACCCCCATCTCTCTTTCTCTCTCTCTCTCTCTCTCTCTCTCTCTCTCCCTCTCTCAAGCCCACACGGAAGGTCTCTCTCTGAGTCTATCTCTGAGTCTCTCTCTGTCTCTGTCTCTGTCTCTGTCTCTCTCTCTCTCTCTCTCTATATATATATATATATATATATTATATATATTATCCACATCTCAGTTTACATTGATTCTTCTGTCTCTCTTCTGACGGTATATATTCTTATTTTCTTTCACACACATTTTTATATATATTCTACTTCCCCTCCTTCCTCTTTTCCTCCCCCTCTTCCTCCCTCATCTTCCTCCCTCTTCCTCCTTTCTTTCTTTCCTTCTTTCCTTTTTCCTTTCTTCCTTCCTTTAATCGTTCATCTTTTTCCCGCCCTTTCCCCTCTTTTCACACATCTTAGTCATTGTCTTCCTTTCATTTCCCATCATCCTCCATTCTTTTCACCCATTCGTCTCCGAGTCGTCTCTCTTTGGTTCTGCTCTTCTTTCCTTGTCGCCTATCGCCTCGGGACATTGGCTATTGTCGCATTTTAAAAGCCGACATTATCAGCAACACCTAAAGTGATTATATCTTTCATTACATTAATTGTATACATTTATTATTTCTATAACGTTTGCTCGGCTTTTGTTTTTAGGAAAGAAAGAAACAAACGAAAAAACTAACAACTATGTAATGTGGCTATGAATTTAACCTTATCGCCAGATATCAATGGTGGACACCCTCAAGTTAGCCAAGACATTGAAGAGAGTTCTGAAACGTTAAGACATTGTATATAACAGTAAAGATTGAGGCGCGTGGTCTAATGGTTAGAGTCATAGGAAATGGACTCGTCGACCGGTGTTCAATTCCTGGACGAAGCTGTTTGGATTTTAAAAATGCGCTAATACCCTTGAGAAATGTATGGATCCAATTCTCCCTCCAGCTATGGGTAAATACCTGGGTGACTGGGCTCTTTAACCATGTTTACATATTTGCACCGTTAAATCAATTGACATTTAACGTAGCCAAAAACAAGTTATGACTAGAAGCTTTTTGTGGTATACTAAGAAACGGAAGCACCGTTTCTACCATTGTTTTTGTTATGAAACGGAAGTACTGTGTCAGCCATCTTGTTGAGTTGCAAATAAAAGGCGGAAGTGATCACTTCTCGTGGTTAACTAATACCTTTGGAAAGGTATGAATCTAATTCTCCCTCCAACTATGGGTAAATACCTGGGTGACTGGGCTCTTTAACCGTGTTTACATTTTTGCACGTTAAATCAATTGAAATTAAACGTAGCCAAAAACAAGTTATGACTAGAAGCTTTTGTGGATATACTAATAAACGAAAGCACCGTTTCTACCATTGTTTTTGTTATGAAACGAAAGTACTGTTTCAGCCATCTTGCTTGAGTTGCAAATAAAAGGCGGAAGTGATCACTTCTCGTGGTTAACGTCAGCTGGACTATCATCTTATCATTTCGCTAAGCGCATTTACAACACTTTTAAAAAAAAATTCTATGGGAAATCAATTTATGGTCTGATTTTTCTCAGAATATCCATAATGACTTACCTTTTGATGAAAATATGTCTGATATAGTTTTTCCTAAAATATATTAATGGAAATAGTTTTAACGACGCCTACCTCCGACTATTTTAATTTTATGAAATATGAAAAAAAGTGAACCGACAAAAAAACGGACTGTTTTACCTTTTTTCTATAAAGATAAGAGTCAGAATAATTATATCAGAAGATTTGTATCAGTTTCTATGCGAGATATTTTTTGGAAAAGAACCATGAATCCAGAATTCTGCTAAAAATATCATTAAAGATATTGACCCTGTTATAAAAATGGACTGTTTTACTTTTTTTTCAAGATAACGGGGAGTACTTATTCCCGAATTGAATAATTTGATCTTTGAATTAACTGTTTTTCTTTGTAACAACTCTTTATGTTCAATATTTTCTTTTTTCGAGTGTTTTACAAAAAAGTTTTAAAATATTTACGTTTTTTCCTTCAATATGGTCTCAATTGATCACGTGGGGTATTTTGTAAAATAACGGTAAATAACGTTATATTCCCTCATTCAACATACACTTAACATTTTTCATTTTTCTCCCTTACAAAATTTCTTTTGCATTGTCCCGATGAGGTTTATCATAAACCGAAATACTTTAAGCATAGATATATACAATTTTTCCTTTGATCGTAACATGCTGTGTCCGTTGTATTTTTGAAAACATTTTCTTCATATATTGTTGGATTAATTTCCTCATCGTATTCCATATATATATATATATATATATATTATATATATATATATTGTAAACACGGTTTGTTTGGAATGCTTTTTGCCGATAATTTTTGGGAGAATAAGTGCTTAATTGGAGTCGTACCTAATTTTGAAAATTTAATTAGTTAATAATGAATTAGGCGGAATACCTATTAAATGTATGGCTAAACAAATCGAGAAAAATCAATCTCTGTATGACATTTCGGCCTATTAGGCGAAATGTACATACAGAGATTGATTTTTTCTCGATTTGTTTAGCCATACATTTAATAGGTATTCCCGCCTAATTCATTATTAACTAATTAATTTTCAAAATTAGGTACGACTCCAATTAAGCATATATATATAATATATATATATATATATATATATATATATATATATGCAAAACTTGTTGGTAAATTCCTTGCGGTAAGAAAAAACCTTTGTCCTGATGATGGTTATTAATAAACCGAAATAACTTAAGTATAGAGATATAAAATTTTTCCTTTTCATCATAACATCCTGTGTCGGTTATATTTTTGAAAACATTTCTTCACACACACACACACACGCACACACACACACACACACACACACACACACACACACATATATATA
>CM042172.1:68977726-69015226 GCA_023376005.1 Doryteuthis pealeii | reverse complement strand
AAACATTTAAGTTTCCAAATTTATTACGCCAACGAAAAACATTATTTTTTTTCAATCTCTTTTCTCGACCATTTCTTTCTTCCTGTTTTTTAAACACCAATCTCTTAATTTCTCGCTTCACCCATCTTTGTTTTTATATATCTCCTGAATTTCTAATATCATCGATCATTCATTTATTTTCCTTTTTCTTCTTTAATGTCTTAGTCTCTTAGTAATTTCTTTTTTCCTTAATACGTCTCTTTCTTTTGTCTTTTTTCTTTGAATCTTTTTCTCAATCATTGATCAATTCCTTTTTCTTTTACAATCAATTAGTGTCTTACTTCTTATTTTTGCTCCTTTTTTCTCTTTCTATTTAAATCTTTTTCTCAATAATTCATTCATTCCTTTTTCTTTTTCATTCTCTTAATCTCGTACTTCTTTCTTTCTTTCTTTCTTTCGTTCATTCGTTCTTTCTTTCGTTCGTTCATTCGTTCTTTCTTTCGTTCGTTCATTCGTTCTTTCTTTCTTTATAACTCTCTTTTTTTCTGTCTCTTTCTATTTAAATCTTTTTCTCAACCATTTACTCATTCCTTTTTCTTCTTCCATCTCCCAATCTCTGACTTCTTCCGTTCTTCCTTTATCAGTCACTCTTCCGTCGTTTTTCTTCGTCGTTTTCAAAAATCTTTTTCTCAAACATTTATCTATTCTTATTTCTTCTTCACACTTTTTTTTATCTATTACTTCATTTTTTCTTCCTCTTTCAGTCACTTTTTCCTTCACTTTTCTTCATTTTTTTTCAATATCTTTTCTCGGTCATTTATTTCTTCTTTTTTCCAACATCAATCTCTTAATTTCTCAGTTCTTCCTTTATTCATTCATCAGTTTTTTCTTCGTTTTTATTTATCTCCTTAATTTTTAATATCATCGATCATTCATTTATTATTCACCTTTTTCTTCTTCAATGTTTCAGTCTCTTAGTTCTTTCTTCCTTAATAAGTATCTTTTTTCCTGGTTTTCTTTTATCTTTTTTCTTTGAATCTTTTTTTCAACCATTGGTTAATTCCTTTTTCTTTTTCAATCAATTAGTGTCTTACTTCTTTCTTTCTATGTCTCTTTTTCTCTTTCTATTTAAATCTTTTTCTCAATAATTCATTCATTACTTTTTCTTCTTCTTCATTCTATTACCCCTTCCTTTATTTCGTTATAATTCTCTTTTTCTTCGTTTTTCTTTGCCTCTTTTTTGTGTCCTCTTTCGCAATCTCTAATAAAGGAATATATTTAAACTATACAGACTATGACTGTTTAGTATTATTATTTAAGTTCATTTTAAATATATTTCTCAATAATTCATTCATTTGAATGTTGCATATATTTTTGACAAGAATGATATAGTCACTGATTAACTTGCGATTAATGAAAAGAACAATGAATGATATAATCTCTAATAAAGAATTATATTTCAATCATACAGACTATGACTATATAGTATTATTATTTAAATTCTTTTAAAATCTATTTCTCAATATTTCATTCATTCCTTTTTCTTTTTTATTCCTTTAGTCGCATACTTTTTTCTTTCTTTCTTTCTTTCTTTCTTTATGACTCTCTTTTTCTGATTTTTTTCTTCATCTCTTTTTCTTCAAATCTTTTTCTCAATAATTCATTCATTCATTTTTCTTCTTCTTCGTTCTCTTAGTCTCTTACCCTTTCCTTTATTTCTCTATAATTCTCTTTTTCTTCATTTTTCTTTGCCCTTTTTCTGTCCTTTTTCACAATCTCTAATAAAGGATTCTATTAAAATCATACAGACTATGACTGTATATTATCATTATTTAAATTCTTTTAAAAAATCTATTTCTCAATAATTCATTCATTCCTTTTTCATCTCCATTCTTTTAGTCTCTTCTTTCTTTCCTTCCTTTAATTCTTTATAATTCTCTTTTTCTTCGTTTTTCTTTGTCTCCTACTTCTATCCTTTTTCTCAATCTCTAACACTCTTTATTTATCATTTTCCCTATCTCTCTCAGTCATAAACAACAACAACCCACCCCTCTTCCCTATCTGTCTTTCTCTCTTGTTTCCCCTCTCACTCTCCTTCATCCAAGACCATTCGTATCTCTGATTGTCACTAGGCTCTTCACAAATCTCAACCCGCTCCAGAAATGACCACCATTATCTAACAGATGATTTAAAAACAGAAGAAATCAAGAGAACAACAATTATAGATACGGGGGAACATGACAAACACACTAGAAAATGCACTATCAACCAATGAAAAACACCCATTGACATTATTACCGTTTTTGCAGCAAATAGTAGCCGTGACAAAACGGCCCCGGGCAGTTTGACTCTTCTGTCAAAAGTCCAGTTTTCAATGGCGATTTCAGATCACCCATGCCACCATAAGAATAAGCTTCCTCGTTTGTGTTCTCGCAAACTAACAGGGCGGGTCGAATAGCCAAAGGGAGCACTTAAATCTTGCTGTGATGCCTCGGGCTATTGGGATCGAGGCTCTAAAACCAAGGTAGAGATATTAAGGAGAGAGAGAGAGACATATTGACCAATTGTTTATAGAAGTAAGGAGGATAATATTTTAAAATGACGGGAGATGAAGGATTTCATAAGAATAAAAAAAATAATAGCTACAATTTTTAGATGGTTTGTTTTGTTTTGTTTTACGGCATATCAACCCCAGTGGGTCATATAATACCGATAAAGTTTTGAAATAAAGTCATTCTTAATGGATAATCAAACTTTGTATATAAACTCATATTTTTTCTATTTAACCGATAGATGGGACGCTAACAGGTACTTCCGCTCCGGGTCAGAGTGGACCAGGGAGTAATGGTGATGAAGAGGTTCTCCACATTCTCAAAACCTCTAAAATTGGAACCTCACATCAGATAGAGTTTAACGTCTTTCCCAGGACAGGTAGACACTCAGTCACCGCCTTCAAGCACCTATATGTTAAAAGGGTTGGGACTTGCCAAAAGGGCAATAGGGTTGGGACAATCATATAGTTTTAGTGTCCAGCCGATTGATCAGAGGGGGCCTCTCCGACCGCCCGTCTAGCCTAAGTAAGGGCTAAGTGGAGTGTTGCAGGACATGGACTGCTCATCCACCAAGACTCCGTCCTTAAGCATCACGGGTAACCACCCACGGCCAACAGCTGGCCCCATTTGGGGGATTCTTACCTCTTGTAGAGGTGCAGCGGTGCATTCTAACGCCCATATATATACACGTGTGTGCATATATGTGTGTGTGTGTGTGTTTGGGTATATATTATATATATATATATATATATATATATATATATATATATAGGCGTCGGGGCGACTAATATCGGTATCAGCCAAACAGCGACGGTGTCTATCCACTTTTTACTAACGCTAAACCAAGGATATTATTTTAGCGTCTGGGGTGGGACGCCAAACTACCATCAAGTCCTTACTTTACCGCACATATCCCTGTGCTACTCTAGGCGAGTTGGCGATGACCGTTACCGAACCAGGAACCTTGTGATTCTTAGCCGAACGCTCTACTGACTGAGCATTACCGGCCCTATAATATATATATATATATATATATATATATATATATATATATATATATATATAGATAGAGAGAGAGAGAGAGAAAGAGAAGAGATAGGCTCTTGTAAAAACGTTGTGTATTTTGTACTGCCTCTATGGATAATCATTAAGTAATGGCCTTTCCCCCCCTCTCTCTCTCTCTCTATATATATATATATATATATATATATGTGTGTGTGTGTGTTGTGTAAATATATATAAAATATAAACACATATATATATATGTGTGATGGATATATATGTGTTGTGTTTGGGTATATATATATATATATATATATATATATATATATATGAGATGAGTGAGAGAAAGAGGGAGGTAGTGAGATAGCCACTTGTAAAACTTTGTGTATTTTGTACTGTGTGTAATCATTAGGTAATGTCATTTTTACACTATATATATATATATATATATATATATATATATAAACACATATATATATATAAACACGCATATATATAAACATATATATATAAACATAATTATATATATATATATATTATATATATATATATAAACTATATATATATATATATAATATATACACATATATATAAACACACACATATATATAATATGTATATATATATCTATACACACACATATATGTATATATACACACATATATATATGTATATATATATATATGTCTGTGTGTTTGGAAATATATGTATGTATATATATATATATATGTGTATATATATATAGTGAGAGATAGATAGATAGATAGATAGAGAGAGAGAGAGAGAGACAGACAGAGACAGAGACAGAGAGAGAGAGAGATAAAGGGAAAGAGAAAGAGAGAATTAGGGAACAGAGAGAGAGATAGGCTCCTGTAAAAGCGTTGTGTATCTTGTACTGCTTCCATGTATTATCATTAGGTAACGCCATTTTTTTTTCACTCTCAACAAAATGGCGATCCATTAAAGCGTCATTTTTTCCCGAGAGGGTGTTGCTGTCACTGTCAGATCCAAATGAAGTAAAAGTGAAAAAAAAATGTTTATAAAAAAACACCAGATAGATTAAAAAATAATATAAAAAAAAACCTTTATTGTTAATCTGATAAAGGCCTCTTGGGCTTCGTCGGTCGGATATGAGGTATGACTCGGATTAAAGCCACGATTAAGAATCTTATATTTTGTGTTGGCTCTTCAATGCCAGGTAAAAAGAAAATCCGAGAAGTGTATTGTGTATAATCCAGAACTGTATCCAAGGATTTGAATAGAATATCAAGTAAAGATTAGATTTTATTTAATATTTAATATCAGATTCTTTTTTCAGACGCGAGAATCATATACGGATAAATAGACGTATAATAAATAAAGAAAAAATGGTTCTGTATTGTATAAAAATATAATAAAATAAAATGTCATGAATTATGTGCAGTAATATGTTTTTAATGCCTATCTTATGATAGATATTTTTTCTTTAGTGCAATAAATATAGAAGCTTAAATGTTTTTAGTGAACTTATTAACATAAGCGTATCTGAAGCTCGCCCGTACCTCAAACTTAACACACAAAGCAAAACAAGAAATAGTTTTTCTATTCTTAGCGTCTTGGGTATGAGACACGCTTTACATACGAGGGTCATTCAATAAATAAGGCGATTTTTTTTTAGATAAGATTGTAATTTATGAGGAAGTGCGTCCCGGTCTCCTGCCTCAGAAATTGCTACCCGGTGACTATTAAAATAACGTCCCCAGCTATGTCGTCTCGGTCGTGTTACTTGAAAGAAAACAACCAAGTTAGGGCGTTAAATGTATTTTAGATGGGGGGGGCTTCTCTTTTTTGATATGAACAAATCGAGATAGGTGGATTGATATATATAAACAAAGTAAAAAATGAACAAATTTAGAGAGATAGATAGATAGATAGATATCCATCTTCATATCTAAACAAGAATTACGACAAATTTCTATAAATAAACAAGAATTACGACAAATTTCTATAAATAAATTTCTATAAGAGAATGTTTTTAGAATTGTGGATAGAGACAACAATTTCCTTCTTTCTTTCTCACTCATTGTATCTCTTTCTTTCTCACTATATATATATATATATATTATATATATATATATATATATATATAAAGGAAAAGTTGACTTACCGGTGAATTTGGTCACGATGGTTAGTAAGTCTGGAATTCAGGGGGGTAAGTCAGTGATATAACAAATACAAAGTGCTCAATACTAAGTAGAGCAAATTTATTACAAAATGGGTACAAGAGATAACCTACTCGAGTTTCGCCATAAGGATCTTCAGGGTTAAATCCACTGAATTCATCGAGACACCGATTAATAGCACTATCAATCGGTCTCGATTGATTCAGTGGATTTAAGCCTGAAGATCCTTATGGCGAAACTCGAGTAGGTTATCTCTTGTACCCATTTTATAATATATATATATATATATATAAATATATATATATATATATGTGTGTGTGTGTGTGTGTGTGTGTGTGTGTGTGCATGCGTGTATGTGGTGTACATAAATCCCGTTTAATTCCATCTTTGTGTATATCCATTTGGCGCCAATGGATCGTATTTGAATGTATTTAAAATGCAGATATTTCATTGCTATGTCTTAATGTAAGCCCAATAACAACATATATTCATGAAATAGGGCCTAGTTAGCTCAGTCGGTAGAGCATTTGGCTAGAAACCACAAGGTTCCTAGTTCGATACTGGCCCTCGACAACTCAGCGTATGAGTAACACAGAGAGCTGTGTGGTAAAGTAAGGAGCTGAAAAACAATCTCCTTGGTCTAGTTCTAGGGAAAAGAGGATTGACTCCCTCGCTTTATGGCTCATACCGACGACTTACTTACTTATAAATTGAATATTTGTGCAACAGAATTCCGTATTAAGAAAATGTTTTCAGAATTGTGTCAGGGTCAATGTCCCGACTTCATTCCTATAATAGAAATTAGTTACATTTGTATGGTAACAGATATTCCTAACAAACATTAACTATGTTCAAAAATACCTATTTATGGTATCCTAACATCTACTACCACTCCGGGGCAGAGATGAAGAGATAATCTATGCAGCTAAGATATACACAACTGGATTCTCACCATACCGAGGAGATGAGTCTTTTTTGTAATATTCAATATATTTCATTTTATCTTTATTTTCATTTCCGTATTAGGAAAATATTTTCAGAATTGTGGACAGAGACAACAATCAGATTTCATTCCTATAACTATGCTTAAGAGAAATTAGTCCATGCTGCCAAGATATCCACAACTGGATCCTCGCCATACCCAGGAGACAAGTCTTCTTTTTATAATATTCAATATATTTCATTTTTATTTTATTTTCGGGTTCTCCTTCCGTATTAAGAAAATATTTTCAGAATTGTGGACAGACACAACAATCAGATTTCATTCCTATAATTATGCTTAAGAGAAATTAGTTACAAGTATATGATAACAAATATTCCTATCTAACACTAATTATTTTCAAACGTACCTATTTTTGATTTCCTAACATCTACTACCACTCCGGGCAGAGTGGACCTGGGAGTAATGGTAATTAAGAGATACTCTATGCAGCAAAGATATACACGATGGATCTTAACCATACCGAGGAGACGAGTCTTTTTTGTAATATTTAATATATTTCATTTTTATTTTATTTTTTTTCGGGTTCGCCTTCCGTATTAAGAAAATTTTCATAATTGTGGACAGAGACAACAATCAGATTTAATTCCTATAACTATGCTTAACAGAAATTAGTTACAATTATATGGTAACAAATATTCCTAACACTAATTATTTTCAAACATACCTATTTACGGTTTCCTAACAGCTACGACCACTGCGGGGCAGAGTGGACCTGGGAGTAATGGCAATGAAATGATAATCCATGCTACCAATGTATACACAGCTGGATCCTCACCATACACAAGAGATGACTCTTTTTTGTAATATCTAATATAGTTCAGTTTTGCTTTTCTTTCTTGTTCTACATTCCCATTCCGTTTTAAGAAAATGTTTTCAGAATTGTGGACAAATACAACGTCTAGATTTCATTCCTATAACTATGCTTAATAGAAATTAGTTACAATTTTATGTTAACAAATATTCCTATCTAACACTAATTATTTTTAAACATAATTATTTAGGATTTCCTAACAGCTACTCCCACACCGGGGCAGAGTGGACCTGGGAATAATTGTAATTAAGAGATACTCTATACAACTACTGTCTTTTTTGTAAAATTTAATATATTTCATTTTTATTTTCTTTTGGCGTTCCCCTTATACATTTTTGTTGGCTATTCAATTTTTCTATGAAACTCTTTTTTTAAATCCACGCCACCAAGATATCCACAACTGGGTCCTCACCATACCCAGGAGACAAGTCTTTTTTGTAATATTTGATATATTTCATTTTTTATTTTATTTTCGGGTTCCCCTTCCATATTAATAAAATATTTTCAGAATTGTGGACAGAGACAACGTCCAGATTTCATTCCTATAATTATGCTTAATAGAAATTAGTTACAGTTATATGATAAAAAATATTCCTAACACTAATTATTTTCAAACATACCTATTTATGGTATCCTAACAACTACTACCACTCCGAGGAAAAGTGGACATAGGAGTAATGGCAATGAAGAGATTATCCATGCCGCCAATATAGGCACAACTGGATCTTAACCATACCGAGGAGACAAGTCTTTTTTGTAATATTTAATATATTTCATTTTTTTCCTTTCTTTTATACATTTTTGTTGGGTATTTAATTTTTCCATCAAACTGTTTTTTAAATCCACGCTACCAAGATATCCACAACTGGATCCTCACAATACCCAAGAAACAAGTCTTTTTTTGTTGTTATATTTAGTATATTTCAGTTTCTTTTTTTTTCTTTTTTTTTTCACGTTCTCGTTCCGTATTAAGAAAATGTTTACCGAATTGTGAACAAAGACAACATGCCTATTTCATTCAAAGACATTCCTACTTATGTACGTACAAGAAGGCAAAGAACAAACAGATACCCGCTCATTTACACTCAGTTAAATGATTCAATCAAATAGAGATGAAAGCGTCTTCACGGAACGTAGGCAAGTCCCGCTTAATTCCATCTTTGTATATATCCAGTTGGCACCAATGGATCGTATTTGAATTTATTTAAAATGCAGATATTTCATAGCCCAGTCTTAATGTAAGCCCGATACCAATATCTATACATGAAATATTTGTGCAACACAATTCCGTATTAAGAAAATATTTTAGAATTGTGTCAAAGACAACATCCTGAATTGATTCCTAAAATAGAAATTAGTTACAATTATATGGTAAAAAATATTCCTATCTGGCACTAATTATTTTCAAACATACCTATTTAATGTTTCCTAACAGCTACGACCACTGCGGGGCAGAGCGGACCTGGGAGTAATAACAATGAAGAGATAGTCCATGCTGCCAAGTTATCCACAACTGGATATTAACCATACCCAAGAGACAAGTCTTTTTTTTTGTAATATTTAATATATTAGAGTTTTGCTTTTCTTTCTTGTTCTGCATTCCCATTCCGTTTTAAGAAAATGTTTTCAGAATTGTGGACAGAGACAATATCTTGATTACATTCCTATAACTATGCTTAATAGAAATTAGTTACAATTTTATGTTAACAAATATTCCTATCTAACACTAATTATTTTTAAACATAATTATTTATAATTTCCTAACATCTACTATCACTCCGGGGCAGAGTGGACCTGGGAGTAATGGTAATTAAGAGATACTCTATGCAGCTAAGATGTACACAATAGGATCCTCACCATACCGAGGAGACGAGTCTTTTTTGTAATATTTAATATATTTCATTTTTTATTTTATTTTCGGGTTCCCTTTCCGTATTAAGAAAGTATTTTCATAATTGTGGACAGAGACAACAATCAGATTTAATTCCTATAATTATGCTTAATAGAAATTAGTTACAATTATATGGTAACACATATTCCTATCTAACACTAATTATTTTAAAACATACCTATTTATGGTTTCCTGACATCTACTACCACTGCGGGGCAAAGTGGACCTGGGAGTAATGGTAATTAAGAGATACTCTATGCAGCAAAGATATACACAACTGGATCCTCACAATACACAGGAGACGAGACTTTTTTGTAATATCTTATATCTTTCATTTTATCTTTATTTTCGCGTTCAGTATTAAGAAAATGGGCCTGTGAGTAATGGCAATGAAGAGTTAATCCCTGCTACCAATGTATGCACAACTGGATCCTCACCATACACAAGAGACGACTCTTTTTTGTAATATTTAATATATTTAATTTTTTTCTTTCTCTTGGCGTTCCCCTTATACTTATATGTTTGGTATTCAATTTTTCTATCAAACTCTTTTTTAAATCAACTCTACCAAGATATTCACAACTGTGGACAGAGACAATGTCCAGATTACATTCCTATAACTATGTTTAATAGAAATTAGTTACAATTATATAGTAAAAAATATTCCTATCTAGCACTAATTATTTCCAAACATACCTATTTAATGTTTCCTAACAGCTACGACCACCCGGGGCAGAGTGGACCTGGGAGTAATGGAAATGAAGAGATAATCCATGCTACCAATGTATGCACAACTGGACCCTCACCATACACAAGAGATGACTTTGTAATATCTAATATATTTCATTTTTTTTTTTACTTTATTCTGGCGTTCCCCTTATATACTTTTTTTTAGGTATTCAATTTTTCTATGAAAATCTTTTTTAAATCCACGCTACCAAGATATCCACAACTGGATCCTCACATACCCAGGAACAAGTCTTTTTTTGTTATATTTAATATATTTCAATTTGTTTTTATTTTATTTTCGCGTTCCCATTCCGTATTAAGAAAATGTTTTTAGAATTGTGTCAAAGACAACATCCTGACTTGATTCCTAAAATGGAAATTAGTTACAATTATATGGTAAAAAATATTCCTATCTAACACTAATTATTTCCAAACATACCTATTTAATGTTTCCTAACAGCTACGACCACTTCGGGGCAGAGTGGACCTGGGAGTAATGACAATGAAGATTTTTTCCCATAACTATGCTTAATATAAATTAGTTACAATTATATGGTAACAAATATTCTTATCTAACACTAATTATTTCCAAACATACCTATTTATGTTTCCTAACATCTACTACCACTCCGGGGCAGAGTGGACCTAGGAGTAATGGCAAGAAAGAGATAGTCCACGCTGCCAAGATATCCACAACTGGATCCTCGCCATACCCAGGAGAAAATTCTTTTTTTTGTTATATTTAATATATTTCAGTCTCTTTTTTTTTCTATTTTTTCGCGTTCCCATTCCGTATTAAGAAATTGTTTACCGAATTGTGGACAGAGACAACATGCCGATTTCATTCAAAGACATTTGAATGAAATCTTGTGTACTTACAAGCAGGCCCAGAACAAACAGATACCCGCTCATTTACACACGAAGGGAGATAAGCAGAATAGAGGAAACATTGTCACATTTACTAAATAATCAGCATTTCTTAATGGTTCTTTCTCGTTGCTGTTTACGCGCGCTTTTTCCAAAAGAAATCCTCGATGGAATACAACGATATTAGTTACCTGTCAATGCAATCTGTATCTCTGTTGATTCTTCGAGACTCTAATGGTAAGAGGGTGACATCGTAAGATCCAGTGATTCCACTTGGGACATGATTCCATCTTGTTCATTTATTGCAGGCCTTAGTTAAATAGTGGGTCGTATTAAAGGTCTCTAATCCCAAAGCCGGTATGGCCGTATCCAACAAAAAATACGGAGCCCGGAAGAGAAGAAAATTAAAAAATACAAAACACTGATGGTGATGTAAAAAGGCTATTGTGTGAATGTCAAGCGGGAAGTTGAGAACGGACGAGCGGTGAATTACATTGGAGACTTTCGGAGATGTCTCAGTTGTGGCTCATTGGCAGATTTTGATTGAGAAGAAGAAGGAGAATAATAATAATAATAATAATAATAATAATAATAATAATAATAATAATAATAAGAAGAAGAAGAAGAAGAAGAAGAAGAAATACAAAGGAAAAATAGAAAAAATAGAAAAAGAAAGAAAGAGGAAAAAGAGGAAAAAAACAAAGAAGAAAAAGAAAACAAACAAAGAAGAAAAAGAAGAAGAAAGAAGAAGTAAAAAGATGAAAAAAAGAAAAAAGAAAAAAAAAGAAAGAAGAAGAAGAAGAAGAAGAAGAAGAAGAAGAAGAAAAGGAAGAAGAAAAAATAGAAAAGGAAAGAAGTAAAAAGAAAAAAAAAAAAAAAAAAAAAAACAAACAAGAAGAAGAAGAAGAAGAAGAAGAAGAAGAAGAACAAACAACAACAACAACAACAACAACAACATCAACAAGATTGCAACTAAGAAAACCATGTTCAAAAGAAGAAAAAGCTTCAACAACAACAATAGCAATTTTAAGAAGAAGAAGAAGAAGAAGAAGAAGAAGAAGAAGAAGAAGAAGAATGGGGTATCTACCAAGGGAATAAGGAGTAAATAAATTGTTGGGTGTGGGAATAATGAATACTTAGTGAATATAAGTTGGTTGATTGATTGGTTGGTCATATTTACGGCATGTCAACCCTTGTTGGGTTATTTTAGACCGAAGACGTTTAGTTTTATTAATTCCTGATGGTTATTTAACGTTTTTAATTTAATCTTATAAACACATTTTTCTATTCAACCCATAGATTGAACCCTAACAGATACTACCACTCTGGATTAAGGTGGACCTGGAAGTAATGGTGATAAATATGTGCTCGATCCTCCGCAGAACTCCAGCATTGGAGAGGTGAGTATAAGGATAAGAAAGAAAACTCATTGGCTTAGAGAGTCAACGCTGGGAGAGTATAATTCTAATTTAGAGTTGAGGCAAGTTTTCTATCTATCTTACTGAATTCATAATTGAATAACAGTTTAATCAAAGAATAATACACACACACGTGCGACCACACTCACACGTACACCTCATCCCCACTCACACCCCCTATACACACACACACACACACACCACACACACACATATATATATATATATATATATATATATATATATATTAATAAATAAGTTATCCACAGACACGTGCTTCGAGGTTTACCTCTTATCAGTGTGGTTACACTTTAATAGATACCCCTGACCGGGTTTGAGACCTGAATTAATTTTCGTATGCCAAGTCTTACCGATACGGCCAGTAGCGGCTATCAAATATAGGAGAATATTTAATTGATACATTTCTAAGCGGAAATGAATTCACTAGAGTCCTAGAACTTTGTAAACAAAGTGAGGGTTAGCTACATGCCAGAACGGTGAATTTTACAATTAAATCCCTATTTAAAGAACTCAAGCAAATTGGGAGTAAATATTAATAAATAAGTTATCCACAGACACGTGTTTCGAGGTTTCACCTCTCATCAGTGTGGCTACACGTTAACAGCTACCCCTGGCCGGGTTAATATATATATATATATATATATATATATATATATATATATATATATATATAATATATATATATGCAATAAACCTCTTTTAGGAACTGTTTTCTTATATTGAACAGTTTTATCCTCCATTATAAAACGATTATTTCTTATCGAAATACCTTCGCTATTCCTCATTACTATATATATATATATATATATATATATATATATATATATATATATAAAAACAAAGATAATCTAATGAGTCAGACGAACCTACTATTAGTTTCGCATAAAGCTCTTCAGGGCTAAAATCTGACTCAGATTTTAGCCCTAAAGAGCTTTATGCGAAACTAATAGTTGGTTCGTCTGACTCATTAGATTATCTTTGTTATTTGGCTCTACTTAGGTATCGAGCACTTTTTACTTATTAGCTTTCTCCCAGCGGTTATATGAATATATATATATCTTATATACATATATATACATATAAATTGTTTTTTCTTTTGGCCAAATACTGTACCAATAGATTATTTTTTGTTGGTAAGAATATCTTGGTCCTTTCTTTTTTTCAAAAATTTTTTTCTCCCTGGTTGATGTTTGGTAGTATATTTTTACAATCAAACTTTCTGCTGGGTTTTTTCTCTCTGCAAGGATCTACCAACACGCTTGGTATATATATATATATATATATATATATATATATATATATATATATAATGGTCGACCATTGCTCAGGTTTAAGGACAAGTAGAAAAGTAACCTCTCAGCTGCAAATATAGATCACGCTACTTTTGAGAGCACAGCACTCGATTGTAAAACGTGGAGGACTTTGTGTTACAATGGTAGCAAGAATTTTGCAGCATCGGAGGTCACCAAGCTGCGTCAAGCTAGAGAAAGGACTAGAGCATTGGCTAGTGTCCCAGCAATACATTCTAATAATCCACACTCTTGTTCCATCTGTGGACTTCTTTGCAAATCATTGGCAGGGCTGAAATGTCACCTGCGATTAACACACGAGGTTAAATAAAAGAGGTTGTCGGAACCTCATACGTCGAAATCGACGGGAGAGTCCATCATATATATATATATATAACAATATATATATATATATATAATGTGCTTAATTAAAGTCATACTTAATTTGTAAATTAATTAATTATAATTAAATGAATTAGGCGTGCATATCGGTTTAAATGTAAGGCGTAAAAAATCGAGAAAAAAGTCAATCTCTGTATGTACATTTCAGCCTATTAGGTCCCATCAGCAGAGTTATAGACAGGGCAGTGCTTTGTGCGTGATTCGAACCCTACCTGTCAGGCTGACAGGCGGGGACTCCAACCATTACACCAAGCTGAGTTACCCAGATTTCTCGTTTATTTTAAA
The DNA here is from genome assembly GCA_023376005.1 of Doryteuthis pealeii. Lineage (NCBI taxonomy): Eukaryota > Metazoa > Mollusca > Cephalopoda > Myopsida > Loliginidae > Doryteuthis > Doryteuthis pealeii. The sequence goes on along the minus strand of CM042172.1, from coordinate 69,000,815 downwards.
CTGATATATATATATCGCACTTTTTTGGTTGACTTACAGGACAAACAATCTGTTTGAGATGTCGACAGCCGACAATTTATCGCCTTACATTTAAACCGATATGCACGCCTAATTCATTTAATTATAACTAATTAATTTACAAATTAGGTATGACTTCAATTAAGCACATAATCTCCTAAAAATTGTCGGCTATCGCCATCTCAAACAGATTGTTTGTCTACTTCATATATATATTATATATATATATATATATATAGAGAGAGAGAGAGAGAGAGAGAGAGAAGAGAGAGAGAGAGAGAGAGAGAGAGAGAGAGAGAGAGAGAGAGATTTTGTTTTTTGCCAGTACTGGTAAAGCCCTAAGTTCTTAGAATATGGGGGCCTATTATCATTAAAAAAAGGAGATCTTATAGTAAGCAATTTTTTATGGGTACCATGCAAATTCTGAGATGTTAAAGATAACTACACAACAAAATGAGGATCTGATTTTAGTGTGAATAATAGTCTACTGCGGTAAAACAATTTGAAACTTCTAACTTTTCGAATAAAAAGTTTTCCGTGTCTGATTCTCACCCATCACCGTTTTAAAAAAAAAATGTTTTCTCTCCTATTTTATTGTCCTGAAGAAGGTTTAACATGATCTGAAACGTTTAAGCGTCGACGTTTCAACATCAAAATAAATGCGTATGTGTGTGTGTGTGTGTGTATGCGTGTGTGTGTATGCGTGTGTGTGTATACGTGATCTATCAATGCTATTGGGAACTCTTTACGGGTATATTCGCCGAGATCCGTCCCGGACTCATGCCTGAAAACCGCTAGCCGGTGGCTGCTGAAAAAAACAAACACCAGCTACGATTGAAGTCCGTAGCCGAAGAAGTGTCACTTGAAAAAAAAATCAATAAACTTTGGGCGTTTTTCCCGAAAAGCCAACCCTAACCCTAACCCTAAACCCCCTAGTTAAAATTAGCAGTTTTATTACAAAATTTGTGGGCTGTTTTTCTGAAAAAACAGAGCCCAAATCATTTATTTATTTTCCCATTAAACTAACCCCAACCCCAACCCCCAAACCTATCCCTAACCCTAACCCTAAACCCTAACCATAGTTTCTTCGGCTACGGACTTCAATCGTAGCTGGGTTTTTTTTCAGCAGCCACCAGCTAGCGATTTTTTCGGCAGGAGGCCGGGACGGAACTCCGCAAATATACCAATAAAGAGTTCCCAATATCATTGATAGATCACGTACACATACACACACACACACGCATACACACACACACACACACACACACACATTTATTTTGATGTTGAAACGTCGACGCTTAAACGTTTCGGATCATGTTAAAACTTTTTGAGGACAATATAATAGGAGATAAAACAATTTTGTTTTATAAACGGTGATGGGTGTTTTTCAATGACTGTGAGCCGGTAGAAAGGCCAAGGTTTTATTTACCGATCTCTTAGTAATGTTGTATACCCTCTTTCTAATCTATTATTCTTCTGCTCATCTTTGGTATCTTACGTTCTTCTTCTAGCGTCTGGACTTCGTCTTGGGGACTTCGTGTCTGGTCTTCCATTGGGGATTTCTCTTTATCAGAAGCCCTGTGTCATTCGTAGTTTTTAGATAATAACCCAAGACTTCGATTTGCTTTAGATCATATTTTATTCCGAAATCCCCACCAGACTACCTGCGCAGATTGAGTCGGCCGTGCGCCTAACACGTCTTACCACCTTCGTGGTTTGGCCGATACTGAACTAAAAACTCTTTCTAATCTAAACCGGAAGAGGGTCTTTTCCACCGATTCTCACGGTATCCCTCAGAAGGAGGATCAGACTGAGGTCAAGCCGAGTCACTCAATCCTTCAAGGCCGCTGGCTGCAAATTATAATAGCCGTTTTGGTTTCTACACTAATGGTACATAAGTGTTAGCAATCTAATGATTATGTAACAGTAAAACCTTAACTAATCTTGACCTAACTGGAAGAAGAAAAAAAGAAATTAAATGCCACACGCAAAATAACAGAAATAGAAGAAACAGACAATTTAAAAAAAAAAAAATTTCCTTTCAAAAAGAATCCATTGAGAAGGGCATTGCCCCTATAGTTTTATGTTGATCGAGGCAACTAGTGGGTTTGCAATGATCTGAGCAAATAAAGGTAGACTTTGAATTGAGGGGTGTAAATTTTTACCAGAGTCTACTGGACAGATTTTAGTGGAATATGAAATGAAGTGAAATGTATATATTTTTAATTTTTGAACTTATCAAGTCCTATACTGAAATAAACTGAAAATTACTTTTCACTGGTAGTTTTGCTGAGTATTTAACTATATTTCTATTTAAAAATTAAAAAAATAAAACAGTCCACTTTTGCAGTTCTGGGGTCAAAAATGTGTATAACTGAATCACTACGGAACAACTTTAAATCTATACAATATTGTTGTATACCCTTCTTTACTTACTTCTATTCTTCTTCTGGCGTCTTTGATATCTTAATTTCTTCTAGCGTCTCTTCTAACATCTTTTCTAGCGTCTGGACTTCGTCTTGGTGGTCGGTCGCACTTAACTCATTTCTTCTTCTAGATCAGTCTTGTTACCAAGACATTCATTAATCACAAGACCGTGTTATTTTTCTTAAGCTTTTTATTTACTTAACTAAACATTTCATGTAATTAAACATCTGACTAACATAGCGCACGTATGCAGTGAGTTCCAGTTAAGGCAGTATATCTTCTCTGCCTGACGTCTAAACTGAAACTGAGGACCCAACCAGGTCCCACGTGACTTCACGTATTTCGCAGGCTTTCTGTACTATTCCATGGAAAGTCCCGCCCGTGATATGAAAAGGGCCATCCCTTTAGAAATACAGGGGATTGACAATAATCTTATGCAACCGCATAGATTATGTAACAATATCAATTAATGCTGTCCTTAATCATTTTTTAATAAAAACTTATCAATGAATAAATGTATTAAGTAATGTTTTCCTTAGAGTTTCATTTTTATCAAACGTATTAATCCTAGTTATAATTTTCTGTATCATTATTTAGAACAATAATTATTGTAAAGTCAATTTTACACTTCGGCTTTTACTTAGGCTAGACGGGCGGTCTAAGAGGCCCCATCCGATCAGTTGGTTAGCCATGTCAATTGCTAGCATCTATATGAGTGTCCTGGCACTATTGCTCTTATGGCAAACACTCAGCCCTTTGTATCTTATATGTGCTAGAACGCGGTGGCTGAGGGTCTTAGTGTCCAGGGTATGACGTTAAACTTCATCTATTGGGGAAGTTCCAATTCTTGTGCTCTCGGTAGGGTAGATTACCCCTTCATTGCTATTAGTTCCGGGTACATCTTGACCCGAAGTGGTAGTACCTGTTAGGATCTCATCTCTGGGTTAAACAGAGATAAGAAATGTGTTAAAATTTTCAATACGCACCAAGAATAAATAGTACAAGGGCCGGTTTAGCTTAGTCGGTAGAGCGTTTAGCTAGAAACAACAAGGTTCCAAGTTCGATACCGGCCCTTGCCAACTCAGCGTATGAGTGGCACAGTGATCTGTGCGGTAAAGTAAAGAGCTGGTGGTAGGTGTGGCGCTCCACCTCATACGCTAAAATAATCTCCTCGGTCTAGCGCTAGTGAAAATGGGATAGACTCCTTCTCTGGTTGGCTTATACCGACTTTAGGCCATTACATTAAAACTTAAATACTTATGCCCGGAGGGTGCATATTCTTGCTAGTTCTTTTTTTCCCCACCAAATGTTTTCTCTTTCATTAACTTTTTTGCTCTTTGCATTCCTTCTTGCTATCAATGACGTTCGTTCGTCTGTAGTTAAGTTTTGAAATTGAAAATGTTCGGTGGACGACCTATTTTGTTAAGACCTTCAGGTCTTCGGCATGAAATAAGCCTACATGGGTTGACATGCCGTAAAATCCAAACGAACATCCAACCAACCGATCATCGAACTAAGTTCTGTGCCATATTAAGTGGTACAAAAGAAACAGATTATAAAAAAATCAAAATTGAAAATATACAAAAAAACAAACAAAAGAAAACAAACAAAAAAAACGTTAAACCCATCCGGTGTTACAGTAAAGCATTAGCCAATGCGAAATAAACAGAAACTAATACTCTAATGGACAAAAAATAATTTTTATATGACCACATTTTTATGACCACATATATAAATGATAAAACCCAAAGCCATTTCTGCCCTGTCGGCTGGGGCGTTAGAATGCACCGACTGCACCTCTGCAGAGGGGTAAGACTCCCCCAATGGGGCCACCTGTTGGCCGTGGGTGGCGACCCGTGATGCTTAAGGATAGAGCCCAGGTGGATGAGCAGTTCATGACATGCAATACTCCACTTTAGCCCTATCTTGGGCTAGACGGGCGGTCGGAGAGGCCCCCTCCGATCAATCGGCTGGTCACGTCAAGCCCTAGCACCTATATGATTTTCCCAACCCTATTGCCCTCATGGCAAGCCCCAACCCCTTTTTATCATATGGCGGTGGCTGAGGGTCTACATGTCCTGGGAATGACGTTAAACTCTATCTGATGGTGAGGTTCCAGTTTTGGAGGTTTGGGGAATGTGGAGCACCCCTTCATCACCATTGCTCCCTGGTCCAGTCTGACCCGGAGTGGTAGTACCTGTTAGGGTCCCATCTATGAGTTAAATAGAAAAATGTATTTATAAAAAAATTGTATTATCCATTAAGAATTGATTTATTTCAAAACTTTATCGGCATTAAATGACCCAATGAGGTTGATATACCGTAAAACAAAACAGACCAAACCAAACCGAAGCCATTTGTTAGCTGAGAGTGACGCAGGCTGAGACGTGACCAGTCTCGGCCGGGTTAATTTAGCGAGGACGTATGATTTTGAAAAGACCAGAAACCCCCAATGACCTAAGAACATCCCTGATGATATATCAAACTAATCTAAAGGGATATAATTATGTATCCTAGAAGCTCGCCAATTGAACTCTTTTGTGGTGTACACAGTCATTAGAGAGAAATGTTAGAAACATGGCTCTTAGTTCGTATGAATAATGTGGGATATAATTCTGTGTTAAGATGGAAGTTCACACGAGGAAAAGTTGCTTGAAGGCAATCACAATGCGTATATCGTATAAAATTCGATAATTATAGAAAATAATCCTGACAAGCGAACTCGGCAAACAAATGTGCGATGCGTAGAACATCGTACAGCCTGTTTCGACTTTATTAAGTCTCATCAGCGATGTATACTAACGATTTCCCTCCGACAGAAATCGAAACCGGGAGTCCAGCTGGCAGAGTCAGAGACTTTACCGCCCGGCTACCGATACGCACCACACAATCCATGCGAAATTAGCCTGTCAATGATAATGATACGCCTCGACCATATGAGGTACGCGGACGTTGAGTGGATAACAACAAACCAGGCCTATTTGTCATGATTATTTTCTATAATTATCGAATTTTATACGATATACGCATCGTAATTGCCTTCAAGCAAAATATAAATAATATATATATATATATATATATATATGTGTGTGTGTGTGTGTGTGTGTGTGTAGCATTAAGGCCGTCAAAAGGAAGGCGAATAAATATGGAAGTAACCTGATGGTAAATGACAAAGGAGATATTTATTAACATGCCTACACCTGGATAACAATGTGCTTCTTTGTTCACCGCTTTGGTTTCCGCTTGTTCTCTCTCTATGTATATGTTAGATATATGTACATAGGTATATTAAGCTCTTAATATATATATATATATATATGAAATGATAGATCGATTGAATTTTAAAAAATATATATATACATACATATGTATATGGAAATATTGATAGTATTACATGTATGTAAATGTCGATAGTATTAACGATAAGTTTCGTGAATCTGTTGGCTGTTGATACATGACGTTAAAATTCGGTAAAAAAAATACATCGAGCGAAAAAAGGCATAAAACAATACAGCAATATAAATCGTTATCAACAACAGTGACAATTTTGACAAGAAAAATAAATATAAAAAATACAAATAAGAAAAAAATTAAATCCGTAAGCAAAGAAAAAAGAAAAGAAAAAACAAAAAAAAAATATCGCAAGCAATAAACAGACTATCCAATCCGATCATACAACAATATGGAACGAGACACATACGCAAGGAAAAAAAATTACTGTGCATTTGGCTGGGATAGACATGCAAGTCTTCTTTTTTTTTTTTCAAAAAAATGGTAGGGAAAAAAGAAGTAAAAAAAATACTTAGGAATAATAAAATAAAAATATATAGATAGATAGATAATAAATAAATAAATAAATAAATGAAGCGATGTTTTCCATTGTCTTGTAAGTTTTATGTAAAATAAATCCGATCGTCTGTCGAAGTCATAAAAATATACGTAAAGAATCAGAAAAAATCTGACAACGTCACAGCACGACATATGACAAAAACCTCTTCACGAAATCTAATACAGAGAAATATGGATGCTTTTATGTACGTGCACAGACACAGATGCATGTGCAGATATTATACAACGATCTAACACACGCACACACACACACACACACACATACATATATATATATATATATATATATATATATATATATATATATACGCGACCGATTGAAATAGGTTGGATCATTTTAACTTCAAAAGCTTTATTTGGAATACTTATATTATATATACTAGCAAATATATGCACCCTCCGGGTGCAAGTATTTAAGTTTGAATGTAATAAAATATTAGATTAAATTATAAAGGCTAATGAAACTAAATAAGAATGCAGATGAAAAGATTTAAAACAGGGAGGGTATAATCGGAAAATAGAACAACCGAGACTTACTCTTCCATCACTTCCGTCTTTCAATGCTAAATTTTGTTAATTTGACTATTTAGTTAATATAGGAAGTAAAGAATAAAATTACAGTTATTTCTTCTTGTTAATGGATTTCTTTTAAGATTTATCAATGGGAATTTTGCTCATATTTATTAAGATAAAACCAAACAATTAGAAATCAGTAATACTAAGCATATATTTATTAAAATCATTAGCTTCACCGTTCACACTGTAAACCGCTATTTTGTTGTATATATGAATACAATTGCACGTTATTAGTATTTAGATAAGACCATGAGTATTAATAATGTCCAACAGTTTTATTAGTAATTGAGATTTAAATAAAAATGAAATCATGGAAAATGTGACGTAAATAGCTAAGGAAATTATGACTTGAGTAGTGATATAGTTTCGGTTACAGACAGAACAACACACAATCTCCATTATAATAATATATAATATATATATATATATATATATATATATATATATATATATATATATATATACAAATATATACATGAGTTTGTGTGAGTGTGTGTAAACATACATATATATTTATACATATATATCCATATATGCATGTGTGTGGGGGTGTAAATTTGATAATAAATTTTTAAAGAAATATATGTTTTCATCTTTGTAAGAAACAAAGATATACGAGTGATCCCAAACAAAATGAACTGCGCCGATACACACACACACACACACACACACACACACATATATATATATATATGTGTGTGTGTGTGTGTGTGTGTGTGTGTGTTTTCCACATACAGTACTGTTTCGACATATTACGTCTCTTGTTGGGTTATTTCATGTCGAAGACATTTTGTTTTATTCATTCTTGATGGGTATTCAATTTTTTTTAACACATTTTTCTTGAATAATTTTCTTCAATTTAACAAATGGATAAGACCCTAACAATTACTTCAATTCCGAGTCAGAATTGACCTGAAAGTAATGGCAATGAAGGGTTCTCCACAAACTAACACATACCAACGGAAGCTCATGCAGGGGCGAGCATTACGTTGTGTAATGGTTAGCAAGCTTGATTCGCAGACCATTGTTAGTGAGTTCAGTTTTCACTGGGAACTCCTTATTTATGACCTTGTGCCACATCTAAGTTAAGCTTAGGAAACAACTCTCTCTCTCTCTCTCTCTCTCTCTCTCTCTCTCTCTCTCTCTCTCTCTCTCTGTTCATTCGTTTCTATCGGACATCGCAGTTGACGGCACCCTGTATCAGCTCAGAGCATTTGTTGTTCAACCATAAAATATTACCGATGAGGTTCCTCTGCGTGACTAGAAACAAAGGAATAGCTCAATCATTAGTTTTCAAACATATGGGCACGTTTTGTCCGTTCATTTTTGTGTTGTCTTTTAAGAATTTTTGTTTGGAATTTTTATTTACTTTTATTGGGGTAAGTTTTTTTTTCTATTTTAATTGTTGACGTTTTTTCTTCAGACTTCTTTAGGCTGACTTCTCTGACCTAAAATAAAGACTATTCTTTATCTTCACACACACACACACACACACACACACATATATATATATATATATATATATATATATATATAAGTCGGGGCGGCATAATGTCGGTATCAGCCATGCAGCGAGGGAGTATATCCCCTTTTCCCTAGCGCTTGACTAAGGAGATTATTTTAGCGTCTGAGTTGGAGCGCCACACCTACCATCAGCTCCTTACTTTACCGCACAGATCCCTGTTCTACTCATACGCTGAGTTGGCGAGCGCCGCTATCGAACTAGGAACCTTGTGGTTTCTAACCGAACGCTCTAATATATATATATATATATATATATATATATATATAAAGAATAGACCAAATCATAATAGTTACACTTATTAAGAGTTTATGTAGTCTAGTATATCGATATATCATTACATATACTAGCAAATGTATGCAACCCTCTGAACGCAATTTGTAATGACAAACGATAAAACGGATAGACTTTGGAAAGCTTTATTTTACTTAGAATAATTGTCACACTTATTAAATCAAAGAAATAAATACCTGAGAAGTCTCCATTGTCAGATATATTTTTTTAAACAGATAAATTGGAATTCTTACATTGTTGTTGTTAATCTAAATACTGGGTAATCCTTAACTTTTTCCTCGTAAATTCCTACCATAAAATAGAACTAAATCCTCATTTTATGTCAGTGTTTTTGCAATAAATGTTTTATTTTTCTTGCACCCGTTATTAATATTAGATATAATTTCTTTATTCTTTATTCTTTAACAAATAAAGTAAATATATTTAGTATTGTAAAATAACGGGTGCAAGAAAAATAAAACATCTATTGCAAAAACACGGACATAAAATGAGGGTTAAGTTTATTTTATGGTAGGAATTTAGGAGGAAACAGTTAAGGATTACCAAATACTGTAGCAATCCGGTGGCAATTGGTAATAGTTCCATAGTTTACCTTATGCTAGAGATACCCAATTTTGTCGGCTGCTAGCTTTTTAAAAACTAATTAAAATTAACTAAATCTATTATTTAAGGTCAAACTTTTGTCTAAAATGATAAGTAGTAACATAATGACGATCATTAAAAAAAGAAAAATATCATTACATATGCAGTTTATTTTTAATAGATTTAAAACATATTTGTTTTGGTCAATTTCGACGCGATCCGCTATTCTTTCTGTTTTTCAATGGTTTTAGGCGCTTGTTTACAATTTTAAAATAACATTTGTGATGGAAAAAAAATACCAACAATCAGGTAATTATCCGATTTTAATGAAATTTTCAGTATTGATTTAACAATTAATGAATTTTATAATGCATCCGTTATTTTATTTGAAAACTTTAATTTAGTATTTTTGCTATGAAAAATTAGTATATAAGATTCATTTCAAATATGAAAATCCTGATGTTAAGTTTAAAATGTTATATTTTTAGATTCTAAAAATAAATATCTATTTAATGCAAACCTTATTTTATTACTGAAAAGTATACTTTTTGAAGATAAACTCGATTGAAAATGTACCCCCTCCCCTTTTTAAGCAGAAAAATATCGATGTATAATTTTTTCTTTTATAAAATAATAGCCACTTAAATAATTATCGAAATGAGTATAAAAGAAATCTCCAAAACTTAATTATTCATTATTTTTTTACATTTTATTTTTCTATTTTCGGTACTTATTTTCTCATAGAAAAGCCACCGTAAATTTTGTTTTTAGTTTCTATTCATAACTTCGGTCTTCTATCTCTTTATTTATATTATAATTAGAAAACTGAAAGACCAACTCGAATAAAATGTTACGTCCCCAACATACGGGGGGTCAAAATTAAGTGACCTGAAAAAAATGAGAAAGATTTGAAATAAAATATATAATGCATTATAAAGATCATTTATTGATAAAAAAAAACACTGAAAATCTCATTAAAATCCGATAATTCCCTGATTTTTGGTAAATTATTTTCTGTAAGGGGGGGGGGGTGCTAAAGTCATTTTGTCAAAAACGCATTATCGCCAATTTGGGGTATAGCTACCTTATGCGGACAGTGAATGATGACAGTGTTTATTCTTAATGAAAGTAATGAAAGGCTACCGTACATGACTTTGTAAAATATGTTTAAAAAAAGCATAATATATGAAGCGAATAAAGGGGTATATATTTGTGGAAGAATTTGAGTCCCCCCCTCAAAAAATCTGATGGTTCTATAAAAATGTTCATAGAAAAATATTGTAAGGGTTGCCTAAGTTAAATATACTAAAGTGCTCAATACAAAAGTAGACCTAATAAAAAATAGATTATTTATATATATATATATATATATATATATATATATATATTATATATTATATATTTGTGTGTGTGTGTGTGTGTGTGTGTGTGTGCGTGTGTGTGTGTGTGTAGTATATTAAGAAAATTGAAAAAACACAGGTTTAAATTAGTTGAGTGGTAAGTTTATTAGCCGACGCTGCAATGTTTCGATCTATTAATTAGATCTTCTTCAGGGCATTTGTTGGTATAAGGAAAGGTGGTTAAAAACATTTTATGACAGAATAACGAGAAAAACAGCGATAGTCCTTGTTTATCAGTGTGTTCAAAATTTGAAATTTGAAGAAAGAACGCTGGAAAGATGGACGGTTTGAAATTATCATAATGGTTTGTATTATCTTAATATACTATATACCGTCGGATTCACTTCCATCTCTTTACACACACACACACACACACACACAGACACACACACACACACATATATATATATATATATATATATATATAATATATATATATATATGAGGAAGAATGAATAAAGAAAAGAAAGAATGGAATGGATAATAAAAGAAGAATTTAATCAATATCACTTACACATGTGTTTCGGTCAGTTCATCTGTTCCAAATATGGTTTTTAAAAAAAAATTCTATTCGAACAAAGTTCTCCGTTATTTCCCCAACGAATTTTTTCATTCAAAATAAAATATCACTCTGATGAAGGTCGAATCTTCTCTGTGTACGAAATATATTCACACAGATGAACTGACCGAAACAAATGTGTAAGTGATATTGATTAAATTCTTCTTTTATTATCCATTCCATTTTTTCTTTTCTGTATTCATTCCTCTTCATATTGTCGGATTCATTTCCAATTTCCATTTTTACATACACACACACACACACACACACACACACACATATATATATATATATATATATATATATATAATATATATATATATATATATATACTAGAGAATTTAATATTGAAAAACTCTAAAGTCTTGAGTATCTACCAAGAACACTAGGTAACTGTCTACCTTCCATTTTTACCATTCCTCGACTAACAGAATATACATCAGCAAAATTCCTTCGGGGACACCGGTTCTAGTCACCGTAGTCAAAGAAATGAATAAACAAACAAATACATAAATAAATATAAGTAAAAAAATTGAGCGCATGTCGTCCATTACTGTCTGATCTTTTTAATACAACAGCTAAAACTCGGAGACGTCGTCTAAAAAATAAACTACAGTACGATCCACAGAACTCACGGTACTTTATGAATGAAAACAAAGAAAAAAAAATGTCGTTGGGGGCATTCATATTTCTTTTTTCTTTCTTTTTCTTTTCTTCTTCTTCTTCTTTCTTCTTCCAAGGGATTCTCGAGAAGGGGGAGAAGATGTCACTGTCGTTGTCGTCGTCGCCGTTGGGGTCATCTTCGAAAAGATAAAAAGCTGAGTTGACATTGATCCGAAATGTCGGCCGTGAAATATTCCATTGAAAATGCGCGGGTTTTTTTTTTCTTCCGCTACGCATCTCAATAGGTACAGGGTTTTTTTTTTTACCATGTGGGATAGAAGTAGCTTGAGTAAAAACCAGTTGTCAAAATGATACAACGTTTTCCCTCCAGCTTTCTTGATTATTCAAAAAGCAAAAGAACAAATCTTGATTTTAAATCAAGAGACCATTATTTATTCTTTCTACATATTCTTAATATATATATATATATATATATATATATATATATATATATATATATATATATATATAGTAAATGAAGAAAGAACTCTAAACTTGCTTCATTACAATAATTTATTTCAACCGTATTATTACGGCATCTTCAGGTAATCACAAGACCATGACTCTTAAGTAAGATTTATTTTTCGAGTTTTCAGGGGTGCTCAGTACCCCGTATAAGTTTATAGTAAACCGATCCCCCATATCGGAACAGCTCGAAAGGAAACTGGCGCAAAGGTGTCAAAGTTACGGTGGCCCAGAAAAACCGAACCCAAATTATTTATTATCGAGCGGAATTACAAATAAAAAATTTAAAGCAAAAGAACAAATCTTGATTTTAAATCAAGAGACCATTATTTATTCTTTGTACATATTCTTCATATATATTATCATAATGTAGATTGTGTGCTTGTCTGTCTGTAACCGAAACTATATTACTACTCAAGTCACAATTCCCTTAGTTATTGACATCACATTCTCAATGATTTTATTTTAATTTTAACCTGAATTATTAAAATTGTTTTACTTTATTAATACTGTTAACCATATCTACTTACTAACAACATGCAATTATATTTATATATACAACAAAATAGCAGTTTACAGCGTGAACTGAAAGACTAGTTTGCATATTGATATCAAAAATGTGATTTTAATAAATATGGGCTTAGTATTATTGTTTCTAACTGTTTGGTTTTATATTTATGAATATAAGCAAACATCTCTTCAATAAATCTTAAATGAAATCAATTAACAAGAAAAAATAACTGTCATTTTATTCTTTACTTCCTCTTTTAACTAAATACTTAAATTAGAAAAAATAACAATGAAAGACGAGAGTGATGGAAGAGTAAGTTTCAGTTGTTCTATTTTTCGATTATATCCCACCTCTGTTCTAAATCTTTTTATCTGCATTCTTATTTAGTTTCATTAGCCTTTCTAATTTAATATAATATTTTATTACATTAAAATGCATTATTTAACAATATATGCCTACAAGAAAAAATGCTGCCTAAATATATATATATATATATATATTATATATATATATATATATATATATAGTAAAGTTATCAAGGTGGTCTAAAGTCTGTATCAGCTAACAGTGAGGGAGTCTATCCCCTTTTTACTAGGGCTAGAGCCAGAAAATTGTTTTTGCATCTGAATTGGAGCACTATACGTACCATCTGCTCCTTACTTTACTGCACAGATCACTGTGCTACTCATACGCTGAGTTGGCGAGGGCTGGGTTTGTTACATCAGGGAATAAAATCAGAAAGAATTCATGGAAACAGTAATGCATTTATAATTAGGTGTTATTAGAATTGGGACAAAGTTTATTCTCTGTTACTGTCTGAATTCTAGCGTACCTTTTTCAACTGACAAATAAATTTTCCGAACGAAAGATTCATCAACGCCAAAGTTACCCCCACAAAAAAAAAAATTTTTTTAACAGTTTATCATCATCATCATCATCATCATCATCATCATGTCGCGCAAGCAGCACGGATATCCATGACAATCTCTCGCCAACCTTCCCTATAACTCATTGCCCCTGGGGGGTCCTCTGCGCAGCATCCAGAATCCTCGCATAGTTGGTCAATGTAGGTCCTTAGTGGGCGTCCTATGTTAGCATGTCCATGTGTTGGCTTCCACAGGAGAACGTCGCTTATGAGCTCGTCCCCACTTCTCTAGCAGTATCCTGCATGCCTAGTCCGTCTCACCAGGATGGATTGTGAGATGGGGTAGGGGTGGGGCAGGTGACCATATAGTTGCTTCCTTGTGGGGTGCTGCTTCCATAACTTGTTCAGGACTGCATGCAGCATTCTTGTGCAGGTCCCATCTAGCTTATTCTCAAGGCGCTTTGTTAGGGTCCAGGTGGTGCAACCATACAGCAGTATTGATATAACCACAGCCTGGAAGAATTGTCGCTTTAACTTGTCAGTGAGATCGGATTTCCATATGACTGATAATTTGTTTGTGGCCGCCCATGCCTTGAGGCAACAGTTTATAATTCGTTTTAAATTCTCAATATAAACAGATACTAGGTTTGGTTAAATCGAACTTAACGGACCTAATTTCCACTATCATATGTCACTCCCACGAAAGAAAAAAAATACCAAAAATCAGGGAATTAACCGAATTTAATGAAATTTTAGGTGTTGATATATCAATGAATAAAAGATATAAGATACTGGTTATCTTATTTAAAAAAAACTTTTACCATTTTTCAGGTAAGTTAATTTTAACAACGTATCTTTGAGGCGTAACACACATTCTCAAAGATACGTGGTTCAAGCTAACTCGGCCTGCAGGGAATACTGGCGGCATATTCTAAGCTCCGCCAACAGACCGAAATAGGCTGTTTTGTTTCACGGCATATCAACCCTTTCCTGGTCATTTACATTTAGAAAAACAAAGGACTCAAGTTACTTACAGTACCTGCCGTTGCTTTACAGGTCACTCAATTAAGTATTGAAGAGGTTTATTGTTGCTTAATTTTGGTCATCTAGCGGTAACCGGTGATTTCAGCATTACTTGACCGTAATGCAAAATATGCAATTGTTTTGTTTATAAAGTAATAAAATTAGTGTCTGTCAAATGGCGTAGAATATACGTTTATGTTTCTCTGGATTTGTTAGCGGGGCCATTGAGAACTCTAATATGTTTGTTGATGTGCATTTATGAATGAACGTGTTTGAGGAAGTGAGTGACTAGATGCGCATGTGCATATGTGCAGATGTTTGCTTATTCAAATGAATGTAGATAATTATAAACGAATACAAAGAAAAAAATATCATGAGCCACGGTTATGAAGGACTAAAGACAAAAAGAAAAAAAAGCCAGTAAAAATTGACCTGCAATAAATAAATAATGTATAATAAATAAATACATAAATAGATAAAAATCAGAATCACAAAATGCACTTGTGTTCCAGCATGCTCACGCACGGATGCATGTGCATACTCTCTGTCTACAGAGTTGCAAACATACTGACAAATGTCCACTGTTGGAAATTAACTGTACGATCGCGCTTTTTAAACGTACGCAAATCGCAACAATTAAGAAGATTTTTTGAACGACGACAAAAGCGAAAGTGAAAGTAGAAAATGGCGGGAAAAATGTTTCTTGCTTGATTTCATTACAGAACGTTTTTCACTTGTTTTTTTTTGTTTTTGTTTGTTTTTTAACGGAGATTTAGCTTTGTTTTACATGAATTACTTCTAGCTGCGACGTGAAAATATCTCCAAAAGAGGGAATAAAAAAACAATACAAAAAACAAAAAAACTAGACTTAAACGTTAGTGGTAAAAAAAAGAATAGAAAATAAAAATAAAAAAAAGAAACAAAAACAAATTAATGTAATGTTTCCATCTTTCCGCTCTTTGCTACTTTAGCTCCTTTCAAAAAGAGGCGAATTGAAATCAGCAACTCAAAAAATAAAAAAATAAAAATAATATAAAAAAAGAAGCAGGACCAAAAATGAAAACAAAAGCGAATCATGTGAAAATACGATAAAAAAATATGAGAAAAAGCCAAAAAATAACAACAAGAGCCTCACCATCTGGAAGAGGCAAGCGACTAAGAAGAACGACCTAATGAATTATAAACAGCGAGGTGAGAGCTAAATGTTGTTGTCTTTTTTTCATTTTGAAGTGGCCGACATAATGAGAATAGGGACCCAGACAAAAACATATAACAACTCATGTTCAGAATGAGCCGATAAAAAGAAGTAAAATACGCCATAAATGAACGAATGGACGTTGGAGACAGAGAGGAAAGAGTGAAGAGGGTAGGAAATGACTAGAGAGGGAAAGAAAGAACACAATGTGTTATGTAAAGGAGAAATTAAGAAGTGGGAGAGGGACAGAGAGAGATTGAAAGATAGAAAGAAGAAAGAGAGAGAGAGAGAGAGAGAGAGAGAGAGAGAGAGAGAGAGCAAAAGTAAGGGGGTGAATATGAGCGAGATATAAACATAGTATGATTCAGGTACAGAGAGACGGAGAGAGAGAGAGAGAGAGAGAGAGAGAGAGAGAGAGAGAGAGAGAGAGAGAGAGAGAGACAGGAAAAAGTAAGGATGAATATGAGGGAGATATAAACATAGTATGATTCAGGTACAGAGAGACTGAAAGAAATAGAGAGGGAAAGAAAGAACACAATGTGTTATGTAAAGGAGAAATTAAGAATTTTGGGGGGAGGGACAGAGAGAGATTGAAAGATAGAAGAAAGAAGAGAGAGAGAGAGAGAGAGAGAGAGAGAGAGAGAGAGAGAGAGAGAGAGAGAGAGAGACAGGAACAAAAGTAAGGGATGAATATGAGGGAGATATAAACATAGTATGATTCAGGTACAGAGAGACTGAAAGAAATAGAGAGGGAAGAAGAAAACAATGTGTTATGTAAAGGAGAATTTAAGAATTTGGGGGGAGGGACAGAGAGAGAGAGAGAGAGAGAGAGAGAGAGAGAGGAGGAGAGAGGAGCAAAAGTAAGGGTGGATATGAGCGAGATATAAACATAGTATGATTCAGGTACAGAGAGACAGAAAGAAATAGAGAGAGGGGGGAGAGAGATAGACTGGGTGGAGCGCAAAGACATTAGGACTAAAGAAACGGTGAATATAAAGAAAAAAGAAGTGAGATAAAAACGACGTCGACGACGAGACGGACGACGAAGAAGAAGAAGAAGAAGAAGAAGAAGAAGAAGAAGAAGAAGAAGAAGAAAAAGAAGAAGAAGAAGAAGAAGATATGGGGGTGGGGAAAGAAAATAAGTATTAAATAAAGAGAATGAAGAGAAAGAGATTAATAGAAAGAAGCGAGAGAGCGCGAAGAGAGAGAGAGAGAGAGGAGAGGGGAGAGAAAGAGATGGGGGTTGGACAGGGAGAACATATAGAGAGAATGAGAGAGAAAGAGAGAACGAGTGATAGATAGATAGATAGATAGATAGTAGATAAAGAGAGAAGAGAGGGGGGAGAGGGCTAATAAGAAGCGAAAAGTTATTGAAAGAATTGTCAGGAAAGATACCGTGGTGGGAAATAAGTTTTAAAAATGAAAGATGTGAGAAGGGAAAAATAACTGGAAAAGGCGATGTGTGGGAATTGAGAAAGGATGAAGAAGAAAAATAAAAATGATGAAGAATTATATTAGGATACCGAAATAAGGGAAAAAAACGAGACGAGAGATAACAAAGATGAGGTTGGATGGAGAAAGAGACGGGTGAAAGAAAGAAATGAAAAAGAAGAAGAGTGAACAAATCGACTCTGAGGATTCAAAAAGTGACGAAGGAAGTTGTTAAAAAAATGAAGAGAACATAAACATGCTTATTTTACTGAAATATGATGATGGGTGGGGGTGGGGGTAGATAGACGGGTGAAAGAGTAAAGAGAATGAAGAATATCAAAGGTGTGAAGGAAATGAAAGTGAAAGAAAAGAAACGACACGGAAGTGTAGAAGGAAGTTGTAAAAAATGAAGAAATGGTGTTTGATTTAGAAAAATACTAGGTCTTAATGGAAGAAGAAGAAGAAGAAGAAGAAGAAGAAGAAGAAGAAGAAGAAGAAGAAGAAGAAGAGAAGAAGAAGAAGAAGAAAGAAAAAGAAAGAAAGAAAAGAAAGTAACGACTACGAGAAATCAAGGAAGGGAGGAAGGAAGTTGTTAAAAAAAACAAGAAGAGGAGAGGAGGAGAGAAGAAGAAGAGAAGAAGAAGAAGAAGAAGAAGAAGAAGAAGAAGAAGAAAAGGAAAGAAAGAAACGACCCCGAGCAATCAAGGTAGTGACGAAGGAAGGTGTTAAAAATAAAATGAAAGAAGAAGAAAGAAAAAGAAAAAGAAGAAGAAAAAGAAGAAGAAGAAGAAGAAGAAGAAGAAGAAGAAAGAAAGAAAGAAAGAAAGAAGAGAAAGAAAGAGAGAAAGAAAGAAACGAATCTGAGGAATCTAGCAAGTGAGGAAGGAAGTTGTTAAAAAACAAAAAGAGAAGAAGAAGAAGAAGAAGAAGAAGAAGAAGAAGAAGAAGAAGAGAAGAAGATGTAAGCTGAAGAAGAGATGTATGCTGAAGAAGAAGAAGAAGAGAGAAGAAGAAGAAGAAGAAGAAGAAGAAGAAGAAGAAGAAGAAAGAAGCGACCTCGAGCAATCAAGGTAGTGACGAAGGAAGGTGTTAAAAAACAAAATGAAGAAGAAGAAGAAGAGAAGAAGAAGAAGAAGAAGAAGAAGAAGAAAGAAAGAGAGAAAGAAAGAAAGAAAGAAATAACTACGAGGAATCAAGGAAGTGCCGAAAGAAGTTGTTAAAAAAAACAAAAATGAATAATAATAATAATAATAATAATAATAATAATAATAATAATAATAATAAGAAGAAGAAGAAGAAGAAGAAGAAGAAGAAGAAGAAGAAGAAAGAAGAAGACATACACATGCCTTATTTTACTCAAATACTCACTATGACCAACATCGTTAGCCAAAGTGATTATGGTCAGTTGCGAATGGAACTAGAACCCTTACCCTACTAAAAGACAATTGACAAACCGGAGAACAATAAAAAAGAGAGACAAAACGGCTGGCAACTGAACTTAGCCGTAATGGCAGTTGAAGTTTTTTTTCTCTTAGATACCTTCTACGTAAACATCAAGGTAATCACTGCCATTATTTGTATATTGTTTTGCATGTTATTCTTAACATTATCGTTGGTCTCATTATCACAGAGTGTCTAATCATTATTCCCATGTTTATCCACACCATCGCCCTCGTCAAATGACACACGTCTTTAACTGACCTGACCGGCCAAGCCCCATTATCACTCGTCTTCGTTTTGGTTTTTCATTTTTATTTTTTTTTTTCATTTTCATTTTCATTTTTCAAGTATGGCCCGGTCTCCTCTGCACGTGATGTCAAAACGAGGCTAATCAAGGGTGATTTCTTCTCAGCCAGAGACACTTGCGCTGATTTTGGGCTCGATGATTTTTAAAGCAAGATTGTTACGTATCTTTTTATTTTTATTTTATTCTATTTATCATTATTATTATTATTTTTTAATGGGTGGTTTATAGGTCTGAATTCTCGTCCCTTCCGAGACTTGATACGAAGATCACGTTGCTAACTAATCACGTCACGTACGTCCTGATATTCTCTTTAGTACTGTCTTTGTGTTTTTTTATTTTTATTTTTGGGATTTTATTAAACTCCAGTTTTTTAAATTGTAAAATTAGATTAGGGTCCTTATAAAAAATACAAAAGGCTGTTATTCTGCAAATTAAATAAATAAACAAATAAATAAATGGAAAAAAATGCAAAATGGAGTATGGCTTTTAAGGACGAGCTCATCAGTGACGTTCTGCTCCTATCACATTAACCATCCAAGTAGACGAATAATACGAATTGTACGGCCACTTGCCTTCAATCACACAAACCAACTGATTGTTTGTTTGTTTGTTTATTGATTTTAATGGCATATCAACCCGTCTGGGGTTATATTGGGAATTATGTTGTATGGTATTGATTTGTTTCATGTCTATATTCTATGGTATAATTTTATTTCCTCAAAAGACATATCAACCCGTCTGGGGTTATGTCATGCCTAACGGTTAGGAAGTGATACATATAGTGTATTTATATTTATACCTTTTAGTAATTGGTTTTAAGAATGTGTTTGCATTATTGGGGATTATGTTGTATGGTATTGATTTGTTTCATGTCTATATTCTATGGTATAATTTTATTTCCTCAAGAGGCATATCAACCCGTCTGGGGTTATGTCATGCCTAACGGTTAGGAAGTGATACATATAGTGTATTTATATTTATACTTTTTAGTAATTGGTTTTAACAATGCGTTAGCATTATTGGGGATTATGTTGAATGGTATTGATTTGATTCATGTCTATATTCTATGGTATAATTTTATTTCCTCAAAAGGCATATCAACCCGTCTGGGGTTATGTCATGCCTAACAGTTAGGAAGTGATACATATCGTGTATTTATATTTATACATTTTAGTAATTGGTTTTAACGATGCGTTAGCATTATTGGGGATTATGTTGTATGGTAAAGAGAAAGACAAACAGAAAGGGAGAGTCAGAGAGTCAGATAGCTAGAGAAAGACAAACAGAGAGAGAGAGAGAGAGAGAGAGAGAGAGAGAGAGAGAGAGAGAGAGAGAGAGAAAGAGAAAGAGGAGAGTAATTGGTCTTAAAATGTGTTAGCATTATTGGGGATTATGTTGTATGGTATTGATTTGTTTCATGTCTATATTCCATGATATAATTTTATTTCCTCAAAAGGCATATCAACCCGTCTAGGGTTAAGTCATGCCTAACGGTTAGGAAGTGATACATATCGTGTATTTATAATTATACTTTTTAGTAATTAGTTTTAACAATGTGTTAGCATTATTGGGGATTATGTTGTATGGTATTGATTTGTTTCATGTCTATATTCTATGTTATAATTTTATTTTAGAATATCCTCCATGTTGACATTTTCAAACAGATCTTTCATATTGTTTGCTTTAAAATAACGTTTTCTGATATGCGCAAAAAACCTGCATTCCATGAATAAGTGTTTAACAAACCATCTGAGTAAGACGAACAATACATGCTAGACACTATTGAAAAATTAAGGACAAACTACT
Source organism: Doryteuthis pealeii (assembly GCA_023376005.1). NCBI lineage: Eukaryota > Metazoa > Mollusca > Cephalopoda > Myopsida > Loliginidae > Doryteuthis > Doryteuthis pealeii. The sequence continues at coordinate 68,979,882 of CM042172.1, read as the reverse complement.
AATTCACGTTCTTCTGTAGACGTATTGACACCTCAGTTTTAACTAACTGGCAAAAACTTATATCCATCCGTTCTGCACCGACACTGAGTGCCGTTAAGACGTCTTGTCAAGATTGTTGGCCCATAGAGACAGGTGGGGAGAGATAGAGGGACAGACAGAGAGATGCATAGATAGTTAGAGAGAGAGAGAGAGAGAGAGAGAGAGAGAGAGAGAGAGAGAGAGAGAGGGGGGTATAAATAGTAATATACTAGATACAAGGGGAAAGAGAGGTAGTGATGTTCAGACTAAAATACATTTGTGCAGGAAGAGAGTAGAACATGATTTGCAAAAGTGCAAACCAAGGAAAAAAAGAAATAAATTACTTAATAAATATCGATACAAAACAAGAATAAAGTAAAGGATAGATAAATATGTGGGGAAGACAGACAGACAAAAGCAAGTAGAAAAAACAAACAAAAACAGAGGAAATGAGACGAAAACAAGTGTGACAAGAATTAGATGTAATGTCTAAGAGAGAGAAGAGAGAGAGAGAGAGAGAGAGAGAGAGAGAGAGAGAGAGAGAGAGCTAGAGAGAGAGAGAGAGTCAGAGAGCTAGAGAAAGACAAACAGTAAGAGAGAGAGAGAGAAAGAGAGAGAGTCAGAGAGCTAGAGAAAGACAGAGAGAGAGAAGAGGGGGAATCAGAGAGCTAAAGAAAGACAAACATTAAGAGAGAGAGAGAGAGAGAGAGAGAGAGAGAGAGAGAGAGAGAGTCAGAGAGTCAGATAGCTCGAGAAAGACAAACAGAGAGAGAAAGACAAACAGAGAGAGAGAAAGAGAGAGAGAGAGAGAGAGAGAGAGGAGAGGGGGGAGAGGGAGTCAGAGATCTAGAGAAAGACAAACAGAAAGATAGAGAGAGAGAGTCAGAAAGCTAGAGAAAGACAAACACAAACACCACACAGAAGAGAGAGAGAGAGAGAGAGAGAGAGAGAGAGAGAGAGAGAGAGAGAGAGAGAGAGAGAGAGAGAGATGCAAAAGAACAGCAAGTAGACAAAAAAAAAGGATGCTTCATTAAAGATTGGAATACACTAACAAAAAATGTCCAAATATTGATTTCACCAAAATGTCTGCTCACCAACTCAAATTATTTATCAAAGTAGAAATTCTTAATACGTATAAGTAAACTGATAACACACTGTCACTATAATCAACTTTCAAACTATGACAAAAAAAAAAAGAAATAAAATCAACCGAGGTGGTCACTACTAGAAAAGGCTTAGTCTTAATTAGTGATCATCTTTCACATATTACTAAAATAACCAATATAACGTTTTTCTTGGTTGACATTGTATATATTGTGTAATGTGTGAAAATAAACCATTGTCTTTCTTCATCCTCATCCTCATCATCAAACAAGGTGTCGAAGAACTTTTAAAGATCTCATTCAAATTATGATCTCATTGTTTTTTGCCTACCAATCAATTTGAGGAAGGTCGCAAGATACAGCGCCCGAAATGTTGTGTCTTTACATACTACAATAAAGATGAGGACAGCCGTCCGAAAAATCAAAATAATACAGTCCGACATGGAAATAACAATTAGAACTTCATCTCAAATGATAAGTCAGGCAATGTCCTCACTCACCTCATTTTTTAATAACAAAATAATGGAAGAAGAAGAAAAAAGATATCATTCCATTTTTGGTCTTATCAATACAGACATTTAGAGGGACCTAACTCAGTATTTGAATTTGTGGTAAAGTAAATAAATCTACATTCATAGTGAAGTTATCTACACAAGTTTTTTTTTTGTTTCTATCTTCTTTCTTTCTTTCTTTTTATACGATATACGCATTGTTAATTGCCTTCAAGCAAAGTATGAATAATGATATATACTTTATTCAACAATGCTTCTAAAAAAAAACATCCAAAATCTTATATATATATCAGATTTATTTACATATATTACCACCTATATATATAATATATATATATATATATATATATATATATATATATAATAGAGTAAACTACAGACACGTGTGTCGAGGTATCACCTCTCATCAGTGCAGTTATACCGTTTTTTGTCTCCATGAAATGAAAAAGATTTATAAACAATTTTTGTTAAATTGTAAATTGAATACTAACTGTATCCTGACATCTCCTTTGGTGTGTATATA
>CM042172.1:68962726-68972726 GCA_023376005.1 Doryteuthis pealeii | reverse complement strand
AATGATGGTTTCATTTATATTTTTGAAGATAATTAAAAAATAAAATTTAAATGATAACAGCATGGAGTTTTTTGCATTTAATATTTTAAATAATTTTTATTTTCAGAGTGGCTAACACAACGCAAGGTCTTTTTTTTACTTTTTGATGGGGCATCCTGCGAAGATACAACTCGTGATTCAGACCTGCGAGACTAACTTTTTTTCTACCTCTCCTCTACCCAGGCGACGCTGGGTAGCCGCTTCTAGTTGTTCATAAAAGCTAAACAAAAAACATAAGACTATAAATCAATGATATATTAAAGATTACTTCAGAAATTATTCGAAATAAAGCAAATTAAAGAAGAATGAAGTCGTCGGGGTCAGCTAATCAGCGAGGGAGTCTATTCCCCTTTTCACTAGCGCTAGACCAAGGAGATTGTTTTTGTTTCTGAGGTGGAGCGCCACACCTACCATCAGCTCCTCACATTACCGCACAAATCCTTGGGCTACTCATACGCTGAGTTGTCGAGGACTGGTATTGAACTATGAACCTTGTGGTTTCTACCCGAACGCTTTACCGGCTGGGCTAAACCGGCCCTACACATAAGAAAAACAAACAAACAAATAAAACAGAAATACAATAAAAATACATATGATGATAATAATAAAAATAAAAATAAACATCTTGAAAAAGATATAAAGAATAAAAGATAAGACAAATATATGGATAATAATTGTATTAATGTATATATAAATATAAATAAGAAAGTGTTCTCTTTTTAAATCCCGGGCAAAGCCGGGTAGCTCAGCTCGTAATTCATAAAATAATTAATTGTATTATTTTATTCTTTTTCACGATGAACGGTTTTATTTTTTATAGATTTAATATCGTAAGCGAATTTTTATTCATACTTTTCTTGAAGTAAACTATAAATGTTATAATTTATAAAAACATGATTATTCTTTATTAAATTGTATATGGATTTCTTAGAACTTTATATCGTAAATGTGTATTCATTGTTTCTTTGTTTAAATTAAATTGTGGAGAAAGGTTGACAAACACGGGGTGTTGTAGAAAAGGGATGTTTATTGTGGATAGTGATGTCGATTTTATAACGTTTCAGTCTGTTGGAGCTTCTTCAGGACGTTTGTATTGAGTTCTGGCTTCAACGGTGAACATTCTCTTATTTCTTCTTTCATAGCCTTATATGCAAGGACGTGTCTGGTTTTCCATTGGTGATTTCTCTTTATCAGAAGCCCTGTGTCATTGGTAGTTTTTAGATAATAACACAAGACTTCGATTTAACTTAGATCATATTTTATTCTGAAATCCCCACCAGACTATCTGCGCAGATTGTGTCGGAACGCGCATAACACGACTTACCACCTTCGTGGATTTGGCCGATCTGCCTAAAACTCTCTCTAATCTATACCGGAAGAGGGTCTTCTCCACCGATTCTCACGGTATCCACCGGAAGGATCAGTATGAGGTCAAGCCTTGTCATTCAATCCTTCAAGGCCGTGGGATGCAACTTATAACAGCCGTTTTGGTTTCTACACTACTGTACACAAGCATTAGGAATCTAATAATTATGTAACATAAGGTGTTGCGAGAGGTCGGAGGTGTGTCATATGCACTGGGTTTTGTGGAGATATAGTAAGTCATGTCGGTAAGTCTATTAAATGACTGGTGGGCGCCGCCATTTGCATTCTGGGCTTCGTACGTCGTATGAGACGGTCGATTCGTGTTACTCTGCTGACACTTTTATCACAGCCTACTTGTGTGGAGGGATTTGTAAATACCTATATTATCAGTAAATACACAGCATTTCTTGCCTTGTGCCTGACTACATTAGACTCAAGCAATTACAGCACTTTTCTATATATAAACATTGCTAACTTGAAGAAAACACATCTGATTTTTAATCAGCGCCAAGTTAAATTAGAAGATGAAGTTATTCGTTATTTCCTTTTAACTAATTTTGTCTTTAAATTTAAATTTGAATGTAAAAAAACCAAAAAACACACGAAAAAACGAACGCACCTTTTTTTTGCTGTGTTGAAGATTTCTTTCGTGTGCAAGTCCTAATTCAAGAAATTAACTCCGTAATGGCCTTGGTAAAGTTTTCTCCGATGCCTCGCCTGTCGGAAATCTTTAGTTTATTTGTAAATTTAAATCAAGGGAGATAATTCAATATTCGAAATGAAGACGGTAATTCGATCAATTATGTTTGCTAAGCTTTCTTGTTTATTCATTGCCGCTCTATGCATCAGCGGTTCCTCTTTCAACGTAACGACATTTGCTAATTTGATAAGAAAGAAATGATTTCGAATTAGAAGGGAGAAAGGTCGTTCACTCGTAACTTACCTATAATTCTCTTTATTTCTTGTACCTGGGAATATATATGATTAACTATTAAAGAACTGAACACTGTTTTTCCAACATGAAACGGTAATTAGAATAGAGAAATTAGTTCAAAAGGTACGTGAGTATAGTATTCATACACATACACGCATATTATATATATATATATATATATATATATATATATATATATATATATATATATATATTTGGTTTGTTGGTTGTTTTTGAAGGCTGTCCACAATGCAAGTATAAAGAAAAAAGAAGGTAACTAGGATGTTGTTTGTTAACCTGTCACTTTATTATTAATATTTCGGGATGAAAAATCCCATCATCAGAAGAATACTCGAACTCGGCGTGGGATAAGTACTATAAAAAAATCACCTAGTACTTTCAATACTTTCAACTTTCAATAACTCTGAAGATGGAATTTTACTTCCGAAAATATTTAGTTTTGAAAAATAAACAAAAGTTAAATAAATTCAACACATATTGCATTGTAAATTGCCTTCAAAATCTTTATATTACACATACACACAATGCTTCAATGATACTATAAAGAAACAAACTTTATTATATATATATATATATATATATATATATATATATATATATATATATATAAATATTGGTTTCTGGGTTGGTTTTGAAGGCTGTCACAATGCAAGTGTAAAGAAAAAAGAAGGTAACTATGATGTTGTTTGTTAACCTGTCACTTTATTCTTAATATTTCAGGATGAAAAATCCCATCATCAGAAGAATACTCGAACTGAAGTGGTGCTAGCAGTTGCTCAACTTGTTCTGTCTGGGTCTTCCAAATTCTGTGTGTGTGTGTGGTTGGGAGTGCTTGTTTATGTGTGTGTTTGTGTGTGTAAGTGTGTATGTGTGCGTGCTTGTATATATATATATATATATATATATATATATATATATATATAAGTTAAGAGAAAGGAAATGAACCCGACGGTATGAGTATAGATAAAAGGATATGAAAACACACAATATGCTGTTAAAGTGAATATGATATAAAATATTTTCACTTTAACAGCATATTGTGTTGTTTTCATATCCTTTATCTATACTCATATATATATATATATATATATATATATATATATATATATATGTGTGTGTGTGTGTGTATGTGTCTGGTGTGTGTGTTTGTGCGTGTGTGTGTGTGTGTGTGTGTGTGTGTGGTATTTGTGGAAAAAGTGACTTACCGGTGAAAATTGTCACAGTGGTTAGTTGATTCAAGTTTCACAATGATAAGGCAGCGATATAACAAATATAAAGTGTTCAATACGTTAGTAGAGCAAATTTATTATCATAAAGATACACGGTAATAACCTACTCGAGTTTCACTATAAGGTTCTTCAGGATTAAATCCCCTGTATTAATCAAGATATCGATTAATTGCAGTCGATTTCACGTGTGTGTTTTTCGCCATAAACGGTTAATCGCGAAAAAATACACACCGACTGCAATTAAAGAATATCTTGATTAACCCAGTGGATTTAACCCTGAAGATCCTTATGGAGAAACTCGAGTAGGTTATTACCATGTACCTTTATGATAATATATATATATATATATATATATATATATATATATATATTATATATATGTGTGTGTGTGTGCGTGTGTATGTGTGTCTTTCTGTCTGTCTGCCTGAGTGTATATGGATATATACATACACACATATATATATATGTATAGATAGATAGAGATAGAGAGAAGAGAGATAGAGAGAGAGAGAGAGAGAGAGAGAGGGTGGATATAGATAGATAGATAGATACATATATGCAATTATGTAAATAGATTGATAGATAGATATACCGATAGACGGCTAGGGAAAGACATTTAATTTCGTTCTTAATCTCTCATTAAAATTTAATTCTGTCTTCTAGGTCTCATTTCGTCTGTCTGTCTGTCTGTCTGTCTCTTTCTCTCACTCTCTCACTCACACACACACACTCTCTCGTTCCCAATATATATATATATATATATATATATATATATATATATATATATATATATTCTGCATGAGTTTAATTCTCTTGCTAAATATCTCGTTAGTTTCAATTGTCTTTCTAAACTTCTCACTTCTAGGTTCTTTCACTCTCTCACAATCTCTCTCTCTCTCTCTCTCTCTCTCTCTCTCTCTCTCACACACACACACACACACACACACACACACACACACAGAGTTTTTTTTCTCTCTCTCTTCTCTCTCTTTGCTCTCTCACACAAACTTTTCTCTCTCTCCCCTATATATATATATATATATATATATATATATATCACACACATACACACACACTTTCTCTCTCTCTGCCTCTCTCTCTGTCTCTCGCTCTCTCTTTCTCTCTCTTTCCGTCTCTTCACACCCATTTTCTCTCTCTTTCTCTCTCTCTCTCTCTCTCTCTCTCACACACACACACACACACACCACACACACTCTTCTCTCTCTCTCTCTCTCTCTCTCTCTCTCTCTCTCTCTCTCTCTCTCTCTCCCAATCTATCTATAGATCTATCTATCTTTCTCTGTGTAATTTTAAAATCTCAGCTTAATCTCTCGTTAGATTCAGTTGTCTCTTCTACTATACTCTCCCCCCTCTCTTTCTCTCTTTCTCTCTCTCTCTCTCCTCACACACACACACACTTTTCTCTCTCTCTCTCTCTCTCTCCCTATCTATCTATATATCTATCTATCTTTCTATGTGTGATTTTAAATCTCAGCTTAATCTCTCGTTAGATCCAGTTGGTTCCTCTACTATACACCTCTCTCTCTCTCTCTCCTATTTCTCTCTCTCACACACACACACTTTCTCTCCCTCTCTCCCCTCTTTCTCTCCCTATCTATCTATATATCTATCTATCTATCTATCTCACACACTCTCTCTCTCTCTCACACATATATTTTCTATCTCTATCTCTCTCTTCTCTCTCTCTTTCTATATATATATATATATATTATATATATATATATGTATATATATATATATATCTTTCTCTGTTGTGTAATTTTAAATATATGCTTAATCTCTCTTAGATTCAGTATTCCTCTATTATACTTCTCTCTCTCTCTCTCTCTCTCTCTTCTCCTTCTCTCTCTCTCACACACACACATTTCCTCTCTTCTCTCTCTCTCTCTCTCTCTCTCTCTCTCTCTCTCTCCTTCTATCTATCTATCTATCTATTTTCTATGTGATTTTAAATCTCTGCTTAATCTCTCATTTGATTCAGTTGTTTCTTCTCTCTCTCTCTCGCACACACACACACAAACACACCCATACAAACACACACACACACACACACACACACTCTCTCTCTCTCTCTCTCTCTTCTCTCTCTCTCTCTCTCTCACACACACACACACACACACACACTCTCTCCCTCTCTCTCTCTCTCTCTAAACTCTCTCTCTCATCTTCATGCATATTAACCCCCTCTCTCCAAAAACAACATCTACCCCCACCCCCCACACACACCTCCTCTTTTTCTCCATCACTTCATTCTCACCACTCGAGTTCTTGGCGGGGCTATTTTAGTGCCGACAACACACAACTGTCTCATTTCACGTTTTGTCTTCTACACAAGCCGCTGCCTCCAAAGTTCTCCCTGAGTGACCGCCTTTTAACAAATGACAACACTGCAGGGGCGACAAAAGCTCTATAGATTTCGGACTGTGAGTGTCACGTAAAAAAAAGAAAAGAAGAAAAGAAAAAAAACGTGTCCAAGGGAGGTAATCGATTGTGTACTCAAGGGGTTTACGTGGGATACGGAAGGAAGCGATGATGATCGAACAAGAGACGCCATGTGTAGGACGGGTGAGGGTGGTGAGTGAGGGTGGTGAGTGAGGGGGTGTGAGTGAGGGTGTGAGGAGTTTGAGAGGGGGGAGGGGAGAAGTGAAGATGTTGAGGTTGGAGTCAGAAGGGAAAGAAATTCGGGGCGTGGAAAGGGGGTGCGTGAAGGAGTGTTAGGGAACGAGGGTGTCGTCTTAATCGGGGTGAACATTTTTTGCATCAAGTAGAGAAAGAGAAGAGGGGGAGGGAGAGAGAGAGAAAAGAAAGAGAGAGAAAGAAAGAGAGAGAGAGAAAGAGAGTGAGAGAGAGAGGCAGAGACAATTAGAAAAAGAGAGGGAAGAGTGTGTGTGTGTGTGTGTGTGTGTGAGAAAGAGAAAAAAAAGAGAGAGAGAAGGTAGAGACAATGAGAGAAAGAGAGACAGAGTGTGTGTGTGAAAAAGAGAAATAGAGAGAAGAAGGGGGGAGAGAGAATTAGAAAAAAGAGAGGCAGAGTGTGTGTGTATGAGAAAGAGAGAGAGAAGAAAGAGAGAGAGGCAGAGACAATGAGAGAAAGAGACAGAGTGTGTGTGAGAAAGAAAAAGAAAGAGTGAGAGAGAGACAGGTAGAGACAATGCGAGAAAGAGAGACAGAGTGTGTGCATGAGAAAGAGACAGACAGACAAGATGAGAGAGAGAGAGAGAGAAGAGAGAGAGAGAGAGAGAGAGAGAGAGAGAGAGTGAGAGAGACAAGCAGAACATTGATAAAAAAGAGACAGAATGTGTATGAGAAAGAGAAAGAGAAGAGAAAGAGAAAGAAAGATAGAGAGGACAGACAGACAGACAGAGACAATGAGAGAAAGAGAGACAGTGTGTGTGTGTTAGAATGAGAGAGAGAAAGAGAGAGAGACAGATAGAGACAATGCGAGAAAGAGAGACAGAGTCTGTGAATGACATAGAGACAGAGAGACAGAAAGACAGAGAGAAAGACAGAAAAACATTGATAAAAAAAAAGAGACAGACTGTGTATGTATGAGACAGAGACAGAGATAGAGAGAGAGAGAGAGAGAGAGAGAGAGAGAGAGAGAGGCAGAGACAATGAGAGAAGAGAGACAGAACATCTGTGTGTGTATATGAAAAGAGAGAGAAAGAGAGAGAGAGAAAAAGAGAGAGAGAGACAATGAGAAAAATAGAGACAGAGTGTATGTTGGAAAGAGAGAGAAAGAGAGAGAGAGACAGGCAGAGACAATGAGTGAAGGAGAGACCGAGTGTGTTTATGAGAAAGAGAGGGAGAAACAGAGAGGAGAGAGATAGAGAGACTGGCAAAGTCTATGAGAAAAAGAGAGACAGTGTGTGTGGTATGTGACGAGAGAAAAGAAAGAGAGAGAGGAAATAGAGAAGCAGAACGAAAGCATATACAATGAGAAAAAGGAAGACAGTGTGTGTGTGTGTGTGAGAGAGAGAGAGAGAGAGAGAGAGAGAGAGAGAGAGAGAGAGAGAGAGGAATGGATATAAATATTAAATAAGTCGAGATGAAGTTTGATAATTTAAAAAAAGAAAAGATGTATCCCCCACCACTAAAAAAACGAACGTGTTGACAAAAAAAAATCGAAGAGCAAAGTAAAAAAATAAAAAAATTATGAATAAAAGAAGAAAAGTAATAGACAAATTGAAAGAAAGAATGAATGCATTTGGGGAAGAAGAAAGAAAAAGAAAAAAAAAACACTTTTTTTTCGTACAAATTATGTTTAATATATGTAAAATCTTATTATATATTGAGATTTTGTGTTTTCCTGTCTGTAACCGAAACTATATTACTACTCAAGTCACAATTCCCTTTGTTATTTACATCACATTCTCCATGATTTTTTTTTTATTTAAAACCTCAATTATAATAAAATTGTTTAACATCATTAAGACTGTTGACCGTATCTACATACTAATAACATGCAATTGTATTTTATATATACAAAAGAAATAGCGGTTTACGGTGAATGGAAGGCTAATTTGCATATTGATATTAGAAATTTGATTTTAATAAATATGTGCTTAGTATTATGAGATTTCTAATTTGTTTGGTTTTATCTTATTGAATATGAGCAAAAAATCTCGGGGATAAATATTTTAAAAAATCCATTTACAAGAAGAAATGACTAATTTTATTCTTTACTTCCTATTTTAACTAAATAGTTGAATTAGGAAAATTTATCAATGAAAGACGGGAGTAACGAAAAAATGATGGAAGAGTTAGTTTCAAAAGTTGTTCTATTTTTCAATCATACCCCCTCTGTTCCAAATCTTTTTATCTGCATTCTTATTCAGTTTCATCAGCCTTTCTAATTTAATATGATATTTTATTATATTAAAACTTAAATACTTGCACCCGGAGGGTGCATATATTTGCTAGTAATAATAATAAAATGTTATCACTGATGCAGTGCCAAATCGAAATTTCACTCATATCGATCTTGTCATGAAAAAAAAAAGAAATTCTAACTTTAATTTGGTTAATTTTAAGACGTTTTTGATGGCATTTTTGGATTCCTTGGGAAAAAAAACTTTTATGAACCAACTCTTTAGAGTAAGGAAACTATAGAACTAATTTTATAGACAAAGATAGATTTAAAAAGTCGCCATTTTTAAGTCCCCAACCCCACAAAAAGAAATTTGAAGAGTTAAAAATTGACTTAACTGGACCAATTTTTGGAATTGGAAGCTCAAATTTTGGGGATTGTCTCTCTTTAACACATATATATAGTATATATATAATATATATATATTATATATATAATCAGTCGTAGAGCGGGTTAGCTCAGTCCAGGTAGAGCGTTTTTCGGCTAGAAAAACCACAAGGTTCCTAGTTCGATAACGGTCCTCGCCAACTCAGCGTATTGAGTAGCGCAGGGATCTGTGCGGTAAAGTAAGGGCTGAGGTAGGTGTGGAGCTCCACCTTCAAACGCCAAAAAAACAATCTCCTTGTCTAGCGCTATTGAAAGGGGATAGACTCCATCGCTAACTGGCTGATACCGACTTTAGGCCGCCCCGACGACTTACTTTTTTTACTTATATATATATATATATATATATATATATATATATATGTGTGTGTGTGTGTGTGTGTGTATTTCATATCCAAGGCAAGGAAATCGCGTTCATTGTACAATAAAATTTACATATTTTGTGTAGTTGTTTCTTGAGGTTTGGTTTGGTTTAGTTTGCTTTATGGCATATGAACCCCAGTGGGTCATTTAATACCGATAAATTTTTGAAATAAAGCTATTCTTAATGGATACTCAATTTTTTTATAAATACATTTTTCTATTTGACCCATAGAACAAGTACTACCACTCCATGTCAGAGTGGACCAGGGAGCAATGGTGATGAAGGGGTGCTCCACATTCCCCAAACTTCCAGAACTGGAACCTCACCATCAGATAGAGTTTAGGTGTTAGGGCTTGGCGTGACCAGCCGATTGATCGGAGGCGGCCTCTCCAACCGCCTGTCTAGCCCAAGAAAGGGCCAAAGTGGAGTATGGTGAGTCATGGCCTGATCAACCACCTGGGTTCTATCCTTAAGCATGGAGGCGCGTGGTCTAATGGTTAGAATCGTGGGAAATGGACTCGTCAACGCGAGTTCAATTCCTGGACGAAGCTGTTGAAATTTCATATGGCGCTAATACCCTTGGGAAAGGTATGAATCCAATTCTCCCTCCAGCTATGGGTAAATAGCTGGCAGACTGGACTCTTTAACCATGGCTAGGGAACCAGTCTAGGAGAAGGGAACTCTGAATTCAAAACCTGTTTAAACTCCGCTAGAAGTTGACCTGTGTCGCATCCTGCTCGAGCGGAGGGTTTGGAGGTGGAAATCCTCTCTGT
>CM042172.1:68947808-68962626 GCA_023376005.1 Doryteuthis pealeii | reverse complement strand
GAGAGAGATGGAAAATAAACCAAGAAAGAAAAAGAATGAAAGAAAGAAAGAGGAAAGGATGAATAAAAAGGAACGGAGAGAAAGACATAAACTCCAGAAAGAAAGAAAGGAATAAAACAAGTGGGTGGAGGGAGAGCAAAATTAAGAGACGACAAAAGAAAGAATAAATGAAAGATAATTAAGAACGACATGAAAAGGAAACGGAAAGAAAGACATAACCACCGGCAGAAAGAAAGAAGGAAGAAAATTAAGAAAAGATGATAGAATCTCAGGGAAGAAGGAAGAAGAATTAAAGACAGGAAATAAGGAAATAAAGATAGCAAAGAAAGGAACATGCAAAGGAAACTAAGAACAGAAAGAAAAAAAACAAAGGAAGAAAAAGCAAATAATAGAAGCTACGGAAAAGAAGAACGTAAAGAAGGAAAAAGGAAAAATAAAGAAAAGAAATACAGAAACATAGGGAAGTCTGAAAGAAGGAAATAAGTAATTAAAGACCTGGGACGAAAGAAAAAATGGTATGGAGGAAAATAAAAAAGAAAGAAAGAAGGAAAGGATGAATAAAAAGGAACGGAAAGAAGGACATAAACACCAGAAAGAAAGAAATTAAGAATGAATGAAAAGGAACGGAAAGAAAGACATAACCACCGGAAAGAAAGAAGGAAGAACATTACGAAAAAGAATGATAGAATTTCAGGGAAGAAGAAGAAGAAATGAAAGAAGGAAAATAAGGAAATACAAATAGGGGCTACGGGAAGAAAGAAAGAAGAAAGTAAAGAAAGAAAAGAAAGTAATAATGAAAGAAAGAAAGAAAATAAGAAAGAAAACAGTCGTAGTGAAGAAAGAAAAAAAAACAAGGGAGAAGAAAGGAAGAAAATAAGAAAAGAAGTGATAGAATCTCAAGGAAGAAAGAAGATGAAATGAGAAAGAAGGAAATATCAAATAGGACTACGGGAAAGAAGAAAGAAGGAAAGAAAGAAAGAAAGAAAGTCAATATAATGAAAGAAATAAGAAACAGAAAGACAGTGCGTAGTGAAGGAAAGAAAAACGGAAGGAAGAAGGAAAAAGCCAAATAAAAAGACTACGTTAAGAAAGAAAAAAGAAAAATAAGGAAAGAAATTAGGCAACATAGGGAAGTCTGAAAGAGGAAATATGTAATTAAAGCGCTGGGAACGAAAGAAAAATGGTAATGGAGAAAAGGAAAAAAAGAAAGAAAGAAAGGAATGGATGAATAAAAAGGGACGGAAAGAAAAGAACATAAACATCAAAAAGAAGAAAGGAAGAACAATAGTTTGTGGAGGGAGACAGAAATTATAGGAGAAAAGAAGAAAGAAGAGAATTAAGGAATAAATTAAGAAATGAATGGAAGGAACGGAAAGAAAGACATGAACACGCAGAAACGGAGTAATAAGGAAAAAGAATGACCAGAATCCTAGGGAAGAAAGAAGAAGAAATGAAAGAAGGAAATGAGGAAATTAAAATAGAAAGGAAAGAAAGAAAGAAAGAAAGAAAGAAAATAAAGAACAGAAAGACAGTCGAAGTGAAGAAAGAAAATAACGGAAGGAAAAAGCCAATAAAAAGAACTACGGAGAAGAAAGAACGTAAAGAAAGAAAAAAGAAAAATAAGGAAAAGAAAGACAGAAACATAGGGAAGTCTGAAAGAAAGAAATATATAATTATGCGTCCCAGGACGCATAACAGCAACAAAATGATTCCATTATAGCATGTCAACTTCCTGCCGAGTTCGTCGTCTTTTGCTGTCTTGATCCTGGAGCGACTTCCGGCTTGGAAATCCGTCTCGTGTGAGTGTTGTCGTTTACACACCCCAGCCACCACCACCACCCACCACACACACGTGGCTGGAACCACGTGATGCAGTGGCGGAAGCAGACAAGTGACAATGTGGCGCCGAGGCAAAAAAAAAAAGTGGTCAACGGTGACTAATTGTTTCGCGAAAAGGGAAAGCGAAATTAAACGTGAGTCTATGCAAGCAAAAACACGTGTCGGGTCGGTGAGTTGAGTTTGAGGTGGTCGTGGGGGGGGGTATCTCGTATGAATTTGTTCAAAATGTAATGTGGACAAACTATTCATTTTTATTTATCTATTTATTTATTTATTATTTTTTATTTTTTTATTATTTTTTTTTTGGGGGGGGGTCGGGGGGCTGACAATTCGAATCAGGTAGGAAAAGGGTTAAATCTATTTGTCAAGAGTATAATCATCATTATTTGTCATGACATAAGTCCCGCTACGAATCTAATTTTCAAAAAAAAAAAAAGATTCCATTCCAAAATATTAGACATTTTAAATGATATCAGATTCTTTTTCTCAGTCAATTATTTATTATTATCTTAAAAGCCACCAATCGGGTGGCAATTACACTACTTTCTGTGGATCTCCGTCTCTCTCTCTCATATATATATATATGTATATATATTATATATATATATATATATATATATATATCTATCTATCTATCTATCTACACACATATATATAAGGATTAATATATATATATATAAGGAAATAGGATATATATATATAATATATATATATAAGGTAATAGAAATAAAGAAAGAAAGAAAAAGAGAAGAGAGAGAGAGAAAAGAGAGAGGGAGGGAGATTAGATACAGAAATATGGACGTTGAAGAAAGAAAAATATGGTAATAGAAAGAAAGAAAGAGAAAGAGAGAGAGAGAGAGATAAGAGAGAGAGAGAGAGGGAGAGGGGGGTAGGGAGAAATTAAATATAGAATATGGAAGTTGAAGAAAAGAAATAGGACATAGAAGAAAAAGAAAGAAAGAAAGAAAGGGAGGGAGGGAGGGAGACATAGAGAAAAATTAGATAAAGAAAAATGGGCGTTTAATTTCATTGTGACTTTTAAACGATCTACCGGTCGTTACTTTTGAGAAAGCACGATCGAAAGGACCCTTAAAGTTTTCATTTTCTCTTTTCTCTTTCGAAAATTGCGGATCAATAAATGTCTGTCATTAACTTTTTAAATCATTTATAAATTCAGCTGTACCAAAAATGTGTGTATATATATATATATATATATATATATATATATATATATATATATATAAATGTAAGGTATCCAAATGACTGGTAGTAAGGGATGATTCCAGCTGGGATCCTTAAAATCTCACTGTATAATCATACTGTATGCTCCTTTAGGTGCAAACATATTCATACAAGGAATTTTATAAATCCTTAAAGAGAGCTCAATGTATAATAATCAATAAATTAGATTGAATACAGAGAAATATTTAATTTTCAAAGAAAGAAAAACTAAACAAACTGTCATTCCGTAATAAATTTATTTCGACCAAAAGCCTTTAAAAAGTTTTTTTTTTAAAATTTCTTAAATCCTTTTGAGATTTTGGTCGAAATAAATTTATTACGGAATGACGGTTTGTTAAGTTTTTCTTTCCTTGAAAATTATATATATATATATATATATATATATATATATACGCGACGCTCTTCTATATATAAGGAATGGAGCACTCTATGACGGTCTTTACATACAAAGCGATGTGTGTATTAAAACAGTTAAAATCCCTTTCCCATTCTTTAAGTGATGACAGCCTACCGATCGGATTTCAATTCCGGTTGTAGGTAGCTTACAAAATGTCTAGCCACACTGAAGAGACTTGATAAGTCGAAACAAGTGTCTGTGGATGACCCTATATATATATATATATATATATATATAACATTAAGAATTAAATCCTTGCACCTGGAGGGTGCATATGTTTGCTAGTAATTATAATACGTTTGTTATCATTTTTTAACGCCTCGGTTAAAAACTGCTAGTACTTATTATTACCGTATTTACTGGAATACATTTAGCATCCAAATAATTCTATCTCAATGTCCAACAACACCCCATCTCAAGTCAACTCTGACTCGGTGTGGAAGTATCTATTAGTCTTCTATCTATTGTTCAAATAAATCTGTTTGTTAGTGATATATCCGGGTTAAGGGATATATTCTGAAGTTGGTATTGTGTATATTATCGCAGTAGTAATTGGTACTTCGAATAGAAATTCATCTTCCGAGCTGTGGGGGGGGGTAGTCTGGCGAGTAAGCTTAGCTTGTAGGCTGAGGTATAGGTATAGGTATAGGGGTATTTACATATGTCCCACTTTCACACGATATGGCACAAGGCCGTTTTATGTGGGCACCACCCACAAGCCGATACTCATTGGTGGCAGGGAGAAAAATTGCGTCGATCCCGTTGGCATTCAGCCCTCAAGAGGGGCGCCTCGGGCGCTGGGCAATAAACCCGGCCCTGACCCTTTAAATCGAGGGGTTAGGTATTGCCTGGGGGGATGGCCCCCTGGGATCGACGCTATTATGCCAAATCAACCTGTCCAGTGGCCGAAGCGCACTAGGTGTAGGTATAGGTGCCAGTACCAACACAGTGTCGACTATTTATACATGACACTGTCCAATCAGATTATAGTGAGGGGATACCAAGGTATTTACATATTCATTACATCATTTAGCTAATGTAAATTACTTCAGTCATTTTATTGATATACTCAAAGTTAATGATAAATCTAACATGAAAATTACTTGTACAAACTAATTATTTCTCTGAATCTTTGAGATGAAGCTTGATAATTAGTATTATTTTTTATTATTTTGACAATTGTCCTTATTTTTATTGTTATCTGTATAACGTTTTCGGTCGATGTACACTACGGCCTTTTTCAGGTATTTATTGTCAAATTCGGAAACCTTTTCGGACTAGGGAACCTTCTTGTGGTAATCGGGAGCCATCACACATAGCCTAGTTGATAAAGGAGTTGGTTTAAGACAGTTCTAAGTGACAGTTATCTCTAGACTACAGGTTCAATCCTGGCCAGGAGCAGCAGTAACATAAAATAATAATTAACACAGCTTAACACCTCTACCCCAGCTATGATTAGCGGAATGAGAACAGGATACCCACGTGGACTGAATAAAGGGTTAGGTTCAATGTTCCGTGATGGCTCCCGATTAGGACAAAAAGGTTCCAGCTTACGACAAGAAGGTTCTCGAGTCCGTGAAAACTCACGGGTCCGACAAGAAATACCTGAAGGGTCCATCTATGGATTATATAGAAAAATGTATTCATTAAAAAAATGTGCATCCATTAAGAATTAATTCATTTAATAAATTTATCGGCATTAAATGACCCACTGAGGTTGATATACCGTAAAACAAACCAAACCAAACCAATGCTATTGGAAACCATGCGGCTTCTGTGCCGGGAAATCCGGTATTTACTTAGTTTTACCTAAAACGCTGAAGGTTGTTTGCTACACCAGCTATTCTTAAATGTTTCACAATCCAAGTACTGACCTGGTTCATCGTTGCTTAACTTGCTATCCTCTCTTTTTTATTCATATTTTATTTTAGACTAGAAGCGGCCATCCGGAATCGCCTGGGTAGAGGGAGTGGGGCCAAAAGTTCGTCTTGCAGATCCACCATTACTGAATCAGAAGTTGGATCCTCACAGGATGCCCCATTAAAATCTCTATGTATAAAAGACCTTTTGTCAGAAAAGAAAGTGTGAAAACACTCCGTAAAGAAAGATTAATGTCTCCTATTTAAAATATTAAGGGCAAAAAAAATCCATGCTGTTATCATTGAAATTTTATTATCATAACGAATATGAATAAAATATTGATTATTTTTGCTCAAAAACCATGCCCTGGTGATACTTAATGTATATATATATATATATATATATTTACTTTGTCTTTAATTGTTCTATTTTCGAAGTTTGCTCCGGACATACACATACACACAAATGAGATGTATATATATATATATATATATATATATATATATAATACTTTTTTTCTTTGTTTCTTTTTTCTTTTACTTTTGCTCTTTCTTTCTTCATTTCCTTCATCCTATTTCTCTTTCTCAAACGCCCATTTTTCTGTATCTAATATTTCTCTATGTCTCCCTCCCTCCCTTTCTTTCTTCCTTTCTTTTTTCTTTCTTTCTTTCTTTCTTTCTTTCTTTCTTTCTTTCGTTCTTTCTTTCTATTGTCCTATTTCTCTTTCTTCAACTTCCATATTTCTATATTTAATTTCTCCCTACCCACTCTCTCTCTCTTTACCCCTCTCTCTCTCTCTCTCTCTTTCTTTCTATTACTATATTTTTCTTTCTTCAACGTCCATATTTCTGTATCTAATTTCTCCCTCCCTCTCTCTTTCTCTCTCTCTCTCTCTCTCTTTCTCTTTTTCTTTCTTTCTTTATTTCTATTACATATTTTTCTCTCTTCAACGTCCACATATCTGTATCTAATTTCTCCCTACCCCTCTCTCTATTTTTCTATTTCTTTCTTTCTTTTTTTCTTTCTATCACCATATTTCTTTCTTCAACGTCTATATTTCTGTATCTAATTTCTCCTTCCCCTCTCTCTCTTTCTCTCTCTCCTTTTTTTCTTTTTTTTCTGTCTGTCTGTCTGTCTATTACCATATTTTCTCTTTCTTCAACGTTCATACTTCTGTATCTAATTTCTCCCTACCCTCTCTCTTTCTTTCTCTCTCTCTCTTCTTCTCTCTCTCTCTCTCTCCTCTCTGTCTTTCTTTTCTTTCTTTCTTTCTATTACCATATTTTTCTTTCTTCAACGTCTATATTTCTGTATCTAATTTCTCCCTTCCCCTCTTCTCTCTTCTTTCTCTCTTTCTTCTTTCTTTCTTTCTTTCTTTCTTTCTTTCTTATTTCTTTATTTATTTATTTATTTATTTATTTCTATTACCATATTTTTTCTTTCTTCAACGTCTATATTTCTGTATCTAATTTCTCCCTTCCCCTCTCTCTCTTTCTCTCTCTCCTTCTTTCTTTCTTTTTTTCTGTCTGTCTGTCTGTCTATTACCATATTTCTCTTTCTTCAACGTTCATACTTCTGTATCTAATTTCTCCCTACCCCCTCTCTCTTTCTTTCTCTCTCTCTCTCTCTCTCTCTCTCTCTCTCCCTCTCTGTCTTTCTTTCATTCTTTCTATTAACATATTTTTCTTTCTTCAACATCCACATATCTGTATCTAATTTCTCCCTACCACCTCTCTTTCTTTCTCCCCCTCTCTCTCTTTCTTTCTTTCTTACTCTCTCTCTTTCTTTCTTTCTTTCTTTCTTTCTATTACCATATTTCTTTTTCTTTTAACCTCCATCTTTCTATATCTCTCCCTTCTTTTTTCCTTGTCCATCTTCATTCAACCATTAATGAATTTATATAATGTCTAACGACTAAACTCCTTACAAAGCATCACCTCTTCGACCACAACATCCAATACTATTAGATTCGTTACCCATGGGTCTTGCGTTCGATCCCCACCACCGCCACTACCATCATTCATTACTAACATCACTACACGCTTTTATTCAAGCCACCAACGCCTCCGTTATCAACGCCAGATTCCAATCGTAAGTATTTACAGATAATAATTAAAATCTGAATAATATATCTCGCCTCGGGGTCTCTTGGCACATTTCTCGGACAGGCCAGCATTTCAGTCCCTCATCGATCGATCCCATGTAACTGGTCGTTCGGTGAGAACACATACGACGGTATTAGGTAAATAGACGAGGAAGAATGTATCGGTGGCTAATGTAGTGAAGTGTTACAATTGTGTTAGAGGATCGACTGGTTTGCTTTTTAAACAAGCGATAATGTTAAGGATGGAGTGATTGGAAATATGACAGATTCAAAGAGATTGAAGCTTTTTTTTTTAATTGTTTCTTTTTTTTCTGTTTATTTTTGGGCTTTCTTTCGTTCTTTTTATATTTGTTCATTTATTCTTCCTTTATTTATTGAACGTGAATCTTTCGTTCTTAATTTTTCTTTATCATTCATTCTTTCTTTCGTTCCTTTTTTTATTTATTTTATTTCTTTCTTGAATTTTCATTCTTACCCATTTAATTTATCTTTTTTTTTTAATTTTAAATTCTGTTTGCTTGTTTCAATTTTCATACGTTTTTTTTTTCAATTTTTCTATTTTTTTTTCAATTTTCATTCTTTATTTCAATTTTCATACTTTTTCCAATTTTCATTCTTTATTTCAATTTTCATACTTTTTCCAATTTTCATACTTTTTCAATTTTCATACTTTTTTTCAATTTTCATATTTGTTTTTTTCCAATTTTCATACTTTTTTAAGTTTCAATCTATTTTTCAATTTTAAAAAAAATGTTCATACTTTTTATTCCAATTTTCATACTTTTTTCCCAATTTTCATGCTTTTTTTTCAATTTTCTTACTTTTTTCCAATTTTCATAATTTATTTACAATTTTCATACTTTTTTCAATTTTCATACATTTTTTCCAATTTTCTCACTTTTTTCCCAAATTTTCATATTTTTCTTCAGTTTTCATACTTCTTTTTCCTATTTTCCTATTATTTTTTTCAATTTTCCTACTTTTTTCCAATTTTCATACCCTTTTCCCAATTTTCATACGTTATGGCTCAATTTCCATACTTTCTTTCAATGTTTCTTCCTTCTTTAAATATTCATCCTTTCTTTCAATGTTCATTGTTGTGTGTCTTTCTTTCCCTTTGTTCTCTTTTTCTCTTTCTTTCTTGTGAGTTGTCTTTTTTGTTTTGTGTAATTTTCAATTTTGTTTTTTTCATTCTTTCATTCCGGTGCTCTAGGGAATGTAAAGTAACCAATTATCACTATTGCTCCTTGGTCCACTCTGACCCGGAGTGGCAGTACCTGTTAGAGTTCATTCTATGGTTGAATAGAAGGAAATGAATTTAAAAAATATGTTTAGATAAAATTGAGTTCACATCAGAAATGAATAAAACAAAACGTCTTCGGCATAAAATAACCTAACAAGGGTTGATTTGCCATAGAATCCTACCAGGATTTGAACTCGTGTCGTCGTGTCCATTTTTTACGACGATAACATTACACCACCCTCCGTCATATTATCGCATAGGGCCTGTTATTTCTATTTATTCTATTCTATCTTACTTACCTCTTCCCCTATCCCACCCCTCTGTCTCTCTCTCTCTCTATATATATATATTTTTTTTTCTTTTCTTCATCGGGGCGACCTAATGTCGGTATCGGTCAGAAAGCGAGGGAGTCTATCCCCTTTTCACTAGCGCTAGACCAAGGTGATTATTTTAGCATCTGAGGTGGAGCGCCACACCTACCATCAGCTCCTCACTTTACCGCACAGATTCCTGTGCTACTCATTCACTGAGTTGGCGAGGACCGGTATCGAACCAAGAACCTTGTGATTCCTAGCCGAACATTCTACCGACTGAGCTATTTGGATGCATTTGAATAGTAAAATAACATGTAATGCATTTTCAAAATAAAATAAATAGCGATGCATTTCCATTGTAATATAATCTTGATTTCATGTTTTCGACCCGTTTGTTTCGTAGATAGTGTAATACATTTCTATAGCAAAATAACCTGTAATGCATTTTTATAGCAGAATAATTTGGAATGTGTTTCTCTGGTTCTGACACATTCATGTTTATAATAGATAGATTTTGATCAATTTGTATTATAAATAGATTTAATATTTGGATGCATTTGTCTAGTTGAATAACCTTTAATGCATTTTCAAAATAAAATAATTAACAATGCATTTTCAAAGTAATATCATCTTGATTTCATGTTTTCGACCCGTTTGTTTAATAGATGGTGTACTAAAATAACCTGTAATGCATTTTTATAGTAAAATAACCTATAATGCATTTTTATAGTAAAATAACCTGTATTGCATTTTTGTAGTAAAATAACCTGCAATACATTTTTATAGTTGAATAATTTGGAATGTGTTTCTCTGGTTTTGACACATTTGTTTAATAGATAGATTTTATAGTGTAGAATAACTTACAGTGTATTTCTCTAGTTTTTCTATTGGTTTTATAAATATATTTAATATTGGGATGCATTTGTTTTGAAGAATAACCTGTAATGCATTTTCAGAATAAAATAATTAGCGATGCATTTTCATAGTAATATCATCTTGATTTCATGTTTTCGTGTTTAGTAGATGGTGTAATGCATTTCTATAGTAAAATAACCTATAATTAATGATGTATTTTCATAGTAATATCATGTTGATTTCATGTTTTTGACCCGTTTGTTTAGTAGATAGTTTGATACATTTCTATAGTAAAATAACCTGCAATGCATTTTTATAGCAGAATAATTTGGAATGTTTTTCTCTGGTTTTAACACATTTGATGAATTTTGACCGATTTGTTTTATAAATATATTTGATATTGGGATGTTTTTGTTTAGTAGAATGACATGTAATGCATTTTCAAAATAAAATAATTAGCAATGCATTTTCATAGTAATATCATCTTGATTTCATGTTTTCGACCCGTTTGTTTTGTAAATAGTTTAATACATTTCTATAGTAAAATAACCTGTAATGCATTTTCTAAATAAAATAATTAGCGATGCATTTTTATAGTAATATCATCTTGATTTCATGTTTCGACCTGTTTGTTTATTAGATAGTGTAATACATTTCTATAATAAAATAACCTGTAATGCATTTTTATAGTAGAATAATTTGGAATGTGTTTCTCTGGTTCTGATACATTTGTTTATAATAGATAGATTTTGACCGATTTGTTTTATAAATATATTTGATATTGGAATATATTTGTTTAGTAGAATAACCTGTAATGCATTTTCTAAATAAGATAATTAGCGATACATTTTCATAGTAATATCATCTTGATTTCATGTTTTCGACCCGTTTGTTTTGTAAATAGTGTAATACATTTCTATAGTAAAATAACCTGTAATGCATTTTTATAATAAAATAATTAGCAATTCATTCTCATAGTAATATCATGTTGATTTCATGTTTTCGTGTTTAGTAGATGGTGCAATACATTTCTATAGTAAAATAACTTATAACTAATGATGTATTTTCATTGTAATATCATGTTGATTTCATGTTTTCGACCCGTTTGTTTTGTCGAGAGTTTAATACATTTCTATAGTAAAATAACCTGCAATGCATCTTTATAGCAGAATAATTTGGAATGTTTTTCTCTGGTTTTAACACATTTGATGAATTTTGACCGATTTGTTTTATAAATAGATTTGATATTGGGATGCATTTGTTTAGTAGAATAACCTGTAATGCATTTTCAAAATAAAATAATTAGCGATGCATTTTCATAGTAATATCATCTTGATTTCATGTTTTCGTTCCGTTTTTTTAGTAGATAGTTTAATACATTTCTAGAGTAAAATAACCTGTAATGCATTTTCTAAATAAAATAATTAGCGATGCATTTTCATAGTAATATCATGTTGATTTCATGTTTTCGACCCGTTTGTTTTGTAAATAGTGCAATACATTTCTATAGTAAAATGACCTGTAATGCATTTTTATAGTAAAATAACCTGTAATGCATTTTTATAGTAAAATAACCAGTAATGCATTTTTATAGCAGAATAATTTGGAATGTTTTTCTCTGGTTTTAACACATTTGATGAATTTTGACCGATTTGTTTTATAAATAGATTTGATATTGGGATGCATTTGTTTAGTAGAATAACCTGTAATGCATTTTCAAAATAAAAATAATTAGCAATGCATTTTCATAGTAATATCATCTTAAATTGATTTCTTTATATGGTTTTAGCATTTGCTCCTGTCCTACTACTTTAGATTGAATGAGACATTTAGCATTATTATTTAATAAATCCTATTCGTACGAGTGAATGTGTCATAAACAGCGAGTTGACAATATGAACTGATAAGAGATTTGTGTTAATGATTCGGTGTGTAGCAGTAAGAATGGCCACAGCAGCTGTTTAGTGAAAGTCGACTGACTCACTCTGGCCGTAAAACGTGATCGTTGGGATAATCTGACCATTTGTGGCGCGATAACAATGACCAGTGTCGTGTTAAAATGTGTTAGACTGGCCATCTTCCCTGCTGTTGTCGACAATCTTATAGGGCAACTCCCAGTTTCCTGCGAACGAGGAACGTCAAAATATACTGACCATCGGAGAGGGTAATGAAGTTAAGAGAAAATGGAAATGAGGGGTCGGGAGTTAGTGAGAGAGAAAAGATGAATAGGGAAGAAGAAGAAGAAGAAGAAGAAGAAGAAGAAGGCACAATATGAAGAAGGAAGAAGGGAAAAGAAGAAGAAGAAGAAGAAGAAGAAGAAGAAGAAGAAGAAGAAGAAGAAGAAGAAGAAGAAGGCACAATATGAAGAAGGAAGAAGGAAAAGAAGGCAAAGATGAAGAAGGAAGAAGGGAAGAAGAGAAGAAGAAGAAAAAGAAGGCAAATGAAGAAGAAGGAAGAAGAGAAAAGAAGATGAAGAAGGAAGAAGGGGAAAGAAGAAGAAGAAGGAAGAAGGGGAAAGAAGAAGAAGAAGGAAGAAGAAGAAGAAGAAGAAGGCACGACGAAGAAGAAGAAGATGAAGAAAAGTAGTAGAAGAAGAAGAAGAAGAAGAAAAAGAAGAAGATCAGTAATAGAAGAAGAAGAAGTTTGGGAGAATGAGTCGGAGATAAAGAGTTGAGATGTGAAAGAAAAGAGAATTGAGAAAAAAGTACATATGGCGCAATGGATATAAGGGTTGAGTTAATACAATTCTAAATGACAATCCTAATCATCTGGAGGCTGCAGGTTCAATCCTGATTATAGGCAAAAATAACACAGAATACTTAAAATGGCTTAAGACTGGTACTCAGTTATGATCAACGTAATGAGAACTATCTCCCCCAATAGTTTAAAGGATTTGGTTCGAAATCAGTGAAGATTTCCCAGTTCGACAAGAAGGTTTCCGAGTTCAGCAAAACACCCCTGAAGTAGGCCGGAGAGCACATCAACCGAAATGTTGTGTATTTAAGAATAAAGATGAGGACAACAGGCCGTAAAATCTTAATAATACAAAAAAGAAAGACGAAAATTAAGTAAAATGATTTCGACAGGCGAAGAAGACAAATAAAAAAAGAAAGAAATAGAAAGAAAGAAAGAAAAAAGGAAAAAGAAAGAATTAGAGAAAGAAAATACTGGATTAATATAGGAAAGTAATAACACTGAGAATGATAAAGAGAGATTGTAAAAGTGAAAGAGAGAGAGAGAGAGAGAGAGAAGAGAGAGAGAGAGAGAGAGAGAGAGAGAGGGGGACGGGGGCATAGAAAAGAGAGTGGAGCATATGTGTGCACGGGAAAGAGAGGGAGGAAAGAGAGAATAAATGAAAGAAATGAAAAAGAAAGAATTAGAGAAAGAAAATAAGGGGAACGGGGAAAAGAGACACATGAAAAGAGAGAGAGAGAGAGGGGGCACAGAGAGAGAAAGTGGAGCATATTTGATGACTTTTCTGGTGAGATTTCGTTGTGTTATTCATTCTAGCTGTGACTGTCTGATGAGACTGAACTGGGGAGTTTTGGAAATTTCTTGAAATTTCTAAAAGCCTCTTAAGTTTTGGTCAAAATAAATTTATTACAGGTTGACGGTTTATTGAGTATTTCCTTTCTTTCAAAGGTAAATATTGTTCTGTATTTAATTTAAAATATAGATTATTATGCATTGAGCTCTCTTTAGGGATTTATAAAAATCCTTGTATTTGCACCTACTAAAACATGCAATATATTATACAGTGAGATTTTGAAGATCCCATGTAGAATCATCCCTTACTACCAGTTTTGGATACCTTACACACACACACACACACACACACACACACATACACACACACACGCACACATATATATATATATATATAAAGATTTTTTGTTTGTTTTTATAGTGTGATAGGAGCATTATTTATAAATGTAATACTATATATATTTTTTTCTTTTTTTGAAGGCAAAATAATGCAGATTCATGTTGAAAAACATATTTATTCTTGTGCTCTTAATTTCCGGATTAAAATCCATCTTCAGAGAGTTCATTATAGAGTTGAAAATGTTCCATCTGTGTTTTTTAAAGTCAACTTGGTTCTAATGACGCTGAGCTTGATGGAGATTTGAAATTTGGAGGAGATCGTAAACTTCCGTTAAGATTTCAAATTCGGCAGAGATCGTGCAGTTCCGTTAAAACCCGTGAGTTGTTAAATTGCGGGAGGTTTGAAATCATTTAAGATATATATATTTTTTTCTTTTAAATTTATTTTCTTAAATTTTTTTTAAGGAATTTTTTTTTTCCTTTTTAATACTATAAAAACAATTCCCCGCTCAGGGCATATTGAAATAAAGATTTTTTTGTTTGTTTTTATAGTGTGATAGAAGCATTATTTATACATGTAATACGATAATTAGAACCAAGTTGACTTTAAAAAACACAGATGGAATATTTTCAACTCTATAATGAACTCTCTGAAGATGGATTTTAATCCGAAAATTAAGAGCACAAGAATAAATATGTTTTTCAACATGAATCTGCATTATTTTGCCTTCAAAAAAAGAAGAATATATATATATATATATATATATATATATATATATATATATATATATATAATGTGTGTGTGTGTGTGTACAGAGAGAGATAGAGAGAGAGGGGTAAGAGAATATGGTAAAAGAAAATTCAGGGGTTAGGAAGAAGAAGAAGAAGAAGAAGAAGAAGAAGAAGAAGAAGAAGAAGAAGAAGAAGAAGAAGAAGAAGAAAGGCGTGGATACTGGAATGAAAAATTCGTTACTCTTACTCCTACGCCGATCCCATTCTGAAGATTTTTCCACGAAGGGAAATGGTTCGGATTGTTGGATATTGACAATGGTTATTCAGCCTCACTGAAGGAACTGCTGGAACGGAAGTCACTTCGGGGATCCTCCCCCAAAAGAATATGGCCCGGTGCTGTTGACGCG
>CM042172.1:68937808-68940308 GCA_023376005.1 Doryteuthis pealeii | reverse complement strand
TGAAGAAGGCTGGAGGTCACATCGGCCGAAACGTTGTCTCATTTTCTCAGGAATTATTCACTCCATTATCCCCATCATTGTTATTTGTTTTATCGCAAATTACATACAGAAATCATCATGATCTCCATCATCATATTATTATCATTGTATTCCTTGAGATATTCTAAATTTAATTTTAATGGTGGTTTTTCACTAAAGTTTGAGTGACAACAAGTCTCTTCAGGTCTAGAGGACTCTTCTAAGTATTCTAGCCATTAAAACTATCCATTAAAACTAGTAAAAATATGCCCCCCACCCCGGGGTGCAAGTATTTAAGTTTTAATACAATAAGATGTATCAAATTAGATATTAGACAAAGGAACTAAATAAGAACACATAAAAAGATTATACTTATTTTATTTTAATTTATTTCTATGTAAATCATAATGTTATACTTATTTCAAACAGAGGGAGTATAACCAAATTGAACAGCTTGGATGCTAGCACTTCCCATCAATCCCAACTTTCATTGATAAATGAAAATTTAATAATAAAATTACAGTAATGTTTTTATGGATTTCTTTTAAGATCTGATAAGAATTTTGCTTATATTTATTAAAATAAAACCAAACAGTTAGAAATCAATAAAACCAAGTAAATATTTATTAAAATCAAATTGTTAATATCAATGTTATTTATCCTTCTCTTTCATACTTTAAACTGTTATTTTATTTATAAAGTCCATTTAAGTATATATATATATATATATATATATATATATATATATATATATATATATATATGTATATGTATATATATATATATATATATATATATATATATATATTATATATATATATATATATATATATATATATATATATATATAATATATATATATATTTATATTATATATATATATTATTTATATTTATATATATATATTTATATTTATATTTATATATATATATATATATATATATATATATATATATATATATATATATATATATATATAATATATAATTAAGAGTAAGGAAATGAATCCGACGGTATAAGTATAGATAAAAGGATATGAAAACACACAATGCTGTTAAAATGAAAATTATATGATATAAGATATTTTAATTTTAACAGCATTGTGTGTTTTCATATCCTTTTATCTATACTTATATATATATATATATATATTATATATATATATATATATATATATATATATATATATATATATAATTCATGTAACTTATTTTAACTATGTTGTAGTCTGGATGAGCTCGATTTTCAATCCAATTTCCATTGTGAGCGGTTTAAAGTAGGCAAAGTTTCAAAATTACCCTAACCATACCCAGTGACCGATTAACAAATGAGTTTTTAATTAAAACTCTTTTCATTTTTATGCAAACTTATAATAATCTTATTTCTTTAATAGATAAATCCCAACTAATTGATCATAGTCTTTCTGCTTGGTTATACTGCCAGGATCCTAGTGGCGGGAGAAGCGCTAGGAGCGGCTGAAAGTAGACAAAGGCTTAATTTTGGATTAATTTTCTTATAAATCATACCACGAAACAAAACTAGCGGTTCGTATCTCCTCCTAATGTCCACTTCATTAGCATAAAATAAAATAGCGTTTCTCGCATTGTTGGCTTTATTGTATTGGCCACTTTCCAAACATATTTGAGTGATTATAATAGAAAGCATTTTAATTTTGGCTGGTGTATCTTCCTTTTAGCTTGAAGTACTTGGACGCGAAATGCTCGCCGGGGTGGGACTGGAGGCATCAACGATGCAGGAGGAGGGGTCGAGGAATAGTCAGCATTATCAGAATTTTCGAAGACTCCATTTTATGACGGAATGAAGATTTTCTAATAGCATAATCGCATATATAGATTAAACCAATTCAATCACGATAGGAGGTGGGGTAGTCCCGTGGCACGGTGGTTAATGTTCTGGCCTGCACCCTCGTAGTAAATAAGTTCGAACTCCACTCTTTCGGACTAATACCCTTGGGAAAGATACAAACGCCCTTATGTCTCCAGTGCTGTATTAAATAGTGCCACTAGTTTTCACAGCAGTGTCCCGCGTTTCTTGTCCGTCTTACTCGGATGTTTTGGGTGATATGTGGCAGGTGGCCGTACAGCTGCTTTCTCGTGGGGTGCTGTTTCCACGTCTTGTTCAGGATCACACGCAGCATTCTTGTGCAGCTCCCATCTAGTTCATTCTCTTGTCGATTCGTTAGGGTCCAGGTGGTGCAGCCATACAGCAGCACTGATACGACAACGGCCTGGAAGAACTGTCTCTTTAACTTGTCTGTGAGATTGGATTTCCATATGACAGATAATTTATTTATAGCGGCCCATGCCATTCCTATACGTGCATTAACGTCGTTTTCTGTGGAGGAGATGTTACTGCCTACGTATCTAAATTGTTCTGCCGAGTTTAGATATATATACATATATAATGTCATATATGTGTGCCTGTTTATATTTAGAGTAAGAAAAATGACATCAAGTAAAAC
>CM042172.1:68890308-68927808 GCA_023376005.1 Doryteuthis pealeii | reverse complement strand
TGTTAATGTCTACTATCTAAAATATTAATTGAAAAAAAATCCATGGTGTTATCATTTAAATTTCATGTTTTAATTATCGTTACAAATATAAATCAAATCTCTATTATTTTTGCTCAAAAACCAAGCCCTGGTGATATTTAATGTGTATATATATTTACTTTGTCCTTAATTGTTTTATTTTCGAAGTTTCCTCCGGACAAAAATTAATGCAAATATATATACACATATACACACACATATATATATACACACACACATATATATACACATATACACACATATATATATATACACATACACACATATATATACACATAAACATATATACAAATACACACATATATATATATATATATATAT
Source organism: Doryteuthis pealeii (assembly GCA_023376005.1). Classification (NCBI taxonomy): domain Eukaryota; kingdom Metazoa; phylum Mollusca; class Cephalopoda; order Myopsida; family Loliginidae; genus Doryteuthis; species Doryteuthis pealeii. Next base: position 68,927,448 of record CM042172.1, on the reverse strand, counting down.
ATATATATATATATATATTATATATAAGTGCTTATTGGAGTCGTACCTATTTTGAAAATTAATTAATTAATAATGAATTAGGCGGGAATACCTATTAAATGTATGGCTAAACAAAATCGAGAAAAATCAATCTCTGTATGTACATTTCGGCCTATTAGGCCTCATCAGCAGAGCTATAGATCGAAGACCGCCTGTGCGTGATTTGAAACCGGACTGCCAAGCTGACAGGCCGATCCCATAACCCCAACACAAAACGACTCCAATTAAGCACTTATTCCCCAAAAAATTATCGGCAAAAAGCCATTCTAAACAAACCTTGTTTACAACTTATGATATCATCGTGTAATAAAAGTCACTAGAAGAGGAATGTTAACCTACTCTAAACAAATCATAAAAATCTAAGAAGTTCGTTTGGTGTTGGGGTTATGGGATCGGCCTGTCAGCTTGGCAGTCCGGTTTCAAATCACGCACAGGCGGTCTTCGATCTATAGCTCTGCTGATGAGGCCTAATAGGCCGAAATGTACATACAGAGATTGATTTTCTCGATTTGTTTAGCCATACATTTAATAGGTATTCCCGCCTAATTCATTATTAATTAATTAATTTTCAAAATTAGGTACGACTCCAATTAAGCACTTATTCTCCAAAAAATTATCGGCAAAAAGCCATTCTAACCAAACCTTGTTTACAATATATATATTATATATATATATATATTATATATATATATATATATATATATACATACACATATATCATACACACATATATGTACACACAAAGAAAAGAAAAGAAAGAAAGAACGAGCCTGAAAAAAAAAGAAATAAGTTGGAATAAAAGACTGAGAAAATAGAAAGAAAGAAAGAAAGAAAGAAAGAAAAAGAAAAAGAAAAAAGAATGAGCCTGAATAAAAAACAGAAATAATAGTTGAAATAAAAGACTGAGAAAGAAAAAAGAAAGAAAGAAAGAAAGAGAAATAAAGAGAGAAAGAAAGACAAATAAAAGAAGAAAAAGAATGAGCTTGAAAAAAAAGTTGAAATAAAAGACTGAGAAATAAAGAAAAAAAGAAAGAAAGAAAGAAAGAAAAAGAAAAGAAAAAAGAATGAACCTGAATAAAAAAAGAAAAAAAAAGTTGAAATAAAAGACTGAGAAAGAAAGAAAAAAAGAAAGAAAGAAAGAAGAAAGAAGAAAGAAGACAGAAAAAAATGATTCTGAAAAAAATAATTGAAATAAAAGACTGAGAAAGAAAGAAAGAAAGAAAAAAGAAAAAGAATGAGCCTGAAAAAAAGAAAAAATAGTTGAAATAAAGGACTGAAAAGAAAGAGAAAAAAAGAAAGAAAGAAAGAAAAAGAAAAGGAAAAAGAACGAGCATGAAAAAAAAGAAAAGAAATAAGTTGAAATAAAAGACTGGGAAGGAAAGAAATGAGTAAAAACGAAAAATCTTGACGAATGAATGAATAACGAAACGAAAAATCTTGAAAAATAAAATTGGTAAATGATTATGAAAGAAATAATTAATAAATGAATAATGAACGAAGAAAGGAAAGAATAAATAATATAAGAATAAATATTTAAAGGAACAAAAATCTAGTAAAGTATGCAGAGAAGACGAATAAGTCAAAAGAAAAATACTAAAAATAAATGAATAATATAATTAATAAAAAGTACAACGGAAAAAAGAAAAAAAAGAAAAAAGTTCTGAAATATTTAGAAATAAATTAAAAGAAAATGAAAGACAAAATATAATAAAGAAAAAGAGAAATATGCAAAAAAGAAGAGGAGGTCCTACAAAAACAACAATAATAACAAAAAGAAGAAAATACGAAAATAAAATACAAACTATGATAAAGAAAATGAGAAAGAAGAAGAAGTAGAACAAAAAGAAGAAGAAAATAAGAACAATAAAATAAATATTAAAAAAAAGTTTTGAGAAAGAAAAAGAAAAGAATAAATAAATAAATAGATAAGAATGAAAATTAAATGCAAAATATTTAAGAAGAAGAAGAAGAAGAAGAAGAAGAAGAAGAAGAAGAAGAGAAGAAGAACAACAACAACAACAACAACAACAACAACAAGAGAGGAAGAAGAAGAAGAGGAAGAAGAAGAAGAGAACAACAACAACAAGGATGAGAAGAAGAGAAAAAGAAGAAGAAGAAGAAGAAGAAGAAGAAAAAAAACAACAACAACAAGGATGAGGGGAGAGAGAAGAAGAAGAAGAAGAAGAAGAAGAAGAAGAACAACAACAACAACACACAACAAGGAAGAGAAGAAGAAGAAGAAGAAGAAGAAGAAGAAGAAGAAGAAGAAGAAGAAGAAGAAAAAATACGAAAACAAGACCATCAAAAAAGAATTTCTGAGAAACCAAAATGAATAAATATATAAATAAATAAATAAAAATGAAATTAAATACAAAAAAATAATAAAGAAAAAGAGAAATATGAATGGAAAGAAGGAAGAAAATGAAGAAAAAACGAACAAACAAAACAAAACAAAACAAAAAAGACCCAAACATTCGTTCATATGAATAGATATTCGTTTGGGAAATCTAGAGCCCAAATCCGGAATATCTCTGCAAAAATGACGTCTCAGCCAAGAAAGAGTAGAATATGAAAGGAAAGCAGGCATTTAGAAACCACCCCCGGGGGCACAAGTTGGAGGTGAGGGTGGTGGATAAAACTGTAACATTTGAGGGGTACGCAATGGACGCTTACAGATTAAATGAAAAAAAGGGGGGAATGAAATAGGTGAACTTGGATAAATGGCGACATATTTATTGGTACAAATTCAAATAATCTAATTAGGAACTGAATCGAAATGTCCTTCATCGTCTATTCCACCATAATTGTTTTCTTGTGTGTGTGTGTGTTTGTGTGTGTGTGTGTGTGTGTTTGTTTGTTTGTGTTGTGTGTGTGTGTGTGTGTGGTTTGTTTGTGTGTGTGTGTGTGTGTTTGTGTGTGTCTTTGTAACTGTGTGTATTGTGTGTGTGTGTGTGTGTATGTGTGTGTGTGTGTGTGTGTGTGTGTGTGTGTGTGAAAACTTATCCAATTTCTCCGCCACGGGCAAGACGTGACGCCAGGTCAATTTTTAAGCGGTGTAGAACTGGTTTGAATTCAGAGTTTTCCTTCTCCTAGACTGGTTGACCATCTATTGGTACAAATTCAAATAATCTAATTAAGATCTAAATCAAAATGTCTTCATCGTCTATTCCACCATAATTGTTTTCTTGTGCGTATGTGTGTGTGCGTGTGTGTGTGTGTGTGTGTATGTGTGCGTGCGTGCTTGTTTGTGTGTGTGTGTGTGTGTGTGTGGTGGTGTGTGTGAACTTATCCAATTCCTCCGCCACGGCAAGACGTGATACCAGATCAATTTTTTAAGCGGGGTAAAGCTGGTTTGAATTCAGAGATTTTCTTCTCCTAGACTGGTTGACTAACGATGATTGTTTTCTCACATGTGTGTGTGTGTGTATGCGCGCGCGCGCGTTTGTGTGTGTGTGTGTGCGTGTGTGTGTGTGAACTTATCCAATTCCTCCACCACGGGCAAGATGTGACGCCAGATCAATTTTTAAGTGGGGTATAGCTGGTTTGAATTCAGAAATGTCCTTGTCCTAGACTGGTTGACTAGCTATGATTGTTTTTTTTTCTCGTATGTGTGTGGTGTGTGTGTGTGCGTGTGTGTGTGTGTGTGTGTGTGTGCGTATGTGTGTTTATCGAATTCCTCCGCCACGGGTAAGACGTGATACCAAAGTCAACTTTCAAGTGAGGTAAAACTGGTATGAATTCAGAGTTTTCCTTCTCCTAGACTAGTTACCTAGCCGCAGTTGTTTTTCATGTTTGTTTGTGTGTATGTATATTTATGTGTGCGTGTTTGTGTTTGTGTTGTGTGTGTGTGTGTGTGTGTGTGTGTGGTGTGTGACTCATTAGGTTTTAAACTTTATTATTGGCTCTACTTAGGTATTGAGCACTGTTATTTTAGCTCTAGATAATCCTAGCAGTTTTTATATATATATATTTTTTTTCATATATATATATATTTCTTTTGGTCAGTGTTGGGTNAAATAAAGATGAGGACAACAGTCTGAAACATCAAAATTATTCACATCAAGAATTCCTTAAATTAACATCTATTTGAGAAATAAAGATGAGGACAACAGTCTGAAACATCAAAAATTATTCACATCAAGAATTCCTTAAATTAACATCTATTTGAGAAATAAAGATGAGGACAACAGTCTGAAAACATCAAAATTATTTCACATCAAGAATCCTTAAATTAACATCTATTTGAGAAATAAAGATGAGGACAACAGTCTGAAACATCAAAATTATTCACATCAAGAATTCCTTAAATTAACATCTATTTGAGAAATAAAGATGAGGACAACAGTCTGAAACATCAAAATTATTCACATCAAGAATCCCTTAAATTAACATCTATTTGAGAAAAAAGATGAGGACAACAGTCTGAAACATCAAAATTATTCACATCAAGAATTCCTTAAATTAACATCTATTTGAGAAATAAAGATGAGGACAACAGTCTGAAACATCAAAATTATTCACATCAAGAATTCCTTAAATTAACATCTATTTGGAGAAATAAAGATGAGGACAACAGTCTGAAACATCAAAATTATTCACATCAAGAATCCTTAAATTAACATCTATTTGAGAAATAAAGATGAGGACAACAGTCTGAAACATCAAAATTATTCACATCAAGAATCTCTTAAATTAACATCTATTTGAGAAATAAAGATGAGACAACAGTCTGAAACATCAAAATTATTCACATCAAGAATTCCTTAAATTAACATCTATATTTGAGAAATAAAGATGAGGACAACAGTCTGAAACATCAAAAATTATTCACATCAAGAATCCTTAAATTAACATCTATTTGAGAAATAAAGATGAGGACAACAGTCTGAAACATCAAATTATTCACATCAAGAATCCCTAAATTAACATCTATTTAGAAAAATAAAGATACAACAGTCTGAACATCAAAATTTATCACATCAAGAATTCCTTAAATTAACATCTATTTGAGAAATAAAGATGAGGACAACAGTCTGAAACATTCAAAATTATTCACATCAAGAATCCTTAAATTAACATCTATTTGAGAAATAAAGATGAGGGACAACAGTCTGAAACATCAAAAATTATTCACATCAAGAATCTCTAAATTAACATCTATTTGAGAAATAAAGATGAGGACAACAGTCTGAAACATCAAAAATTATTCACATCAAGAATCCTTAAATTAACATCTATTTGAGAAATAAAGATGAGGACAACAGTCTGAAACATCAAAATTATTCACATCAAGAATCCTTAAATTAACATCTATTTGAGAAATAAAGATGAGGACAACAGTCTGAAACATCAAAATTATTCACATCAAGAATCCTTAAATTAACATCTATTTGAGAAATAAAGATGAGGACAACAGTCTGAAACATCAAAATTATTCACATCAAGAATTCCTTAAATTAACATCTATTTGAGAAATAAAGATGAGGACAACAGTCTGAAAACATCAAAATTATTCACATCAAGAATTCCTTAAATTAACATCTATTTGAGAAATAAAGATGAGGACAACAGTCTGAAACATCAAAATTATTCACATCAAGAAATCCTTAAATTAACATCTATTTGAGAAATAAAGATGAGGACAACAGTCTGAAACATCAAAATTATTCACATCAAGAATTCCTTAAATTAACATCTATTTGAGAAATAAAGATGAGGACAACAGTCTGAAAAAATCCAAAATTATTCACATCAAGAATTCCTTAAATTAACATCTATTTGAGAAATAAAAGATGAGGACAACAGTCTGAAACATCAAAATTATTCACATCAAGAATTCCTTAAATTAACATCTATTTGAGATAAAAGATGAGGACAACAGTCTGAAACATCAAAATTATTCACATCAAGAATCCTTAAATTAACATCTATTTGAGAAATAAAGATGAGCAACAGTCTGAAACATCAAAATTATTCACATCAAGAATTCCTTAAATTAACATCTATTTGAGAAATAAAGATGAGGACAACAGTCTGAAACATCAAAAATTATTCACATCAAGAATCCTTAAATTAACATCTATTTGAGAAATAAAGATGAGGACAACAGTCTGAAACATCAAAATTATTCACATCAAGAATCCTTAAATTAACATCTATTTGAGAAATAAAGATGAGGACAACAGTCTGAAACATCAAAATTATTCACATCAAGAATTCCTTAAATTAACATCTATTTGAGAAATAAAGATGAGGACAACAGTCTGAAACATCAAAATTATTCACATCAAGAATCTCTTAAATTAACATCTATTTGAGAAATAAAGATGAGGACAACAGTCTGAAACATCAAAATTATTCACATCAAGAATCTCCTTAAAATTAACATCTATTTGAGAAATAAAGATGAGGACAACAGTCTGAAACATCAAAATTATTCACATCAAGAATCCTTAAATTAACATCTATTTGAGAAATAAAGATGAGGACAACAGTCTGAAACATCAAAAATTATTCACATCAAAATCCTTAAATTAACATCTATTTGAGAAAATAAAGATGAGGACAAACAGTCTGAAACATCAAAATTATTCACATCAAGAATTCTTAAATTAACATCTATTTGAGAAATAAAGATGAGGACAACAGTCTGAAACAATCAAAATTATTCACATCAAAATCCTTAAATTAACATCTATTTTGAGAAATAAAGATGAGGACAACAGTCTGAAACATCAAAATTATTCACATCAAGAATCCTCTAAATTACATCTATTTGAGAAATAAAAGATGAGGACAACAGTCTGAAACATCAAAAATTATTCACATCAAGAATCCTTAAATTAACATCATTTGAGAAATAAAGATGAGGACAACAGTCTGAAACATCAAAAATTATTCACATCAAGAATTCCTTAAATTAACATCTATTTGAGAAATAAAGATGAGGAACAAACAGTCTGAAACATCAAAATTATTCACATCAAGAATCCCTCTAAATTAACATCTATTTGAGAAATAAAGATGAGGACAACAGTCTGAAACATCAAAATTATTCACATCAAGAATCTCTTAAATTAACATCTATTTGAGAAATAAAGATGAGGACAACAGTCTGAAACATCAAAATTATTCACATCCAAGAATTCCTTAAAATTAACATCTATTTGAAAATAAAGATGAGGACAACAGTCTGAAACATCAAATTATTCACATCAAGAATCTCTTAAATTAACATCTATTTGAGAAATAAAGATGAGGACAACAGTCTGAAACATCAAAATTATTCACATCAAGAATTCCTTAAATTACATCTATTTGAGAAATAAAGATGAGGACAACAGTCTGAAACATCAAAATTATTCACATCAAGAATCCTTAAATTAACACTATTTGAGAAATAAAGATGAGGACAACAGTCTGAAACATCAAAATTATTCACATCAAGAATCCTTAAATTAACATCTATTTGAGAAATAAAGATGAGGACAACAGTCTGAAACATCAAAATTATTCACATCAAGAATTCTTAAATTAAACATCTATTTGAGAAATAAAGATGAGGACAACAGTCTGAAACATCAAAATTATTCACATCAAGAATCCTTAAAATAACATCTATTTGAGAAATAAAGATGAGGACAACAGTCTGAAACATCAAAATTATTCACATCAAGAATTCCTTAAATTAACATCTATTTGAGAAATAAAGATGAGGACAACAGTCTGAAACATCAAAATTATTCACATCAAGAATCCTTAAATTAACATCTATTTGAGAAATAAAGATGAGGACAACAGTCTGGAAACATCAAAATTATTCACATCAAGAATTCCTTAAATTAACATCTATTTGAGAAATAAAGATGAGGACAACAGTCTGAAACATCAAAATTATTCACATCAAGAATTCCTTAAATTAACATCTATTTGAGAAATAAAGATGAGGAACAACAGTCTGAAACATCAAAATTATTCACATCAAGAATCCTTAAATTAACATCTATTTGAGAAATAAAAGATGAGGACAACAGTCTGAAACATCAAAATTATTCACATCAAGAATCCCTTAAATTAACATCTATTTGAGAAATAAAGATGAGGACAACAGTCTGAAACATCAAAATATTCACATCAAGAATTCCTTAAATAACATCTATTTGAGAAATAAAGATGAGACAACAGTCTGAAACATCAAAATTATTCACATCAAGAATTCCTTAAATTAACATCTATTTGAGAATAAAGATGAGGACAACAGTCTGAAACATCAAAATTATTCACATCAAGAATTTCCTTAAATTAACTCTCTTTGAGAAATAAAGATGAGGACAACAGTCTGAAACATCAAAATTATTCACATCAAGAATTCCTTAAATTAACATCTATTTGAGAAATAAAGATGAGGACAACAGTCTGAAACAATCAAAATTATTCACATCAGAATTCCTTAAATTAACATCTATTTGAGAATAAAGATGAGGACAACAGTCTGAAACATCAAAAATTATTCACATCAAGAATTCCTTAAATTAACATCTTTTGAAAATAAAGATGAGGACAACAGTCTGAAACATCAAAATTATTCACATCAAGAATTCCTTAAATTAACATCTATTTGAGAAATAAAGATGAGGACAACAGTCTGAAACATCAAAATTATTCACATCAAAGAATCCTTAAATTAACATCTATTTGAGAAATAAAAGATGAGACAACAGTCTGAAACATCAAAATTATTCACATCAAGAATCTTAAATAACATCTATTTGAGAAATAAAGATAGGACAACAGTCTGAAACATCAAAATTATTCACATCAAGAATTCCTTAAATTAACATCTATTTGAGAAATAAAGATGAGGACAACAGTCTGAAACATCAAAATTATTCACATCAAGAATCCTAAATTAACATCTATTTGAGAAATAAGATGAGGACAACAGTCTGAAACATCAAAATTATTCACATCAAGAATTCCTTAAATTAACATCTATTTGAGAAATAAAGATGAGGACAACAGTCTGAAACATCAAATTATTCACATCAAGAATTCTTAAATTAACATCTATTGAGAAATAAAGATGAGGACAACAGTCTGAAACATCAAAAATTATTCAACATCAAGAATCTCTTAAATTAACATCTATTTGAGAAAATAAAGATGAGGACAACAGTCTGAAACATCAAAATTATTCACATCAAGAATCCTTAAATTAACATCATTTGAGAAATAAAGATGAGGACAACAGTCTGAAACATCAAAATTATTCACATCAAGAATTCCTTAAATAACATCTATTTGAGAAATAAAATGAGGACAACAGTCTGAAACATCAAAATTATTCACATCAAGAATTCCTTAAATTAACTCTATTGAGAAATAAAGATGAGGACAACAGTCTGAAACATCAAAATTATTCACATCAAGAATCCCTTAAATTAACATCTATTTAGAAATAAAGATGAGGACAACAGTCTCTGAAACATCAAAATTATTCACATCAAGAATTCCTTAAATTAACATCTATTTGAGAAATAAAGATGAGGACAACAGTCTGAACATCAAAATTATTCACATCAAGAATTCCTTAAATTAAACATCTATTTTGAGAAATAAAAATGAAGGACAACAGTCTGAAACATCAAAATTATTCACTCAAGACATCCCTTAAAATTAACATCTATTTGAGAAATAAAGATGAGGACAACAGTCTGAAACATCAAAAATTATTCACATCAAGAATTCCTTAAATTAACATCTATTGAGAAAATAAAGATGAGGACAACAGTCGAAACATCAAAATTATTCACATCAAGAATCCTTAAATTAACATCTAGTTGAGAAATAAAGATGAGGACAACAGTCTGAAACATCAAAACTTATTTCACATCAGAATTGAATCCCTTAAATTAACATCTATTTGAGAAAATAAAGATGAGGACAACAGTCTGAAACATAAAATTATTCACATCAAGAATCCCTTAAAATTAACATCCTATTTGAGAAATAAAGATGAGGGACAACAGTCTGAAACAATCAAAATTATTCACATCAAGAATTCCTTAAATTAACATCTATTTGAGAAATAAAGATGAGGACAACAGTCTGAAACATCCAAAATATTTTCACATCAAGAAATTCCTTAAATTAACAGCTATTTGAGAAATAAAGATGGAAGGAACAACAGTCTGAAACAATCAAAATATTCACATCAATGTAATCTCTTAAATTAACATTCTATTTGAGAAATAAAGATGAGAACAACAGTCTGAAACATCAAAATTAATTCACATCAAGAATTCCTTAAATTAACATCTAATTTTGAGAAATAAAGATGAGGACAAAACAGTCTGAAACATCAAAATTATTCACATCAAGAATCCCTTAATAACATCTATTTGAGAAATTAACAGATAAGGACAAACGTCTGAATCCCTTAAATTAAATCTATTTGCAGAAAATAAAGATTGGAGGACAACAGTCTGAAAACATCAAAATTATTCACATCAAGAATCCCTTAAATTAACATCTATTTGAGAAATAAAGATGAGGACAACAGTCTGAAACATCAAAATTATTCACATCAAGAATTCCTTAAATTAACATCTATTTGAGAAATAAAGATGAGGACAACAGTCTGAAAAACATCAAAATTATTCACATCAAAGAATTCCTTAAATTAACATCTATTTGAGAAATAAAGATGAGGACAACAGTCTGAAACATCAAAATTATTCACATCAAGAATCTCTTAAATTAACATCTATTTGAGAAATAAAGATGAGGACAACAGTCTGAAACATCAAAATTATTCACATCAAGAATTCCTTAAATTAACATCTATTTGAGAAATAAAGATGAGGACAACAGTCTGAAACATCAAAATTATTCACATCAAGAATCCTTAAATTAACATCTATTTGAGAAATAAAGATGAGGACAACAGTCTGAAACATCAAAATTATTTCACATCAAGAATTCCTTAAATTAACATCTATTTGAGAAATAAAAGATGAGGACAACAGTCTGAAACATCAAAATTATTCACATCAAGAATTCCTTAAATTAACATCTATTTGAGAAATAAAGATGAGGACAACAGTCTGAAACATCAAAATTATTCACATCAAGAATCCTTAAATTAACATCTATTTGAGAAATAAAGATGAGGACAACAGTCTGAAACATCAAAATTATTCACATCAAGAATTCCTTAAATTAACATCTATTTGAGAAATAAAAGATGAGGACAACAGTCTGAAACATCAAAATTATTCACATCTCTTAAATTAACATCTATTTGAGAAATAAAGATGAGGACAACAGTCTGAAACATCAAAATTATTCACATCAAGAATTCCTTAAATTAACATCTATTTGAGAAATAAAGATGAGGACAACAGTCTGAACATCAAAATTATTCACATCAAGAATTCCTTAAATTAACATCTATTTGAGAAAATAAAGATGAGGACAACAGTCTGAAACATCAAAATTATTCACATCAAGAATTCCTTAAATTAACATCTATTTGAGAAATAAAGATGAGGACAACAGTCTGAAACATCAAAATTATTCACATCAAGAATTCCTTAAATTAATATCTATTTGAGAAATAAAGATGAGGACAACAGTCTGAAACATCAAAATTATTCACATCAAGAATTCCTTTAAATTAATATCTATTTGAGAATAAAGATGAGGACAACAGTCTGAAACATCAAAATTATTCACATCAAGAATTCCTTAAATTAATATCTATTTGAGAAAGACTAACGAATGCATTGGCCTGGAAAAAATGAATTTATTTAGTTTGAATAAATTCTGGAATAAAATAAATGTCGTTTTTGGTGTTGTATTAATCTTCTAATTTTTAAATATCAAATTCTCTCAAACACCAAAAATTGTGAGTTTAGATACTGAATACGGCTATCGAAAACTAGCTCTCTTACTTGCACCAGTGGTTGAGGAAATAGCATCAAAGAACATCAGTTAAAATGCATAAAAAATCATCGTTTTCGTAAAATTTGATAGAGAAATTGGTTAGAGAATTTACTATTTCCAATATTTAAAACAGAAAATATAGTCATTTCAAACAAAACGTATAAAATATTTTAACTAGAATTCAAATTGAAAATATACCCCCCATCACAACCAACACCTCTGATACGCTGCTTTTTACCTAATGAATCAATATTTATTTATGTTAAGAAAGTAATTACAATACGTATAAAAATAAAATAATGTTCAATCTTATCGATTTCAAAGAAACTTCATCCTCAGAGACTTTTTTCTGAAATGGACGCGGTCTTGTGTGGTTTTTGTTTTAGACGTTATAAACACGCGTCTTGTGGGGTTTTTTTTATAACGCCACGCGGAAGGGTCGTGATAGCCGTTGTTCAATCAATTTCAATTTCATTCTTTTCATCTATTTATTTATTTATTTGTTTTATGTATATATATGTGTATATATGAAATGTGTATTTTAATTAATTATATATTCAGAGTTTAACTCTAACCTATTGTTTATATTAGGACCTTATTTAGCTATTAATAAACTTTCTCTAATTCTGAGATTACCAATGTTGCGTATTATTGTCTCTATCTTAACGGAAAAAATATTGTCCTTATTTTTGCATTTGATTAAATGTTTATGGAATGAGGATGCACGTGTGTGGATATGTTCTTTGATTCTAATGCGGAGGATTATTAAGTTTTATTAGTGATAACATTTTAAAAGATTGAAATCTATTACCTCAAGCGAAGACAAAGTTTTGAAAAAATATTTTGTGTGGTAATTCTTTATGTTAATTTGTAACTTTCGCCACATGGGATACGTTACAGGTCCAAAATCGACTTACCCTAATGCACATACACACACACACACACACACACACACACACACACACACACACACACACACACACACACATATATATATATATATATATTATATATATAATATATATATATATATATATATAATTACAAAGTGTGTATCTCTCTCTTACTTGGTGAGTCTATGGTGGGCCAATATTTACCGTATTATTAGGAGAGTGCTCAATATCTGAGATAGAGCTGGAGGTAGCCTGCAAAGTCGAGCCACATTGACGAGACCCGATAAATCAAAACATTGCGTCTGTGGATGACTATATAGATGTATATATACATATATACACATATATGAACATATATTTAAAACACAAGGATTTACTCTGACGAAAGCCGTTATTTCTTTGTAAACTAAAAAAAAAACTGTGTAGTTTTTCTATTATTGTCATTTTATTTTATTTTATATTTAAAATAATAATAGATAGAATACATGTATACATGGATAAACTCCTGACCGAAACACGGGTCAGTATAATATAATGAAATAAATCCTATTTTATCCATTCAACATTTTATCCATTTCAACATAACGTCGGATTCTCTTCCATTTTCAACTTATATCTTATTATAATGGAGAGTGTGTGTTTTTCTGTCTGTAACCGAAACTATATTACTACTCAAGTCACAATTCCCTTAGTTATTTACGTCACATTCTCCATGATTCTATTTCTATTTAAACCTCAATTAAAACTGTTTGACATTATTAATACTGTTGGCCTTACCTAAATACTAATAACATGCAATTGTATTTATATATACAACAAAATACCAGTTTTCAGTGTAAACGTAAAGCTAATTTGCATATTGATATTAAAAAACTGATTTTAATAAAAATGTGCTTGGTATTATTGATTTCTAATTGTTTGGTTTTATCTTAATGAATATGAGTAAAAATCTCTTCAATAAATCCTAAAAGAAATTTATTAACGAGAAGAAATAACTGTCATTTTATTCTTTACTTCCTATTTTAACTAAATAGTTAAATTAGGAAAATTTAGCATTGAAAAACGGAAGTGATAAAAGAGTAAGTTTCAGTTGTTCTATTTTCCGATTATACCCCCTCCGTTTCAAATCTTTTTATTTGAATTCTTAATTTGTTTCATTAGCCTTTCTGATTTAATCTAATATTTTATTACATTTAAACTTAAATACTTGCACCCGGAGGGTGCATATATTTGCTAGTATATATAAAATTACAAAAGTGTGTGGTTATCTCTATCTTACTTGGCTGACTTGGTGAGTCAATGGTGGGCCAATATATGCCGTATTATTAGGAGAGTGCTCAATATCTGAGATAGAGCTGGTGGTAGCGTGCAAAGTCTAGCCACACTGAGGAGACGCGATAAATCAAAACATTGTGCCTGTGGATGACTATAGGGCCGGGTTAGCTCAGTCGATAGAGCGTTCGGCTAGAAACCACAAGGTTCCTAGTTCGTTACCGGCCCTCGCCAACACAGCGTATGATTAACACAGATATCTGTGCGGTAAAGTAAGGAGCTGATGATAGGTGTGGCGCTCTACCTCCGACGCAAAAAAACAATCTCCTTCGTCTAGCACTAGTGAAAAGGGGATAGACTCCCTCGCTGATTGGCTGATACCGACTTTAGGCCATCCCGATGACTTTACTTACATATATACACATATATGAACACACATATATATATATGTGTGTGTGTGTAGGCAAGTTTGAGTCTGTGAGTGTGTGTCCATATATAAAACTCAGAACTAGGTAGTGTTACAGAAGTTTCCTGTTTTGCATATTACAATATAAAAGAATTGATCGAAATCCCCCATTTCCATTTTGAATTCTATTGTTCGTGTTACGCTAAGAATAATCAGCGAAAATGAAACCCTTAACGTGATTCCGTAGATCGAAACAAGTGCTTTCACAAATGGTATATTTTACATGGACATTGGATAATAATAGTTTATTCAAAAATGCTCATCAGTTTTTTTAAGTGACAAAACTGGCAATTATTTTACCGTCGCCCAAATACAAAGAAAGTGAATAAACCTTCTAGCGTCGCTGATTTTTATTGTAAACTTCGCCATTTTGCCCATTCAGCGTTGGCGCTTCTTTGCCGACAGCTATAAGATCTTTGTAGGGAGTTGGAAAGCATGACAACCAACACGTGAAACAGGGTAGGGGAATTTTGGTTCGAAATCAATTCATCTGGGCACAAGACATATGGTATGTAGATAGAAGAAGAAGAAGAAGAAGAAGAAGAAGAAGAAGAACAACAACAACAACAACAACAACAACAACAAGGGGAAGGAGAATGGAAGAAGATGAAGGAGAATGAATGAAGAAGCAGAAAAAGAAGAAGAAGAAGAAGAAGAAGAAGAAGAAGAAGAAGAAGAAGAAGAAAAAGAAGAAGAAGAGGAAGAAGAAGAAGAACAACAACAACAAATGGAATAAAAGAAGAAGGAAGAGAATGAAAGAAGAATAAGAATAAGAATAAGAATAAGAATAAGAATAAGAAGAAGAAGAAGAAGAAGAAGAAGATGATGATGATGATGATGAAGAAGCAGAAGGGGAAGAAGAATGAAAGAAGATGAAATCGAAGAACAAGAAGATGAAGTAGAAGAAAAAGAAGGAGGATCAAAGAAGATGAAGAAAAATGAAATAAGAAGAAGAAGAAGAAGAACAACAACAACAACAGCAACAACAACAACAACAACAAATGGAATGAAAGAAGAAGGAGGAGAATAAAAGAAGATGAAGGAGAATGAATGAAGAAGCAGAAAAAGAAGAAGAGGAAGGAGAAGAAGGAAAAGGAGAAGAAAAAGAAGAAGAAGAAGAAGAAGAAGAAGAAGAACAACAACAACAACAACAACAACAAATAGAATGAAAGAAGAAGGAGGAGAATGAAAGAAGAAGAAGAAGAAGAAGAAGAAGAAGAAGAAGAAGATGATGATGATGATGATGAGAATGAGGATGAGGATGAGGATGAAGAAGCAGAATGGGTAGAAGAATAAAAGAAGAAGACGTCGAAGAACAAGAAGATGAAGTAGAAGAAAAAGAACGAGGATCAAAGAAGAAGAAGAAGAAGAAGAAGAAGAAGAAGAAGAAGAAGAAGAAGAAGATTATGAGGATGATAAAGAAGAAGAAGGCCTCTTTGAACAGCAGATGTTGAAGAGGGCTTTTTTATTCTATTTCATTTTATTTTTTGAAGAGAAACCCTTGAAACTTTTGGACAACGAACCGATTTTGGTTACGGCTATTGTTATCCTATTCTGTTGCCGATGAAACCATGACGAAAGGAAATGGAGAGAAAATGGTTTTCTTGTTGGTTGTGTCATGAATTGTAAATGGAATTGATCTGTAGATCTGGGATAAAAATGAGAGAACAGAGACAAGTAAATATTTAGAGACACTACGTTTTTGTAAACATTTAAATCAAACAAATACGAAAAACGGAGAAGAGAGAATTATTATTATTATTATTATTATTATTATTATTATTATTATTATTATTATTATTATTATTATTATTCTGTTGGGAGAAAAATGCAAAAAATAAAATGTTAAAAAAAAAATGAGAATTTACTAAAAAGATTCCAATCAGTCAAGATTTTTTTTTCTTTCTTTCTTTCTTTCTTTCTTTTGTTCGATCGTTCGTTCCTTAGTTCTTCTTCTTCTTCTTCTTCTTCTTCTTCTTCTTCTTCTTCTTCTTCTTCTTCTTCTTCTTCTTGTTGATTCTTCTTATTCTTATTCTTATTCTCATACTCTTTTAATTCTTCTTCTTCTTCTTCTTCTTCTTCTTCTTCTTCTTCTTCTTCTCTTTTAATTATTTTTTACATTTTCTTCTTCTTCTTCTTCTTCTTCTTCTTCTTCTTCTTCTTCTTCTTCTTCTTCTCTCTCTCTCTTCTCTCTCTCTCACCCTTCTCTCTCTCTCTCACCCTCTCTCACCTCTCTCTCTCTCTCTCTTCACCCTCTCTTTCTCTCTTTCTCTCTCACCCTCTCTCTCACCCTCTCTCTCTCTCTCTCTATATATATATATATATATATATATCGCTTTCTTTGGTTCTCTCAACTTTCATCAACCATTTCTTCTTCTTCTTCTTCTTCTCTTCTTCTTCTTCTTCTTCTTCTTCTTCTTCTTCTTCTTTCTTCTTCTTCCTGTTGATTCTTCTTATTCTTTTTCTTATTCTCATACTCTTTTAATTTTTCTTCTTCTCTTCTTCTTCTTCTTCTTCTTCTTCTTCTTCTTCTTCTTCTTCTTCTTCTTTCTTCTTCTTCTTATCATACTTTTAACATTTTTCTTCTTTTCTTTCCATTTTCTTTTTCTTCTACTTTTTCTTCTTTTTCTTCTTCTACTTTCTTCTTCTTCTTCTTTTTCTTCTCATCATACTTTTAACATTTTTTCTTCTTTTTCTTTCCATTTTCTTCTCTCTTTCTTCTTCTTCTTCTTCTTCTTCTTCTTCTTCTTCTTCTTCTCTCTCACCCTCTCTCTCTCTTCCTCTTTTCTCTCTTCTCTCCTCTCTCTCTCTCCTATATATATATATATATATATATATCGCTTTCTTTGGTTCTTCTCAACTTTCATCAACCATTTCTTCTTCTTCTCTTCTTCTTTCTTCTTCTTCTTCTTCCTGTTGATTCTTCTATTCTTTTCTTATTCTCATACTCTTTAATTTTCTTCTTCTTCTTCTTCTTCTTCTTCTTCTTCTCTTCTCTTCTCTTCTTCTTCTTATCATCTTTTCTTCTTTTTCTTTCTTCTTCTTTCTCTTTCTTCTTTTTCTTCTTCTTTCTTTTTCTTCTTTTCTTTTTCTTCTCATCATACTTTTAACATTTTTCTTTCTTTTTCTTTCCATTTTCTTCTTCTTTCTTCTTCTTCTTCTTCTTCTTCTTCTTCTTCTTCTTCTTCTTCTTCTTCTTCTTATCATACTTTTAACATTTTCTTCTTTTCTTTCCTTTTCTTCTTTCTTTCTACTTTTTCTTTTTTTCTTCTTCTTTCTTCTTCTTTCTTTTTTCTTCTCATCATACTTTTAACATTTTCTTCTTTTCTTTTCCATTTTCTTCTTCTTCTTTCTTCTTTTCTTCTTCTTCTTCTTCTTCTTCTTCTTCTTCTTCTTCAAAATATGTCTACTCATACCACTTGTTGTTGTTGTTGTTGTTGTTGTTCTTCTTCTTCTTCTTCTTCCACTCTTTTAATTATTTTTTACATTTTCTTCTTCTTCTTCTTCTTCTTCTTCTCTTCTTCTTTTTCTCTCTCTCTCTCTCTCTCTCTTGCCCTCTCTTTCTCTCTTTCTCTCTCACTCTTCTCTACTATATATATATATATATATATATATATATATATATATATATCGCTTTCTTTCGCTCTCTCTCAACTTTCATCAACCATTTCTTCTTCTCTTCTTCTTCTTCTTCTTCTTCTTCTTCTTCTTCTTCTTCTCATTATCATTTATTTCAAATCGAAAGAAATGGAATGATATTTGTTTTGTTAAGAAACAGATCGAACATAGAGGGAAAACAAAAGGACAAAAGGTTTGAATGATAATACTAATAATAAAGAAAAAGGAAAGAATCCAATTGAAAGCTGAAGGGGAAAATTCTTAAAGGTATTTTGAAGGGATGCGTTTTACCTGCAGGCCATGGGGGGCCTAATATGCCGCATTGGACACTGGAAAGAAACGAAATAAACTGAAATAAACGAAAGTAAAACGTTCAAGAAGTGGTGAGGGGAAACTACGTGCCTTAAAGTGTGCCCGGGCGTCGCGCGTGCATCTTGATTTGGTACGAACGATAGATAACGAATAAATTGCCTCGGTCTGGTGAGTAGGTAAAAGAAATAGAAAGGCGAAACATTATATATATATATATATATATATATATATATATATATATGTGTGTGTGTGTGTGTGTGTGTGTGTGTGAGGAAAAAATGAGTAAAGAAAAGAAATGTAGATAGATAAAAATGAATTTTATCGATATCACTTTTAATCGATATCACTTACACATGTGTTTCGGTCTGTTTATCAAAATGTATACGGATTTACGTTATTATTATTATTAAAATAATCAGATGGAGTTGAAATGATGATGATAATAATAATAGGAAGAATGCATAAATGCATAAAATAGATAAATAATAGGAAAAATGCATAAATGCATAAAATATTATTATCATCATCATTTCAACTCCATCTGATTATTTTAATAATAATAATAATAACGTAAATCCGTATACATTTTGATAAACAGACCGAAACACATGTGTAAGTGATATCGATTAAAAGTGATATCGATAAAATTCATTTTTATCCATCTACATTTCTTTTCTTTACTCATTTTTTCCTCATATTGTCGGATTCATTTTCCATTCCACACACCACACACACACACACACACAACACACACATATATATATATATATATATATATATATATATATATATATATATATATATATATATATTTTTTTTTTTTCATCATATTGTCGGATTGATTTCCGATTCTCATATATTATATATATATATATATATATATATATATATATATATAATCCAAAAGCCCAGAGGAGAAATCTTCCTTACGACACAAGTGTTTTATTTTTTTTAAAAACCTGTCGCAGTTTGAGAGCTCAATGTGTGCTCTTAATGTTAGAGTCACAGAGCAATATATGAGTAAAGAAATAACAAAAGACTTAGAGATTTAGCATTATAGTCTATTTCAGGGAGCTTAGACAAAATGTCTAACTCTCCCGACTAATCAGATGTTAATGATGAATTCTTTATTACTTTAAAGGCATTTTTTTCATATGTTTTCATATGTTTTCAAATGCCTTTTTGTCTAAGCTCCCTGAAATAGTCTATTATGCTAAATCTCTAAGTCTTTTGTTATTTCCTTACTTATATATATATATATATATATATATATATATATATATATATATAGATGATAAAATAAATAAATATATAAAGGTGTTATATATCTATTTTTTGGTGACGAAGGAACAGTCACAACGATTTTGGTTTCATGCGTCAACAATCATCAGGTGAACTTTTTTCAAATGCAAGGAAAATCGAAAATCGTGAATCGATTTTCCTTGCATTTGAAAGAAGTTCACCTGATGATTGTTGACGCATGAAACCAAAATGGTTGTCACTGTTCCTTTGTCACCCAATAAATAGATATGTAAAACCTTTATATATTTATTTATTATATTATATAGCAGCTCTATTTTACATTGAGCACTCTCCCAATAATACTGCGTTTGGCACACCGTTCCAGTAAAAGCTGAAACAGTGACAATCCCACACTATATATATATTATATATATATATATATATATATATATATTATATATATATATATATATATTAGTATTATCTGCCTTATTCGGACTATTGCCCTCATCTTCATCTTCATTGTTATCTGTACAACGTTTCGACCTTCTTCGGGTATTTTTTGCCGGACTCGGGAACCTTCTCGGACTCGGGAACCTTCTTTTCGAACTCGGGAATTTTCTTGTCGTAGTCGGGAACCTTCTTGTCGTAATCGGGAGCTATCACGGAACTTTGAACCTAACCCTATATTCAGTCCACGGGGGTATCCTGTTCTCATTCCGCTAACCATAGCTGGAGTAGGAACTGTGTTAATTATTTTTCTATGTTACTGCCACCGGTCAGGATTGAACCTGGAATCCAGAGATAACTATCACTTAGAACTGTCTTAACCTAACTACCTTATCCACTAGGCCATTTTAGCGGAATGAGAACAGGATACTCCCATGGACTGAATAAAGGGTTAGGTTCAAAGTTCTGTGAAAGATATAGATATAGATAGATATATTGCTTGATAGGTATGAGCATATTTGATAGATAGATAGATAGATAGATAGATAGATGGTCGATCTTTAGACAGATATATGATTCTAATCTACACAGAACTACATACATACGTACATACATACGTACATAAATATATGCATATATATATTTAAATTATAGATAAATATAAAGACCTCCGAACAATTACTAAATGAGTCGATAGATTGGTAGATAGATATATAGAAAATAGAGAGAGAGTGATAAGGTAAGAGAGAGAGAGAGAGAGAGAGAGAGAGAGAGGAGAGAGAGTGAGTAGTGAGAGTGAGTGAGTGAGTGAGTGAGTGAGTAAGAGTGAGAGAGATACATATAAAGACCTCAAAGCAATTACTAAATGAGTCCATAGATTGATAGATAGATATATAGAAAAATAGACCAGAGGAGAGAGAGAGTGATAAGGTCAGAGAGAGAGAGAGAGAGAAGAGAGAGGAGAGAGAGAGAGAGAGAGGAGGAAATATAAAGACCTCAAAAACAATTTACTAAATAATTTGATAGATAGATAGAAAAAAAGAGAGAGAGATAAGGTCAGAGAGAGAGAGAGAGAGAGAGAGAGAGAGAGGAGAGAGAGAGAGAGAGAGACAGAGAGGACAGAGAGAGAGAGCGAGACAGAGAGACAGAGAGACAGACAGGAAGAAAATATAAATGACTCAAAAACAATTACTAAATGGGTCGTTAGATTAATTAGATAGATAGATAGAAAATAGAGAGAGAGTGATAAGTTCTGAAGAGAGAGAGAGAGAGAAAGACGAGAGAGGAGAGAGAGAGAGAGGAGAGAGAGAGAAAGAGAGAGAGAGAGAGAGAGAGAGGGTGAGTGAGTGAGAGAGATACATATAAAGACCTCAAAACAATTACTAAATGAGTCGATAGATTGATAGATAAATATATAGAGAATATATGCATATATATATATATATATATATTATATATATATAGAGAGAGAGAGAGAGAGATAATGTTTAGAGGAGAGAGAGAGGGGAAGAGAGCAGAGAGAAATATAAGACCTCAAAACAATTACTAAATGAGTCAATATATTGATAGATACATATATATAAAATAGAGAGAGAGTTAAGGTCAGAGAGAGAGAAGAGAGAGAGAGAGAGAGAGAGAGAGAGAGAGAGAGAGAGAGAGAGAGAGAGATTACAATTAAATAGATGAATGGTTTGTAAACGTTACTGTTAAATCTTTTAGACGCCAGACCGTTCGTGGAAAAATGGATTTTACAGTGGTCTATATTTTCACGACATTACATATTAACGAAAAATATCCTACAAAAACTCCTATGCATTTCTGCTCATATACATTTCTGTATACTGACGTATGATCCCACATGATCAACACCTACATAGAAATATATGTCCCCCAATATTATATATATAATATATATATATAGTATATATTTATATATATTTAATATATATATATTATAATATAATATTATATATATACTATATATATATATTTCAAATATATTATACCGAGAGGAGCATACGGAGACCACCTTAAATACATATATGGAATATATATATATATATAATATATATATATATATATATATGTCTGTGTGTTCTCCTATATGTATATATATATGTGTGGTGTGTGTGTGTTCATGTGTGTGTTCTCATATATATATTTATATTTATATATATATATATATGTTGTGTGTGTGTGTGATGTTTGTTGTTCTCCTATATGTATATATATATAAATATATATATATATATGTGTGTTCTCATACATATTATATTGTGTTGTGTGTCTCTTATATGTATATATATATATATATATATATATATATATTGTGGTGTGTGTGTGTGTGTTGTTATGTGTGTGTGTTCTCCTATATGTATATATATTATATATATATATATATATGTGTGTGTGTGGTGTGTGTGTATGTGTGTGTGTTCTCTATATGTATATATATATATATTGTGTGTGTGCGTGTGTGTGTCGTTCTCCAATATGTATATATGTGTGTGTGTGTGTGTGTGTGCATGTGTGTGTTCTCATATATATATATATATATATATAATATATGTGTGTGTGTGTGTGTGTGTGTGTGTGTTCTCCAAATGTGTATATATATATATATATATATATGTGTGTGTGTGTTATTGTTTGTGTTCTATATGTATATATATATATAAATATATATATATGTGTGTGTGTATGTGTGTTCTCATACATATATATATGTGTGTGTGTGTTCTCCTATATGTATATATATATATGTTGTGTGTGTGTGTGTGCATGTGTGTGTTCTCATATTATATATATATATATGTGTGTGTGTGTGTGTGTGTGTGTGTCTCCAATATGTATATATATATATATATATTTACATATGTGTGTGTAATGTTGTGTTCTTCCTATATGTATATATATAATATATATATATATATATGTGTGTGTATGTATGTTGTGTTCTCATACACATATATATGTGTGTGTGTTCTCCTATATGTATATATGTATGTGTGTGTGTTCTCCTATATGTATATATATGTGTGTGTGTGTGTGTGTGTGTGTGTGCATGTGTGGTGTTCTCATATATATATATATATTGTGTGTGTGTGTGTGTGGGGTGGGTGGGTGTTGTCTATATATACACACACACACACACACACACACATATATATATATATAAACATATATATATATATATATATATATATATATATATTATATTGTGCGTGTGTGTGTAAAATCTATGTTCATGTGATTTCATCTCTCTTTTCCCTCTCTCTTTTTCTCAATAATTCTAGTCGTTGTTTGGAAGAACAAGCACAAGTTGTTTTGTACGAAGAATGCTTTGTTCGCATTGAATTCCAACACTAGAATGAAAATGGCTGTATTACTTCCGGCAAAATGGCGACTCTTCCTTTTTCTCCTCGCGCCATTCCCTTTCCCCAGTATAATTTCCGACAGAATGACACAAAATGAAAAATCAATGCACGGTTTCTCTTCTGTTCAAATTTACCTTTTGCATCAAATATTTATTTACTTATTCACCAGGTTGTTTTTTCTTTTTTTTTTTTCTTTAACTTGTATTTCATTCGCGTTGTTATTTTTCTGGTTGTTTTATTCCCTTTAAATAAATGTTGTTCTTGCCTGTCGGCGTTTGTATTTTGACAATATCCATGCCAAAAGAGACGCTTGTACGTGACAGTATTTTTCATTGCTCACAAGATAAGGCATGAGAATAGAAAAGAAAGGAAACCCATCCTGTTTAATAATAATAATAATAATAATAATAATAATAATAATAATAATAATAATAATAATAATAAAACACTAGGCCGTGATGGTATACATGGATCCTGGTTTTGAGAACCCACTTCCATCCATGATAGATGGGCCTTACAACCGAATGAATGCATTGTTAAGATCAGCTAGAATACTCAGTAGGGTCCTGGAAACCCGAGGCATGAAAATAGAGAAGAAAGTAAACTCATCTGGTTTATAATCTTCTTAATATAATGGAGATTGTGGGTTTGTCTGTCTGTAACCGAACCTATATTACTACTCAAGTCACAATTCCCTTTGTTATTTACATCACATTCTCCATGATTTTATTTTTATTTAAATCTCAATTATTAATAAAATTCTTTTACATCATTAAGACTGTTCACCATATCTACATGCTAATAACATGCAATTGTATTTATATATACAACAAAATAAAGGTTTACAGTATGAATGGGAAGGCTAATTTGCATATTGATCTTAAAAAATTGATTTTGATAAATATATGCTTAGTATTATTGATTTCTAATTGTTTGGTTTTATCTTAATGAATATGAGCAAAAATCTCTTCAATAAATCTTTTAAAAAATCCATTAACAAGAAGAAATAACTGTCATTTTATTCTTTACTTCCTATTTTAACTAAATGGTTAAATTAGGAAATTTTACCAAAGACAGACGGGAGTAATGGAAAATGATGGAAGAGTTAGTTTCAAAGTTGTTCTATTTTTCAATCATACCCCCTCTCTTCCAAATCATTTTATCTGTATTCTTATTCAGTTTTATTAGCCTTTCTAATTTAATATGATATTTTATTATATCAAAACTTAAATACTTGCACCCGGAGGGTGCATATATTTGCTAATAATAATAATAATAATAATAATAATAATAATAATAATAAAAACACTAGGCCGTGATGGTATACATGGATCCTGGTTTTGAGAACCCCCTTCCATACATGATAGACGTGCCTTACAACTGAATGAATGCATTGCTGAGATCAGCTAGAATACTCAGTAGGGTCCTGGAAACCCGAGACATGAAAATAGAAAAGAAAGTAAACTCATCTGGCTTATAATAATAATAATAATAATAATAATAATAATAATAATAATAATAATAATAACTATTGTTGGCCGCCATAAGTAGTTTGTCTTTGCCCTTTCTTAAGATTACACAAGAAAGAGCAAAGACAAATTACGTATGGCGGCCAACAATAGCAGAAGCGATAGATGGACAAACAGAAAAACAACAAAGACTAAAAAACAAAAATGGGAAGAAAAGCAATTATATGGACGCTTCAAACGACAAATAGATGAGGTTGCACATGAAAAGACTTGGACATGGTTAAGAAAGGGAAACCTCAAAAGAGAAACAGAATCACTTATAATTGCTGCACAAAATAATGCTATAAGGACAAACTACATCAAAGCGAAAATTGATAAGACCCAACAAAATAGTAAATGTAGACTTTGCGGTAATAGAGATGAGACTGTTAACCATTAACCATATACTCTGCGAATGTAGCAAGCTAGCAAAACGAGAATACAAAACTAGACACGACTGGGTTAGGAAGGTGATCCACTGGGAATTATGCAAGAAATTAAATTTTGACCACACAACAAAATGGTATATGCATAAACCAGAATCTGTTCTTGAGAACGAAACGCACAAAATTCTCTGGGACTTTGAGATAAAAACGGATCACCTTATCCCAGCAAGAAGACCAGACCTAGTGTTGATAAACAAAAAAGAAAGAACTTGTCAACTGTTGGATTTTGCAGTGCCAGCAGATCACAGGGTGAAGCTAAAGGAAAATTAAAAAATAGACAAATATCTGGACCTTGCCAGAGAACTGAAAAAGTTATGGAATATGAAAGTGAAAGTGATACCAATTGTAGTTGGTGCACTTGGAACAGTCCCAAAAGGATTAGAAAAGGGATTGGATAGTTTGGATATCAGAGGAAGGAATGAAACCATTCAGAACACTGCACTGCTGCAATCTGCCAGAATACTCAGAAGAGTCCTGGAGACCTGAGGAGACTTGCTGTCACTCAGACTCCAGTGAAAGACCATCAGCTAATGCTGATTTGAAGACTCAAAAGGAATAAATAATAATAATAATAATAATAATAATAATAATAATAATAAATATTTTTGGCCGCCATAAGTAGTTTGTCGTTGCCCTTTCTTAAGATTACACAAGAAAGAGCAAAGACAAACTACTTATGGCGGCCAACAATAGTAGAAGCGATAGATGGACAAACAGAAAAACAACAAAGACTAAAAAACAAAAATGGGAAGAAAAACCATTATATGGACGCTTCAAACGACAAATAGAAGAGGTTGCACATGGAAAAACTTGGACTTGGTTAAGACAGGGAAACCTCAAAAGAGAAACTGAATCACTTATAATTGCTGCACAAAATAATGCTATAAGGACGAACTATATCAAAGCGAAAATTGATAAGACCGAACAAAATAGTAAATGTAGACTTTGCGGTAATAGAGATGAGACTGTAAACCATATACTCTGCGAATGTAGCAAAACTAGCACAACAAGAATACAAAACTAGACCCGACTGGGTTGGGAAGGTGATCCACTGGGAATTATGTAAAAAATTAAATTTTAACCATTCAACAAAATGGTATATGCATAAACCAGAATCTGTTCTTGAGAACGAAACGCATAAAATTCTCTGGGACTTTGAGATAAAAACGGATCACCTTATCCCAGCAAGAAGACCAGATCTAGTGTTGATAAACAAAAAAGAAAAAAACTTGTCAACTGGTGGATTTTGCAATGCCAGAAGATCACAGGGTGAAGCTAAAGGAAAATGAAAAAATAGACAAATATCTGGATCTTGCCAGAGAACTGAAAATGTTGTGGAACCTGAAAGTGAAAGTGATACCAATTGTAGTTGGTGCACTTGGAACAGTCCCAAAAGGATTAGGGTTTGGAAAGTTTGGAAATCAGAGGAAGGATTTAAACCATTCAAAACACTGCACTGCTGCAATCTGCCAGAATACTCAGGAGAGTCCTGGAGACATGAGGAGACTTGCTGTCACTCAGACTCCAGTGAAAGACCATCAGCTAATGCTGATGTGAAAACTCAAAAGGAGTAAAATAATAATAATAATAATAATAATAATAATAATAATAATAATAATCAAAGAAAAATTGATAAGATGAAACAAAACAGTAAATGTAGACTGTGCGGTGACAGAGATGAGACTGTAAACCATGTATTAAGTGAATGTAACAAACTAGCACAACGGGAATACAAAGCTAGGCACGACTGGGTTGGGAAGGTGATCCACTGGGAATTATGCAAAAAATTGAATTTTGACCACGCAACAAAATGGTACATGCATAAACCAGAATGTGTTCTTGATAATGAAAAGCATGAAATTCTCTAGGACTTTGAGATAAAGACGGATCACCGTATCCCAGCCAGGAGACCAGACCTAGTGAGGATTAACAAAAAACAAGAGAACTTGTCAACTGATGGATTTTGTGGTTCAAGCAGATCACAGCGTGAAGCTGAAGGAAAATGAAGAGATAGATAAATACCTGGACCTTGCCAGAGAATTGAAAAAGCTGTGGAACATGAGAGTGAAAGTGATACCAATTCTAGTTGGTACACTTGAAACGCCCCAATAAACGACTGGAATATCTGGAAATCACAGGAAGAATTGAGACCATCCAGACTATTGCACTACTGCAATCAGCTAGAATACTCAGAAGAATCCTGGAGACCTGATGAGAGTCGTTGCCACTCACACTCCAGTGAAATGCTATCAGCTAACGCTGATGTGAAAAACTCAAAGGAATGAAATCTTTTAATTTAAAACCAGCTAACTGCATAAACTTCAACAATAAACTGGATTAGGCTGTGTAGTTTTGATATGTTTTCAGGGTAAATTCCACGAGTACACAAACACCTTAGTCTGATAGTTAACGTCAACCATCTTGCCTGATTTAAAGGTCCAATGCAGCATATATAGGGTTGACTTTCCCTCGTGAAATCTCTACTGCATATTCTAGAAGAAGTATCTATCACGACTCAGATCATTTGTCTGTTTAATGCTAGAATATTGGCTCTCTAGCGGAATAACTATCGGTTCAAATTTGATCTGGGGTAAATCATGGTATTCATTTGTACACAATATCCCAATTGGACCAATAAATGATGCTGGGCGTCTTGTGCTGCCATCAATGTGCTTAAAAACCGCTCTGAATGGAAGCTTATTTTGATGTAGAGAACAGCCAATGATGTGCAATTTTCTTTTTAGTTGTTTCTCTAGAACTGAAACTAGCCCAGCTTCACAGCCAGTATGTGTATGGGTGTTATCCAGCAAAACAGCTTTTAGGGTATCAACACTGTCATACTCCTCCAAAACACTAAAAACCTCCTCTGCTAGAACAACACCAGTTGCTCCAGTAGTTGGGATAACTCTATGTGTGAGGTACTTTCCACTTTTACCACAACACATCTCTTTAATAAATTGCCAGAGAATTTAAAAAGCAATGTAATATCAGGGTGAAAGTGAGACCAGTTGTTGTTGGAACACTTGGAAGGGTCCAAAAAAGCTTGGTAAAAAGACCGGAGGAACTGGAAGTCATGGGAAAAATCGAGACCATCCAGACGACTGCACTCCTGGGGTTAACTAGAATACTCAGAAGAATCATAGTCACCTGAAGATACTTTTTGTCACTTAGAATGCATAGAAAGACCATCTGCTAACGCTGGTGTGAAAAATTCACAAGGAATCAAATAATAATAAAGCAATAGGCCATGATGGTATGGAAGTGAGAGGGAGGAAGAAATGATGCTATACATCAGATACTTATCTTCTGCTTTAGCATTTGATGTATAGCATTATTGCTTTCCCATGATGGTATACATGGATTCTGGTTTGAAAAACCCATTTGATCGATTAGAGTAACAACTGAAAGAATGTGTAGGGGATTATCTTCCCTTTGCCTGGAAGAGTTATCTTCCCGCTGTGTTGCCGTTTGTGGCCACCAGGGGACCTCTGGTATATAAGCGGCTGATTCAAATGCTTCCCTCTCTCTTTCCTTACTGCCTCTGAACGAGCGCATGGGTTAGACTTATGTCTACCCCCTTCTCGGTGGGGCTGGGTCCCCCCTTACATTACTGTAAGTCTTTTATACAGCATGGACTATCCTTTAGTTCCATGTCTGTAACATTTATATTTTATGTAGATTTGGGTATCTCGTTTATACCTAAATATTGTATCTTGTATTTACCATTCATGAATGTGTCCTTTTATTTCTACTCTTATATCTTATGTGTATCCTATGTATCTATGTACTTTATGTATCTTATCATTACCATGTGCTGTACACCCATTAAATGTTTTGTCTCACAACGTGTCGGAGCTGTTGTTCAATTATAAACTTTGAACCTTACAAATGCATTGTTGAAATCAGCTAGAATACTTAGGAAGGTCCTGGAGACCTGCAGAGGATTGAGGTACTTAGACTCCGGTGAAAGCATTAACTAATGGTGGTGTGAAAAATTCACATAATAGAATGCATTGAAAGACCATCTGCTAACGCTGGTGTGAAAACTTTATAAGGAATCAAATAATAATAAAGCAATAGGCCATGATGGTATGGAAGAGAGAGGGAGAAGAAATGATGCTATACATCAGATACTTATCTTCTGCTTTAGCATTTGATGTATAGCATTATTGCTTCCCCCCCCCTCTCTCTCTCTCTCTCTCTCTCTCTCTCTCTCTCTCTTCCATCTCCTTTCTGTCTTGCTTCCTTTTTTCTCCTCTTTTCTTCCTCTCTTCCTTCCATTGAAACATTTATTGGATGGTATGATAAAAAGACTTAAAAAGAAAGGAGGAAGAGAGAAAGAAAGAAAAGGAAGAGAAGAGAGAGAAAAAAAGAAAAGGAAGAAAGACGAGGAAAAAAGAAGGAAGATAGAAAAAGAAATGAAGAAGAGAAAGTTGAAAAACCCATTTGATCGATTAGAGTAACAACTGAATGAATGCATTGTTGAAATCAGCTAGAATACTTATAAGGGTCATGGAGACCTGCAGACGATTAAGGTTACGTAAAATCGTATATGATTAAGTGTGTATATTTTTATAAATACTATATATATTATATATATATATATATATATATATATATATATATATATTATCAAAATATGTATGTTGATATATATACGCTTAATCCTATCAGTAGATTATACATAAACAATAAATGTCTCTCTCTCTCTCTCTCTCTCTCTTTCTCTCTCTCTCTCTTTCTCTCTCTCTCTCTCTCTCTATATATATATATATATATATATGTGTGTGTGTGTGTGTGTGTGTGTAAGCATTTATGGAGTTTTACCCAGGTTTATTAATAGACTTGGAATTGATTTCTTTTTCAAATTTAGAAAAATACCTTTTTTACTGAAGTTTTTCTAATGTTACACCCACCCAACATGGAAGTGGATTGTCCGAGACGTACACATGTGTGAGTAATACCAGCGTGAATATCCACCTACGATGCTTACAAATCAAGGCAACCGTCGATATTAACGAATGATTATCTGACACAGAATGTTGTACATATCTCGTAACACCCACCATCTTCCCATTGTCCTAGTCTCCGGATTTGGCTCCATTGACCTTTTCTTTTATGTTCTGGAAGTTGAAATTCACCCAGAAATATTGTCTATTTCAAACGATTTAATAAGTGGAATATAATGACCTAGAACAGTGAGTCACTAAATAAATAAATAAATAAATCGGTTCGCGAAATAAAAATAGGTAGCGAAATTAACTAATGGTGGTGTAGAAAATTCACATCTTATTATAATGGAGATTGTGTGTTTTTCTGTCTGTAACCGAAACTATATTTACTACTCAAGTCACAATTCCCTTCGTTATTTACATCACATTCTCCATGATTTTATTTATATTTAAACCTCAATCATTAATAAAATTACTTCACCTTTTTATTAGTGTTGTCCATATATACATATAAATAACATGCAATTGTATTTATATATACACAAAATAGCGGTTTGCAGTGTGAATGGGAAGGCTAATTTGCATATTGATATTAAAAATGTGATTTTATTAAATATGTGCTTAGTATTATTGATTTCTAATTGTTTGGTTTTATTTTAATGAATATAAGCAAAAATCTCTTCAATGAATCTTAAATGAAATCCATTAACAAGAAAAAATAACTGTTATTTTATTCTTTATTTCCTAATTTAAACTAAATAGTTAAATAAGTAAAATTCAGCAATGAAAGACGGGAGTGATGGAAGAGTAAGTTTCATTTCTATTTTTCTATTATACCCCCACTCTGTTACATGTCTTTTTATCTGCCTTCTTATTAGACTTTCTAATTTAATACGATATTTCATTACATTAAAACGTAAATACTTGCACCCGGAGCGTGCATATATTTGCTAGTAATAATAATACACTAGGTCATGAGGTTATACATGGATTCTGGTTTTAAAACCCCACTTCCGTCCATGATAGATAAGCACAACAACTGCATTGTGGGATCAGCTAGATTACTCAGAAGGCATTTCCTTTTTGGGGGCATCATACACCTCAGGCACTGCGCACTTTTAGTCGAGGGGACAGATGCTGCCAGCTGCGACAACCCCCGTGGGACCACGCGATCTTTTTACCTCACTCACCATATTAAACACCGGGGGCCCCTAAACAAGGTAAGTATTCAAAGTAAGTATTGTTAACTGAATAAGTAAATAATAGATAAAGAATTAAAGAAAACAATAAATATAATGAGGTATTTTCTCAGTTTATATTTCTGAAGAATTCTAAGCTGTTGCGATAGATTGGGTGTGTAGAAAATTAATAGAAATAATTAGAGCTGACCTCTAAAATTTTCGCTGATGAAATCGAACCTTCACCAAAAAGGATTCGAAACCGGACCTTCGCCAACTCAGTGCTGAAATAGCACAGCTTGGATGGTTGCTGTGGCACTTTACGTCAGACGCAAATAAATATCCTGAATCAGCGTTAGTAAAAAGCGGGAAGACTCCTTCGCTGTCCGGCTTATACCAAAAATAGGCCATTCCAACTATTTTACTCTAGATTTTTAACACTTAATAAAAAGAGAAAAACCAGTATGATTATTTTCTCGAATATCAACTTTTAACTTTTAACCAGAACAATTCACAACAATGTAATAACAAGAATAAAGTATGTTGTAAATTAGTTATTCTCAGTCTAAGTGCTTTTTTCCACACTTTCCGGTTTGTGCAACATAACAGAATATGCACAATGTGCACAATGAGCACAATATGCATATTCTGTTTGGTTGACAGGTCAGAATTAGTTTCTTACACAATTCCAAAAGGGGACGAGTTTTACCTACAAATCGTACCTATTCTTTTAATTTCAATATGCTAGTTTTCTGAATTCATTTATTATAAAGTTGATCGTTTCATCTCATGTTGTATACCCAACATCGGGTATACAATCGAGAGATGAAACTCGGAGAGAGATAGAGAGAGAGAGAGAGAGAGAGAGAGAGATGGTCTCAATTCTTCCTCTAATTTCTTGATCGTCCAGTCTTTTTTCCAAGTTTATTGGGACCGTTCCAAGTGCACCGACTACAATTAGAAAACATAATATTCATACAATGACTGCTATTTACACAGTAGCATTGCAACCAACAAAGCCTTCATCATATGATAACTCTGGGTTCAGGCATGGTTTCGGGGCCGAAGCATCATTACCACTAATCCAGAACGCCCCAGCAGTCTATCTCACGATACCACCATACTTTGTCGGTCTGATGTCACAATGTAGGATTGCCCTATATCCAGCTGATGCGGTTAGAGCTTTCTCCGGATCTTTTTATGTGTTTCCTCTTGTCTGGTGGAGAAGTCCCAAATTTAGACAAAATTCCAAGGTTGAGTTGGTAATAAATCCCCCGGCATCCAACTTCGATAGGAAATACATCTTTTATCCATCCGTTTCTGACGCATTGTTCACGTAGGTCTTCATATTTTTCCAACTTACGCTGATGTGCCCAATCAAGATTTTCTTCAAATGGAACTGTCAATTCAACGATAAAAAAAAAACTTTCTTTTGATTAACAGACCAAATGACAATATCAGAACGCTGGGCTGTTAACGTTATTTCAGCTGGAAATTAGTATCACTTTCACTCTCATATTCCACAGCCTTTTCAATTCTCTGGCAAGATCCACGTATTTATTATTATTTACTCCTTTTGAGTTTTCACATTATCGTTAGCTGATTGTCTTTCACTGGAGTCTGAGTGACAGCAAGTCTCCTCAGGTCTCCAGGACTCTTCTGAGTATTCTGGCAGATTGCAGTAGTGCAGTGTTCTGGATGGTATCAATCCTTCCTCTGATTTCCAGACTTTACAAAACTTTTTTCCAATCCTTTTGGGATCTGTCTGAGTTCTTCTTTTGTCCATTTTAAGAATGTTCCTGAGTATCTTATAATGGGGTCGCCCAGGTATTGATTCCTTTGATCAGATTTCTGCTGTTAAGTTTGGTTTCTAGAAGTTTTCTAGTTCTCCTGAGATATTCTTTTTTAACTTTTCCTTTATTTATTATTATTATTATTATTATTATTATTATTATTATTATATAAGTAGTAGTAGTAGTAGTAGTAGTAATAATAATGTCTTTTTTTACATTTCGGTTATTTTTATTTTATTTTAAGATTAAATTAATTCAATTTCTCCTCTTATTCATCAAGGAAATATACATTTTCAAATGTATTTGAAGAACGAGCCTTTGCTATTCATTGTAAATAAACGGCCACTTTTCTTTAAACCCTTGTATAGTTGCTGTATTACATCAATTTATTCCAACATTAGGATTTTTGTTTAGTGTGCTTTTTTATTTTCATTATCAAATTAAGTTTTTACAATATTTATTTAATTTTTTATCAATCTTATTCCGTTGGAAGGGGGAGGAGAAAGAAATGGGGTTTATGTTGAATGAAAAAAAAAGGGGACAAAAAAGGGGAATTGAGGAAGAGGAAGGAAGTAAATTAATATGTAAGATTGGTTATTTGAAAATTTAGACAGAAGGAGAATGAAACGAAAGATTTTAAAATAAAAAATGGATGAGGGTAACCTATGTAATTTGGGTGAGAAGAAGAATTAAAGAAAAGGTTGGTGATATTAAGGAAGGGGAAAAGATAGAAAGGTGGAAAAGACAGTAGACAAAAAAAGAATAAAAGAACCGGAAAATAGAAGGAAAGAAGAGGTTATAACTAGAGAGAGAGAGAGAGAGAGAGAGAGGAGAGAGAGAGAGAGAGAGAGAAAGAAAGAAAGAAAGAAAGAAAGAAAGAAAGAAGCATTAATAGGATAAAAGGATGAAAGAATGGAAAATTGTAAGAAAGATGAGTTTATAGATAGATTGAAAGAAAGAATGAACACATACTAGCAGCGGCTACCTGGCGTCGCCTGGGTTGAGGGGATTTTTAAAAGTTAGTCCCGCAGATCCATTATTACTGAATCGTGAAATAGATCCTCGTGGGATGCCCCATTTAAATCCCTATGTAAAAAAATAGACCTTACATTAATCCAGCTACTCTGAAAAGAAACGTTAATGTCTACTATCTAAAATAACAAATGAAAAAAACAAAAAACTATGCTGTTATCCTTTAAATTTTATTTTTTAATTATCTTCACGAATATAAATCAAATCTCTATTGTTTTTGCTCAAAAACCAAGCCCTAGTGATATTCAATGTGTATATATATTTACTTTGTCTTTAATTGTTCAGATAGAACAGATAAATAGAACAGATAGAACAGACTGAGATGAATTGGTTGGTTGTTTTGTTTTACGGCATGTCAACCCCTTTCAGGCCATTTAATTCCGAATCAAGTCATTTTGATATTCGGTTTCTTACAGTAGCGGTTATTGCCTAAATGGTTACCCATCAAAAAATAAAAGGCCCATCACTGCTTAACTTCGGTGATCTAGCAGAACCAGTGCTTATAACGTGACTTGAGTGTGATCCATAAGATCAGGCTGCGATAGATAGATAGATAGATAGATAAATAGATAGATAGATAAATACATACATACATACATACACACTGACTGAGATAGATAGATAGATAGATAGATACACACATACATACACACTGACTGAGATAGATAGATAGATAGATAGATAGATAGATGAGAACAAGCCGATATAGATAAATAGGTAGATAGATACTAACTCGATGAGATACATAAATAAGATCAGGTTGAGATAGATCGATAGATAGATAGATAGATAGATAGATAGATAGATAGATAGACAGGTTGATATAGATAGATATATAAGAACAGGTTGAGATTGATTGATAAATAGATAGATAGATAGATAAAACAGGCTGAGATAGATAGATAAGAAGAGACTGAGATAGATAGATAGATCGTAGATAAGAACTGACTGAGATAGACAGATAATAGATAGATAAGAACAGTTTGAGATAGATCGATAGATAGGAACAAGCTGAGATAGATGGATAGATAAATAGATAGACAGAGAGAGATAGGGGAGAATAAGTGAGAGAATTATTAAATGAAGTAAAAAGCAAACAAAAATGAGCGAGAGTGAAAGAGAGAGAGAGAGAAAGAGAGAGAGAGAGAGAAAGAGAGAGAGTGTGTGAGTGTGTGTGTGAGAGAGAGAGAGAGAGAGTGTGAGTGTGTGTGTGTGAGAGAGAGAGAGAGAGAGTGAGAAAGAGAGAGGGGGAGAGAAGGTAGACAGAGGGGAGAAGAGGAGAGAGAGTAAGTGAGATAATTATTAAATGAAGTAGAAGGCAAACAAAAACGAGTGAGGGAGTGAGTGAGTTTGTGTGTGTGTGTGTTGTTGTGTGTGTGACAGAGAGAGAGGGGAGAGAGAGAGAGAAAGAGAGAGAGATAGAGAGATAGAGAGAGAGGGGGTAGCTTGAAACGAGTTCTATTTGCGAAATACATATGCAATCAAAAAATGAGAATGGAAGATGCTCTTTGAAAACGGGTGAATGAAAGACAAATATTTAACAGAAAATATCTCTATTCAATATTAGGGAATGAAGGGAAGCTGAATAAAGAAGCACGCGCATGCGCATAAAGCTCGGTATTTATATGCGCATGGTTGTCTGGCTTTGCTCTAATGTGCGCACATATGTGAATGGGCGCGGTTGTTAATTTGGGGATGACATAAATGTAGAGGTTGTTGCAATCAGGAAGGTTGGTCCCCCAAGAGCAGGGGCCGTTCTTTTCATGGAGTTTTCTCTCCCTATTTACCACAGGGAGAGAAACTAGAAACATGACTGGATAGAGAAAAAAACATTACTGTTGCAAAGATATGATTTCACACACATCGTCAGTAATTCTGAGTTGTGGCGCAATTTAGGAGGCATTATATTCGGAGCAACCCTCTTGCTAACCTGACATGCAGACTCTAGTTCAATTCTGTCCAAAATATGTTTTAACTGGAAAGCGTGCTCTATCCAAAGTCGTTTTTTTCTACTTTCTGTATAAATGAACAATACGCTTTACTTTTGAAGAAGCTTCTCATACACACACATATACAAAAACCCACCCACCACACACATATACAGGTACTCTTGCTTTACTGATGACCCAAATGTAAATATACCGTATCCCTATTCTCATTTCATTTTTCGGAACACCGATAGTTGTACGGATGACGTTAACTTACTACTCGCATAAAGTCACAAATGGGTTAGAAGGACTCCATAGCCTGGTTGGCAACCCGTCTAAGTCCAAGGAAAAGTCGATAAAAAACCTCTCTGGCCTTTCGAAGGAAAGGCTAGGGGAGTAAACTCCAAACAATCAGGAGCCGGAGTCCCCTAAGGTGGAGTGATAATGAAATCCAGGTGCCTACCCATCAACTCCTGCAGGCTACTACGCGTTATTTGAGTCACGAGTGACCACTGTGTAAATGGGGATTTTGCTTTCATGCCCAAGCAGCTCATCCTCCATATGAACACACCTAGGCCATATTGTTTAAAAACACTTTGACACTACTCCATTCGTCTCTCGTAGACGGAAGGCTGCCAACAAGATATATATATTATATATATATATATATATATATATATATATATAT